>CM053790.1:555531319-556131319 GCA_028749045.1 Cupressus sempervirens
GCAAAATATCATCCAGAAAAACCACTACGAACTTATAAAGGAAAGTTCTAAGCACACTATTCATAAGGCTCATAAAAATAGAAGGTGCATTAGTTAACCCAAATGGTACTACCGTGAATTCGTAGTGCTCATACCTAGTGTGAAAAGTTGTCTTATGAATATCCACTTCTTGGATTCTAAGTTGATGATATCCAGATTTCAAATCAATCTTTGAAAAGACTCGAGCACCCTTGACTTGATCAAACAAGTCATAAATTCTAGGCAAAGGATACCTGTTCTTAACAGTGACCTTGTTTAACTGTCTATAGTCTATAAAAAGTCTTAATGAACTGTCTTTCTTCTTGACAAAGATTACCAGAGCACCCCAAGGTGAAACACTAGGTCAAATCAAACCTTTCCCCAAAAGCTCTTCCAACTAAAATTTAAGTTCGATTAGCTCTTGAGCTGTCATTCTGTAAGGAGTCTTGGAAATTGGTTCCGTTCCTAGCACTAATTCGATCCAAAAATCAACTTCTCTTCTCAGGGGAATTCCTAGAATCTCTTCAACAAAAACATCCAAAATTTTTTGCAAGACTGGATGACCGAGAGAAGAATCCTTATCCATGATATCATTTAAGTCATTTACCGATATGGCAAACAAACTATAGCCTTTTCAAGCACACCTTGGCAATTTCTTGGCAGAAATTGTCCATAAAGAGATGGGTCTCTTGATTCCAGCAATAACTCTAGCTGATCCAACATCATCTAAACAAGTGATTAACTTATCCTTGCAATCCAAAATAGCTTGATGTTGTTCTAACCAATCCATTCCCAGAACTATGTCATACGATCCTAAAGGTATATCGCTAAGGTTCGTTGAAGTAGTAAAAGGTTTCGTTTGAATATTACAATTAGGAGCCACTATATCAGCATTCACCCTAGAACCTGACACTAACTCCACTTGCCATCTATTCCTTGCCTTAACCACATGAATTCCGCTATATGCAACTAAAGTAGAAGAAATAAAGGAATCTATAGCTCTAGAGTCAAATAAAATAAATACTTTCATACCTTGGATATTACCCTGAGCTTCAATAACCGTGTTCTGATGTTCTGCTTGCTTCTGAACCAGGGTAGCAAAAACTCAGTGGTTTCTGGCAGAATCACCAACTATCACTTCAAACCTAGCTGGTTTAGGTCCAACCTTCGGCTTGTCCCAATTAGGGCACTAAGACTGGTAATGATTTATCTAACCACAATGATAACACTAAATAGATTTTTGAAATCCCATAGTCTGACCAAAAAGGTTAGGAGATGGGTTATTACTCTGCACACTTAGAGGTAGTTGAGATGATTTAGGCTATTCTGAACCCTTGGAATTCTTACCGAATTTTCTCTTCTTGAATTTTCCACCTGAAAATCTTGATTTCGAACTGCCGTGTGGAGGTTTTTGATTTCTACTAACATCCGGAGTAGGTGGATTCATGCTGGTTTTGTATGAAGCCCCATGATACCCAGACTTCATCTCAATCAGCTTTGCTCATTCCGAAGCTTCCTGCATAGACATAGGTCTGAAAGTTCTCACTTCCTCCCCAATCTTGGACATAAACCCCCTGATGAAATGCTGAATCATGGCTTTATCATTTTCTTCCCAACTAGAAAACTTCTTAAGCTCGTAGAATCTACGTTCATAAGCTTCCACTGTAGAGCCAGACTGCATAATCTGAAAGAACTCCTCTGCATGAGCTTGCCACCAATATTATGACATAAACCTCTCCTTGAATTGCTCTAAAAAGAGCTCCCAACTAACTAAAGAGATATCAATGCCCAGCTTCTCCAACTCCTGCTCCCACCACAAGGAACCAAATCCTCTCAAATACATAACCATCTATCTTACCTTTATGTTACTCAAGTAATGATGTAAGACAAAGCATCGCTCAATGCTCAGCAGTCAAGCTTCTACTATTGTACCTTGTTTTGTACCATAGAATAATGGCCCTTTCATCTTGGAAAGATCCTTGAGCTGAGCTCTTGCCACTGGATCTTCCTCAACAGGAAGGTTAATACCTTGCACCAGAGGTACTCACACATTTGCACCCCCACCAGGAATCTAGTTATTAGTCTCAATATTATCGAGACGTTCCAGTATCTGTTGAAGTACCATAGCTTGATCTGCCTGATTCTCTAGATTATTTCCAATCCCAGCATTCTGATCAAACTGATCATCCCCAACATTTCCTTGGTGCTTAGGACCTCTACCACGGCCCCTGCCTCTACCTCTGCCTCTGCCAACAAGGTTATCTTTAGGAACATTGTGACCTCGAGTTCCTCTAGTGACGAGAGGCATGGTAACAACCTAAAACAATTAACTGTTAATAACGCAACGAAGACGAGAAAAACCCAAAAACCCAACAATCCTAGTTAATCTAAAACCAAGCTCTGATACCAAATGTAAAACACCACAATAAAACAAAAAATAAACAAAGCTATGAACAAACATAAAGAACCTAAAATTTTATTTTATATATATATATTCGTCAAATTACAAGATCCAGTACAAAGATTGAATCATTTTCAGAAATATAAACCACTGTATAAAACAATATATCATCACAATATATTTCCATAACAATATCCATACATAAAGAGTTTAGTACAATATTGGTGAACAATATCATTCAAAGGCGCTTAGGTCCAACAAATGAAATTTTACAGGTACCCAATTCAGTTTCATGAAGTAACTTCAACAGTCTTCCTTCAAACTAGATATTCAACTTGAACACCTGAAAAATAACAAAAAAACATACAACACAACACACACAGAGGGTTCAGTACACGCTGAATTAAAAGCATAGTTCACCTGCATACATGTCATAAATCAACATATATATCTATAAAAACCTTAAAGAAAATATCCAACTACATAACATAGTGCAATACTAATATTACTATGCAACAAGTAATATCTTCTAAACAATGCAAAATTAAACTCGCACTAAGAATAACTAGTTAATGAACCATATATATACTGAGGTGTCATCACTATGGTACCAAGATACTGCATCCATATATGGTATGCCCTTAGTTATCTCATAGTGGGGTTCTCTATAATATTCATGAAATAACGAAATAGAGACTTGCCTTGTTTGCCGTACTTAACCTTAGTGGTTTAAGTCATAGGTAAGGCCAATTATCTTTATTTATAATTAACCCTCCCCATTTCATTTTAAAATTATCACTGGATTTAATTAACTAAATAGAATAAATCATTATTCAGCCACCTCGATATACGTTCACTACAGTTACTCTTACATACACATCAAACAGATATTTTAAGAATGTACATGTAACTAATAACAAGTCAGTTTTCTCATGATATTACATTCTTCATCTTTTAAAACTTTCATCTTTTACTATCAATTTGAAAGTAAACTTAGGTTATTATAATAACAGAAATAAATAATAAAATATTACAATCTCATAAATATCATTAAACTATTATATTAGTTGAATGATATTTACTAGTCGCAATACTGTACTAGTTATCTTTACTATCATAACAATCCGAGCTTAACCTCTGAATTGGCCAAGATAATAATATAATGAACATGTGATACCCTTGTTTCATCACATCAATATTTATCATAATCCATCTCCTATCTTAAAAATGACTTTCCATTTTCTCTAAGAACAGAATTACATCTTATTGCAAAACAATCTGAAAATGCTTATTAAAAAATTGTATAATAAAATCAAGTATTACTAAAACTAAGTATAGTCAATGCTAAACAAAAAAATAATTTACTAGGTTAATAAATATCCAAGTCTCCATTGTTGTTTTACCACTGTTTGACGGTGAGATATCACCCTGTTTTAACCACAAATAGCATTTAAAATACAATATCTGAATTAAAATTTGAAATACGACTCACAACATGTGAAATATCTTATATTACATTAATGATCAAAAGACTAAAATGCAAAATCCCAAAAAAAAAAAGATGCTCCCAAGCTGTTCGCATAATGAGCTTGGTGATACTACAGCTTCTTCCTATATCTATGTTCTCAATATAATGTCTTGGTTAATTGCAACAATTTTCACAACAATAGTTATTCATTAACTGTATTCTACATCATAACTTGTGAAGAAAATTTTATACTATTACAGAGTTTTCTGTTCAGATCAAATTTTCCTTTAAAACAGTTAACAAACTATCATATCCAAAACCATTATCAACAATTTACTATGTTATTGTTTTCAATAATAATTAAACTAAACTATCGATCTTGACACATTTCAAAAATATAATGAGATAACTCTCAAATTGCTTATTATTATGATAAAACAAAATTTCTATCATAAGAGATTCGAATTAACTATGTTCCCACTATAAATCGACTATGTTTCATGAGGAAATTTCATACATTTCATTACCCTTGAATTGTTATGCAAGTTAACATGACAGTTTTAACATTGCTATGGTTTCACACAAACCATTTGACAAAATGTCTCATCCCTTAACAGCAGACACACACACACATAAATACATTTTCAAGTTGGAGGCCATGCCTCTCAAAATTTTTTTATGAGTTACCATGCAAACTGGAGGTATAGATTCTCACGAGCTCATACCAATAAAAGTATAAATCTGTTCGCTGTTACACAATAGCCGACATGCGAAATGTTGCAACCTTATTTTTCTTTGAAAAGTTGACTTGGTGAGAAACATATGTTTGGGCATAGCTTTGTAAACATAAGAAAAACAACTTCCAAACATAACCCTCCTCAACTTCCACATACAAAGGTGAGTACATGCAAAACTTTATAAAGCACGAAATGAACATACTCATCTTTGCATGTAAATTTTCACAATATACAAATTTTATATTCCTTTACATTTTGCAAATGAAAGTTACATGGCTTTCACAGATAGAGTGAAAGAGTAGGGTAAGAAATTGCCCCCTACCTGAACAATTGAAGATGAAAGATTGTTCCTCAAACTGACTTGATGCCAAAACCCCAAAAACCAAAGCCAACACCAGTGAGAAAAACTCCTCGATGTCGACTCACACCATTCACAAAAGACTTCACAATAGAGTGAAACTGAAACTCCATAAACCACAATAGCCAAAGTCTGAGAAATAAATCCATCAAATTAAACTAGATATGCATGTTAACCCTCCAACCAATTCCCATAATAATACCAATATCTCAGCACAAAACTACAGATGTAAATCAATCAAAGAAATGTGGCTCAAAAACTAGCCTGAATCAGTAAAACGCAACTCATATCAAGGTATGGCTGACTGCAACTTCAGTGCCATAAATTCGGTAGTCCAAGTCCACCGCCATGAAAATGGCTCAAACAATAACAATGTTATCCTCCTTGATAGCAACCAATACCCATTTAGGGTTATTTCATTGCTATTTGCATATGAGGTGATTTAATTTTTTTTTTTTTAAATAAAACAAATACAAATGTATGCCAAGCTCCACTAAGGTATTAAACCTTAGTCATAAGACAACACATATATAAACATATATATATATATATATATAAACACAACCATGGTTCCCTCAATTTCCAATCCAATAAGAATCAAGAAATGAAATCATCTTAAGGGTTAACACGGTCTAAACATTAAATCCCTGTAGTTACATGTATGAAAGTACAATGAAGGATTCTGATTAAAGACAACATATAATCATTAATGAATTTCTGCAACATTATGTCAACATACAACATGAAACAGAATGTAGTAAACAAAGAGTCAAAAACATAATCGATAATCTATCAATTAGAAACCAATAATATGCCACATTCAATATATATAAAATCCTAAATCATATTTATTGCTAAAACATAGTCTATCACCAAAAACACGTTCAGCATCAGTCTTATTATTCAACAACAGTATTATAACCAAGTTCTACAGAAATTCAATCATAACATCAGAAAGAAATCCTAAAATAGGAAAGTCCTAAAGAGCAGAAAAACCTGGAGTAGTGGTCAGGCATGACATAAAGAGATCTAGTCAATAAGTGAGATACAATAAATCATGAAATATACTAAAACATATATCTCAATAATCCATGTATGTGCTACAATTATATGTGCACCTTACTCATTAGGGCACTTGCAAAAAAGTCTCTTGGAAAAATAGTTTAGGTTTCTTCTATACTCAGAATTATCGTATCTTGTTGCCAATTAATATAAATATATTAAATTTATGCTTGTCATCATCAATAATAAAAACAAGAGGATTATGTCCATGACCTAAAATAAAAACTATAGTAAAGACATCAAAACTGCATTCATCGCAATCATTTGAAAATAATAATGCTCAAAGTAAAAAGGAAATTGGTAAGATGTTGTGTAAATGGATTTTGGGTAAGGGGAAGTGTGATTCAAACTAAATATACTAGTACAACTATATGTAGCAAAAATGTTAAATTATTATCTAAATAGAATTTAGGATCTTTTGAAAGGAACCCCTTGAGAGATGAAAGACAAATGTTGGTCTTGGGTTATAAAGGATAGATATGAAATAAATGGATCATATTTCAAAGTTGATTTTTTTTTTGAATATATAATTTAAAAATTATTAAAAATATTTTCTTTGAGACTATAATGAACTAGTAGAATATTTTTTGATTTGTAAGTTTTTTAGATTTTTATTATTTCTAAAAGATTTTTATGGTTTAAGTATAAATAATTATCTTAGGTCAATTTCACAAGAGAAGGGGCATATATTTTCCTAAGGGAGGTTTGTTTTAGCTATGTGTGATTTAAAAAAATATTATAAATATTCTTTTAGAAAGTGGCATTCTCTATAAAAATAATTATTCTATTAATGAAATACCAAGATCTCATTTTTCACCTAGAAGTGTAATCGCCACTTTAGTTCTTATTGGGATAACTTTATTCTTCCTTTATTGTTATTCCTTGAATGTAACATCCCACAAGCATAATAGATTCATGTGATCATTAATATTCCACCAAACTAGTCCAATTATCACATAAATGATTCTAATAAACATGCAATATGTCACTAAAGCCAATGGGGAAATATAGGCATAATTATTTTACATGAGATAAAATGAAAGAGATAATTTCCTAATTATCTACTAATCTTGTGTATGATATAACCCACCTTGAAAAATAATTTTTCAATATTTCACAATTCACCATAGAGGTTGTGTATGTTGTTATAGTAGGTAATTTTCAAACATTGTGTGGATCAAGAAATTATTGAAAGGTATGAAGGATGAGATTATTGATCATGTGGTGATATATTATGAAAACACAAGTTCTATAAATATATATATCGAAGAATCCCATGATGCACACAAAGAGCAAGCATATTTTAATCAAGTATAATTACTTCAAGGAATTAGTGTAGGAAAACGAAGTGAAACTTGAATATGTAAACACAAAGGAGCACACAGCTGATATATTCACTGAGGCATTACTAAAGATTCATTTGAGTATATAAGAGGTAAGCTAGGGGTTATTCCCCTTTTTGAAGAAAAAATGAAGAGATGCAACATTGCATCAATTTTTATGATTAGAATACCTTATAGATTGATGCAAATAGTCACGCTTTAGGAGCTACCTAAAGTTGTGAAAATATGGATAGTGGTGTGAGTAGATCAAACTACATGTCAAGTTGATCAAGGGAGTGATATTTCAAAGATCAGTAAGGATAGTGACAGAGAGGATGATATGTATAAAGAATAGATGATATCGTTGGTATTGATGTCTAAGACAAAATGTGTGTGATCATAGTTACCATCCAATATCTAAAGACACAGAAGATGTATGATAGATAAAGAGAAAGATGTTGTGTTACTTACAAGAAGTGATGCCAAAGAGGGAGTCATTACAAGTGGTAATACAATTGGAGTTAGATTTCTAAATCTATAATTGGTATTATAGAGGGAAAAGTGTCAAGGAGAACAATATATGAAAATAAAAATAAAATGAAGTATATTAATGAAGATCTAATACATATTATAGAAGAAGATGATAGAGGGAAAATCATAAAAAAGTCTTTTTCATTTGCATGGTAACAAAAGGTGTTTCCATCATTGCAAAAGAGGGAGATTGTTGGAAACTAGAATTAGAATAATTACTATATTTTTATTAATTTTAAACTTTACTAGTTAGGCATTTGCTAATAGTGTAGAGTATCATATCACTTGATTAATGACGATAATTTGAAAAGAAGAAATAGCAAAGTAACCTAGTTAAGTTTTTGAGTAAAGAAGAGCAAGTATGATGAAATTATAATGGGCACTTGATCAATTATTCTTTGACAATATAATGTGTTTTTTTATCATTATATGAAGCGGAGAAGATAGTTAAGTTGTTGTATAAAAGAGAAGACAAGAAAGTGAGTAAAAAATTAAGCACAAATGAGTGAGAGCTTTACTAGGTCAATAAGATAGAATATTAAGGAACTTGAGAAATAGACAAGCAAACGAAATTAGCCAAGTGATAGTTATGGTTGAGAAATTTGAAAGAGAAAATGAAGTAGTTTCCAAATGTAGTGAGGACCTAGAAAGCCAATGTAATATTAGTAAGATAGAACAATAGAGATTAAGCTATACATTGTTGACCAAGATGAAGAACATAATGATGATCAAGTGTTAGAAAAAAAAATCATCTAAAAGAATCAAGTTTTTAGGCTAACATAGCTGATTTTTAGGATTGGTCAAAATGCTTGAATGATAAGGATTGATGAGATGTCATATATAATGAACAAATTGATTATGTTAAGTGATCTATGAAAAGGATTCAAGGAAAATTTTCTAGAAGTTTCAAGAAAGGAGTAGAAGTACAAAATGATGGACATATTCAATGAATCTAATCAAACCCTAAGATCTATGATGATTTTTAAGAGAAAAAAGATCAAAGCTACCTCTTTAAGGAGGAACAAGATATTTTTATTGTTTTTGATTAGCGAATTTTTGAAGGACTTCTAAAGAATAGAGTTGCAAGAAGAAAATTGAGAAGATTGGTGAAGGGCGATTTCTTGAAGGGTTACCAAGTAGATCAATTATGGATTATATGATGAAGACTAGTCAATGAACTAGGAATGAGATGAAGAAAGATTTGAATTTATAAATGTGAGTAGTATCTTAAGAGATCAAACACAATTGCTAGTTTCTAACCATTGTTGCAGTAAAATCCTTTGATCAAGGTTGACGTAACATTCATTTCTATATAATATAATAAAGGTGACATTCTAATGGAATGATCCAAAGTCCTCTAATAAAGCCATGCCAGATATAGTGATCAAATCCATTAATACGGTCACAAGACATAATATGTTTTGTAACATTTAACAGGTTTGGCACTTAATTGTGCTCACTTTAGAAGAGTGAAAAAGTGCTAGCATGTTACTTGGTGGTTTTTCTCAAATTGGGTTTCCACATTAAACCCTTGTGGTATATATGTGTGAATCTTGTTTTGTAATGCATGTTATTCACTATTGTTTATTTTTGTTAGTTGGAAAATATTAAATAGAGAGCTAAATGATGAATGAATAAGTTAAACTATTGATGAATTATTATATTGTCCAAGTAGGTTTTCAAGATAAAATAAGTTCCTTGAAGTTCTTAAAAGTTGAATTGGTACATTTAGACTTGAGGATAACTTATTCAACACCCCATTGCCCGTGCCCCTCCCAACCCCCCCTTTAAGCTATTCTAGATATTCTAACTTGTTTATGGTTTATATTTACATGCATATGTTGATATGGAATAGTTAAATTTACTTTCACCATAATAGTGAAGCAATGAATAATCATGTCTTTTGAGTGATTAAATCATTAAGAGATAATCAAGTTCAAAGGGGTATCAAAGTTTAAGAGGAAATTGATTCAGCACCCCCCTTCCACCCCCCCCACACCCTCCCCCCCCGAAACACACACACACCCATATCCTATTATTGACAAGACTATTCAGAATAAGAAGCTAGATCTAAAGATGGTCCTAAATTAGATCAATGAGATGAAGGTGAAATTGAGGCGGTCACTAAATAGAAGGAAATTTACCAAAAAAGGAATGACACAACATATCAAGAAGAAGTGGTAGAGGAACTATTAGATGGAAACATGTCTCATGAATCTAATGGAGAAAAATCATAACTTTACATAGGAGATTGAATTACTAGAGAGAGAGAAGTACATTCTATGAGGATGTATGAAAAATTGGAATAAAAGAGAAAAGTTGAGGATGAGAAACTAATTATTGAAGAGAATAAAAGATAGATCACTACAAAACTAAATTCCAAGGATTAATGAATCATGAGGCTGACCTAAAATTGCTATGATATGATAAATCATCTACTTGATGCAAACCATGAGATAGGTAGGATTATAGACAAAATTGTTGAGCTAAGAACAAAGAATAAAAAATTGAAGGTTGAAGTCAAATCAATGAAAGACTAAAGATATCAATGGGAAGTAAAAGAAAAATAGATGAACAACTATGAGGACAAAGGTGACCGAGAGATACATCATGATTTGGCTATACTAAGAAATCGACGATAGAGAAAAGATAATTGTCTAAGAAAGTTGAACAACAAAATTTCTATATAAATCCCAATTCAAAGAAGCCTACATGCTACCATTATGAAAATCATAGACACACAACTAATGTTCATAGGAGAATAATTGGTAAGAAAAATGTTACTCCTCAATTTGATAGTCATTATTATAACAATTACATGTATGATTATTAAGAATATGAATGTAGATCTAATTTCAATTAGTCCCCTAGTAAGTGTGAGTTTAATAGCTATTGTTATACTTGTAATAAGTTTGGACACAAGTCACAAAATTGTAGATCTCAAAAGAAGTCTAATTGGGTGCCTAACAAGAAAGGTAATACTCTTAACTTATATTATAACACAAACATTACCTACACTACATGTGGAAGATATGGTTGCATTACTGCTAGTTGTATGAGAATACATTTTTGAGGAAGAAATAGCAACTAGAGAAATAATATAATGATGTGTCATCATTATCATAAGGTTTGTCACCTAAGAAAAAATTGTAGGTACTAAATATAAACACACAAGGAAGAATATATCAAAGGAAAGGGAAAAGTCAATGTTGATCTAGGATTCCTAATTAGAGGGGTAAGCCTTTGAAAAGGAAGAGACAAAAAAGTGTATCATCAAATACTATAGTTAATGGTATCTGATCCAAGGGATTAAGAGAAATCTCTACCACTAGGTTAATCATGGATAGAAGTATGGAACTCCATTAGTATTATCATATTTTACATTAGTTCCTTAAATTAGAGAAATAAATTCCATATCATCATGATGTATGATACAATAGAATACGTCATGTGAAATTATCTAAGTTGGTGATGTCATAAAAATTGCATTGAGTAGAGAAGTTAAGTTTAGTATTAATTGATTAAGTGGATGGTATGTTTACTATGTCAACTGAGTTGGAGATGGAAAGATTGCTCAATTGAGTATCCTATGGAAGTGAAGTGAATATTGTGTAAGAGTGTATGTTAACCAAGGAAATCTTATGACAATTTTCACCAAAATCTAGTTTATGAAAATGGCATCAAGCTCTATGATCATGAAGAAAAGAAAGCCTAGAAAAGTCAGATTTATTTGAAATGAGGATTGTGAAGAGATAAAATACCATGTGTACCTCAATATTTCTACTCAAACTAAAAATGTTGGAGAATTATCACCAATCTCTCAAAGGGTTTTATTGGTCCAAGATATCCATGTATTTTACCACTGCAAAGTTGGTGAGATAGGTATTATGAAATCATCGGACTTATAAGAAATTGTGTGTGGATAGGAAATTGAAGGAAGAACACAAGTATCTATAAATGAAAGGACTCACTTATGTCCTGAATTCCTTGAATTTTTTCAAAACATAGTGGATGCAAATTATATTGATAAAGTGTAGTGCCTGCCCTCGTTCACATCTTTTTGGACACATTGTTGCTATTATTATCAAACTATGCTAGACTAGTTTTTTGTTAATGGATTAGTGGTATTGTTTTGAGACTATCAGACATTATGTTATGGGTTTAGTTGATATATGATGAGATCATTTAAAATTTACATTTCATGTATGCATGATGATCATTACATTGCTTTTAGTTAGTGATGATGATTAGTTAGATGGTTTATTATCTCATGTGTTTTATTATGGATACTTACTCCATACTTGCATGTGTATGGTGTTCATGTTTTCTCTTATTGTATGGCATTTCTCATATGGTTAAAGAAGGGAGTCATAGTCACTTGCTAGTCGAGATCTACACAATGCACCACTTCCTACCATTGCCTATTTAGTTTAGCATTATATATATATATATATATATATATATATATATATATATATATATATATAGTGTATGTACATGCATGGTTTTTGCAGGTTACAGGTATAGGTATTGACTTCCCTAAATTGCCAGGATGAGCATACCCTATTATATTATCTCAATGATAAGAGAAGGGAGATAGATTCTCAAGTCCAAATCCCAAACCCTTAAAACCATTTTTCCTAGAGAGATAGGACAAGTATCTAGATATTTACCTTTGGAATGTGTCGGATGACATATTTCATGATTTTTAACCCTTTAGACTGATTTTGTGTGAATTGTTCTATGATGGACTTTTATATTTTATCTTGGAGGTCTATGGTGAATTTTTTATTAATTAAGTCTTAAATAAATAGATTTAATTAATAAATTAATTATTTGGAGAAAATTAATATAATATCATGATCTTTGATATTTTGATTATAATTAATTAAATGAGAATTAATTGAGAAAAAGAATTAAATAAAAGAAAATTAGAAATTAGAAATTAATAATAATTATAAAATAATAATAAAGTAATAAATAAATAATAATAGTAAAAGTTATACAAATTAAAATGAAAGTTATAAAAAAATTAAACAAAAGTTATAAGCTTGCCTAGGAGTAAACACACCTTTTTATTTCTCATATGTCAAAAACACGGCGGTTAGTGCACCAATTAAGCACATGGTGTATACAACCTTATGACTCATCTAAAAGGTTGGAATAGACTCATGCTTAGTTGTCTACACCTTCTAGTTGTTTCTAGAGACATTCTAGGTGCTTCCTAAGAGGCCTTTATATTCAGGGATTCCTAGAAGCTTAGACATAGCGTGGAAGACCATTTTGGAGCATTCAAGGACTTGAGAACTTTGGAGAAGGGAGGAGCTTGCTCTACGGGTTTTCTGAGGAAAAGTGAATTAGCATCAAAATTCGGATAGGCTCTTGTGATTTTGCTTATGCTACTTCTGCATCTTGCAATTCCTATCTTCTTCGTGTCTTCCATATGTTTTCTGAGGGTTTCTCCTATTTTAATTGTATGTATTCTCAATATGGGTAGTTAAAAATTATTTAAGAAAACTTTATATGCATAGATCTGAAGAGAACACAGAGCTAGGGTTTTAAATCCATTAAAAATTTTATTGAGTAAATTTGGAGAACAAATATTTTTATGGATTTCATTAAATTGAAAACCTTTAGGAAATTGTGTTTATATGAATATGCTAATTCAGATCTGCAAAAAAAAATATTATATATATATATATATATATATATATATATATATATATATATATATAATGGTTAATTAATCTCTGCATGTATATATATATACAGACATATATACATATATATTTTATTGGAGAACCGAATGTTAATCACATCACAATTTATGTCTTTTATAAAGTGTTATAAATTTTTATAAAGAAAAAATGATTCGCATATTATATGTGGGCGAAGAGGGCCTAGCCTGTGCCCCCACCTTTGTACCTATGACAGTGGCTAGTAGCACTACTGCAGTAGGTTCTGTGACCACTTTCGTAGGCCTATGACAGTAGGCCTGCACAACACCATTTAATTGATGGTGGATATTATATATGGTAACGACTATGGCATCATTTGGACGTGATTTACAATTCGATTTTTGTAATTCATTTTTCATTAAAACATTGTTATTGTTAATATATATATATATATATATATATATATATATATATATATATATATGTATGTATGTATGTATGTATATATATATATGTATATGTATATGTATATAAGTATAGATGTATACATATATTTTATTAGTTATGACTAATTATTATATTTAAGAGATTGAATTGATGGGTCATTCTTTTCAAAGATAAAGGTTTTAAAATACCAATGATAGTTGTCAATTATTATTTAAAAAGAAAGATATTAATAAGTTAATTAAACTTAGTTTAATTAAGGTTAATCATTAGAATGTGTTATAAACTGAAGACTTGAATTATGCAATTACTAGAACTCGATAGGAGTCAACTTGGACAACGTTTACATAAAAAATATAATTAAAAAATTGAATCTAATGGTTTTGGGAGAGAAACATTTTAACAAATACATGGGATGGGAAAAATGTACAACTGATTCTCCATTCATTATCTAAAACTTGAAACAAAAACTAAAACCTCCACATTTAAATCAAGTATGTAATTTTAGCAAAACTGAAACATGTTCTTGCATTGTGTATTTCTTTATGCTTCTGTTTTGGGTTTTGGGTTGACTAGTGTTGACTAGTTATAGGACATCTACCAGAGGCTCGAGAGTTATGATTGTGATGTCATGATGATGTTTTATTTTCGATCTTTATAAACCCAACCATGGTTATGTGATGGAATGCTCTATGAAAAACTTGTATTTATTGAATGTTATTCTTATATATGAGACACTTGACCTAATCATTTTTGAGTCATCGACAAATTATCCTTGGTTATTTTCCAATTGCCATGATGGGACTGAAATGTTGATTTATGATGTCATGTTGTGACATGTTTTGACTCAACCATTTTGAAGTCTTCGATTAGTATGATTTGAAATATATTTTGGTTATTGAGAACCAATGGTTACTTTTGATTATCAGTGATGCTTCAGTTGCCAATAGAGAGTTGTTGTGGTCATGATTTTCTATGGATTCTTTTTAGTTGCTCATGCAGGTTTGATGCTATTATTGTGGATATTGATGTTCTTATTATAAATTATCTTTTGACTTTTCTTTCCAGTCGCTTGTATAGGATTGGGATGTTTTATGATTCCATGAGCTTAGGTTAGGATATTTTCTTGTAGTGTCAGGAAGTGGCTTGCAATGGGGGTCGGGCCCTAAGAGGCTGCCAGGTTAACTCATTGTAAGTTGTTTAATAAGTGAAAACATTCACACCTAATACTAACTAAATGAACCTAAAAAGATGATTGTTTTGTTCTCGCCCATGGCTTGAGTGCTTGTATAGACTAGGATGGGAGTAGAGAGAACGCATGGTTGTGACCTTGCATTCCATAGTATGCCTTGTCAGTATGAGAGGATACTAGTGGCCACATGAGGATCAGTAGGGATCCGTGGAGTTTAGCTAACTACCAGGGTAACTTCTACATGATATATGCAATGACACTTTCCCTCTTGCATAGTAGGTTCCTACATGTCTTTGTGTGCCTCTAGGAATTAGATGTCGATTTTGTTAGAATCTTTGAGTTAGTATACTTTTAGGATTTTTAGACTTAGAGAGTATTTATACTATGTGATTTTGATAACCTGTTTGGGACTTGAGATTATCTCCTCAGCATGGTGGGAGTGGACCACTTAGGTACCACGCAGTTGGGTGGTAGTGTTTTTCCAGTCTTATCATTTGAGATCCATTGAGACATCATGGCTGACATGTCCTTCATGGTGGTGGATATGTATCCTTTCACTAATGATTAGCATATGTTAGATGATGTTATCTTATGCTTATATTTCCATGTTAGATTACTTTCTGCATATGATATAGTAATTTTAGAAGTGACATTCCTACTATGTTAACACCGATGTTCTCCTCGGTGATTTGGAATGTTATGCATGGAGGAATGGCTAGGACCCATGATGGTGTAATGATGTTATTTATCGTTGGGAGGAACTGTGCACTTAGTTTATTATGTTTGATCTTTATGATGGATGTATATATCTTCTATGATGATGTATCATGTGTATCATATGATTATCTTTACTTTGATGTATCATGGACTAGATTAGGATGATGTACCTTATTTCACATATCTATATTATTTTAAGCTTTTCATACCCTGTGACATCTCCAATGGATGATTGAGCATTTAGAAATGTAATGTATAAACATTGGACTTATCATTATTATTTCATGTGGTAGTTGATTTAGATGTAATTCAACGTTAAGGGATCCTTAAAGAATGTAATCTGTTATGTTTATGTTCACTTTTAGATGGTTATTGCTATTGCTTCCATTATTCTTGTATCAGTTGTGAATGATATTACTTTCATGTTAAAAAAAAAAATGCTACCAAACTTAGCGAAATTCTAGGTTAATTCTTTGGATCCCTTGGTGGGCATTATAGAAAGGGTTCATAATATGTACATGTGGTTACATGAAACATTGAAAATTAGAAATGATACTATTCACATTATTACTGGATATACCATTATGGATAAATTTAAATCAATTTGAGTCATGGTGAAGAGGGAAATTGAAGATAATACTAAAGCTGAGTTGGATGAAAGAGGTTTGAAGATTTCCACTATTATCAATTTAAAGACAAGATTTGACATGTATGTTGTTGCATACAAGATTTACCAATCTAGTACACCCAATATTATATTATGTGTAGACATGGATTTGGCATACAATATTGTAAAGAAAGGATACAAGTTTTACTATCCAAGTTACCTAACTAAAGAAATTAAAGAGAATATGAAGACTATCAAAGTTGTAAAAACCAACACCTACAAATTCAGTCTTTTGTTGGTATGTATATTTTTCTATTTGAAAAATTATTTCCCCATAATTGGAAATCTTAATAAGGATAGGAGAGACTATGATCTACTAGATTGTTGAGTACATTGAAATGTTAAGTGATAAATTTGAAAGTATTATGTTTGCATACTTCAATGATTTCAAAGAGAGAGTGCATAATAGGTACATGATTCCACCTCAATAGGTTGAAAAATATCATGATGATGTATGTTTCTTTGTTAACACTAATATTACACATGTTGAAATTGTTAATTACTTGGCACAAACCAATAGAATTAATCATAGGGTTACTTGGCTTGAACCAAAAGAATATGAAGTGAATATTGATTAGATTCCAAGGAAATTGAGGCATTACTAAAGGAACATGTAAATAAGCTAGCCAGACCTTTCATAACTTATGAGTTAGCTAAGAAATTATTCAAAATGGACATTGTTATCCCCAAGTTAGAGAGAAATCTCAAAATGATTATCAACACTTTGGAAGGGGCCCTTGGTGAAAAAAAGAGAAGCCCATATTAATTCTTACCAAGGGAAAAGGTGAAGGTGATGAAGAAGAAGAGTGAAAAGGAAAAAACTTGGTTGTAACATAACCCAAAGAGAAAAATAGAAGATAAAGACAACTTGAATTACCAAAATGTCCCAAAGCTATAATGTCAAGGGACAAGTTTGTACTAGAGGTTACACCACCCTTGATGAAAGGTACTACTAGAATTATTCAACCAACATAATCACAATGGGATACTTATAAAAAATGGAAGGATGTTTCAACATCCTCTAGCAAACCAACATAGAGAAGGAGAAGAAGCTTGGTCACTAAGGATGATAATGATAGTGAAAATATAGAATCTAATGATCTTATTCATTATAGATTTGTTGTAAACAAGAGATCCAAAACTATAGATGAAGTGGTAGATTCTTTAAGAGAAGAAGGAGGTTTGTCTACTTTTTAGTATTTTAATTATTATACATTGAATGATGAAGATGAGATAAAGTTTGAAAATGATTTAATTGATATCATGAAAAAGTTCAAAAATATTCCTATAGAGATTTGAATCATGACTATAGAAGAGCTATACAAGAAAATTAATAACAAATGACAATTGTGGGAATTCTTTAGAATAACTAATAGTGGGGTGAATCAATTATGGAAGGTCCAAATGTACAAATAAAAAATTTCATAGTTTAGTGAACCCATAAAACATTTTCATCATGCATCCATCCATAAGATTATGCAATCACTTAAACTTGTAGGTTATTGTCAAATCAACTTTGCAGAATTTGTAAACATGAAACATAACAGATTCAATAATACATTTGACACAATGATTTAACATGGAAACCCAATTTGGAAAAAACCAATAGTAATATGCTACTCATTCTCACTCTTATGAAGTAATGCCCTATGAAAGGCCAACCCTAATAAAGGTTATAATACACATTTTTAAATGTGACCTGGTTAAAGGATTCCAATCACCCTATTAGGAGTGGGCCTCATTAGAGGACTTCAGATCATTCACTTGGAATGTCACCCAGTTAAAAGATTTACAAATGACTGTTAGGTCAACCTTAATCCAAAGGATTTACCCTACACTGATATAATGATTATAAGATAACAACAAGGCTTGACCTGATAACAACCTACAACACACTTGCAAATTATAGATCTCTATTTCAATCCTCTATTTTTCTTGGCTTTCACACACTTTAGCTGTTATAGTCTGCTCACCCTTCAAGGATCCGTATCCTTAAGCCTTCTCTCTTTTCTTACCAATGTAGCCTCTTCACTTAGGTCACTAAATAAAGCAATACCATAGACTCCTTGTCTTCCTTAGGTTTTCACACATGAAAATATTTTCTTCTAACTAACCATCTTTATAAATAGAGAATTAAGATATTTTGTCATTCATCCTTAATCATCTATTTTAGGGTTAGGTTAGATTAGGTAGGATTCAATTAATCTACCCCTTATTTCATTTCATTCCCTTCTAGAAAATTCTACTTCAATCCTCTTGTAATTCACCTCAAAATAGTTCATCATGAATCTTGTGCCACCATCTCATTGACCTTATCTTCCACACAGTTCACACAATCCAAGAAATCAAACTTGTTGACTAAGATTCATCAAATTCTTTATCTTTTGCTTAAAGCTAACACTTGGCATTAACTAGCTTTTGATGCTTCACACATATTGCATTGCTCAATATCCTCTATCAAATCACTTGGCATGAACTAAACTTTACTAATGCTTGACATCAACTAAGCTTTACTCAGCTTACACTATTTCACTTAGCTTACACTTAAATTGATTTTTCTCAGCTCTTTTGACATGCTAGTCATGTTTGTTATTAGTGACATACATTTATTTAGATTGTGAGCTCAAATTGAGTATATTGTACTGTTAAAAGTGTTAACTAAGCATTTCAATTGTTATTGAGTTCTATAGTTGCCACCAAGTCCTTTGGACAAATTCCAGTGTATGTCAAGTAGTTACAACTATTATAAAGATCATCAATGTAAATTGAACATCTCAGTGTATGTTGTGTTTACTAGTGTAAACTGAGCTGTACAATGTTTACTGAGTTTGTAGTTGATTTGATGCAAGTCTAGTGTTGACCAAGGTGCTCAGTGTTAACCAAGTGACTCAATTTATACTAAGGTTGAGGTGATAGTGTTACCGAGCCTCTACATCTAGCAAGTGCACAATAATGCCAAGAATTAATAGTATATGTTTAGTATTAGAACCTCACCAAGTCAATCTTCAGAGCTCAAGGTTTTTATACATTGGCCGACTCTATAATATTTTGTGTAAACTTGTATTGTGGCCAACTTTGTAATGGTGTAATTGGATTGATATATATGTAATATATTATATCACATCCAAAGTATGTGTGTATGGAATCAAAGAGGAAGTAATACAATCATCAAAGAAGAGTAGAAGAGTGAATTACAAAGGCTATAATAGTATAAGGATCAACAAAGATTCATCTAGCACAACAAGGTGATTTGTAAACTCAAGGGAATCTCATTTAGCAAACCAAGTTGCAAATCAAAGATCAGCTACTACTTTATCCTAACAAGTAGATCAGTCAAATCCTTTAACAAGGTAGACCTAATAGTCTTATGTATATCTTTTTATCGACTGCATACTTCATTGTATGTTTGTAAATCCTTTTGCAAGGTGAAAAGGAAATCTAGGCTAAGGTTGAGATATTATTGGAGGAGGAACTAGTGGTGGTGGTTGATACATAAAAAGGGTAAATGGGTTGTCTTGGTATGTAGGTTCAACAAAAAGATCATTCAAATGCGAGGATTCTTCAGAGGATGAGGGTATTCATTCTTGAGCAACAACAAATGGATATTCAAAGGGTTCTTCTTCTTTGTTCTCGATGTGAAGATTTTTAGGCTCAAGATTAAAAATATATTCATGATAATTATGAGGAAGAAATCTCCCATGGAGGTCTCTCTCTCTATGCATAAAATGCTTACTTAAGACTAAGCTCTAGAATATTAGAACTAGAAATGCAACTACTAAGATAAATTTAAATTAACACCATCCCTAGCAATGATGCAAAAAATGGTTGGCCAAATAATGGTATTAGAAACCTATAGAAATGGACTACCTATTTAGGATTGGACACCCTAATTGGTTTTTAAAATAATTATCTAGTCTCATTTAATTATCGAGAAAGGACATAGACTTGGAATGGCATTTGTGAAGTATATGCTTTAAAATCTCTTAATCTTATGAATAACCTATGGAATTCAAGTAATTGAGCTTCAAGAAAACTAAACTAAAACTAGTAAATGAAATTACTCTAACTATTTATGCTATAGGATCAATTCACCAATTCTTTTACCAATGGTTATAGGAGCACCAGAGTTCTACCTTACTTAGAGAGAAACAAGGAAATGAAATCTACTCTTAACAGAATAGTTCACTCACCAAGTGGGCCCCCTTGGATGAGTGAACTAGAAATAAAATCAAGATAAGAGATATAAACTTGAACTGTGCATTCTATTCATTCATTGAGAAATATTATTCTTGACTAAAAAAATAGTATCACAATAGTGCTGCTATGAGAATCAACTCATTCTACTTCTTCAACTACTCTCAAAGTTACAAAAGTCATTATTTTAAAGGAAATTACAACTGCTTCCTAAATCTAGCATCACTCCGTTAATGAGGATCAATTATAGACTCATAAAGTTGAAAGTAGAAACAACATTAACCACAAATAAATACTTCAAGAATATAGCGAGTTGTGGAAGCTACATCTGTGTGCTACAACAATAGAAAGCAATGAATGATTTTCCCCACTTACGAAGGTCTAGTAATATGTGGTTATCTTTGACTACTCCAATGCTAAAATATTGATCCTTGAATACTCATGGAAAAAACCTACAAAATAATCAATACACACACACCCTTCCATATACATATATATTCTCATCATCAATATTAGAGAAAAGGTGTAAAGTTGCAATTAACACTCTTGCAAATCTTATGGCTATAGGAGTAAAACTACCCGAAAACATAGTATAGATGGGCAAACTTTTATCAACTTTTATAACTACTTCATTATACCATTTATGTCCATGAATTCAAGAAAATATAGCATCTTTAAACTATCCATATTTCTACTTCATGTCTTCACACACACACACACACACACACACAAAACATATACATATAAACCATAACTTCATATGCTTGAAACCATAAAATCATGATTATTTGTAAGATAACTGTTTGAAAGTAAGGTAAAAAAAACTCAGAAAGATGGCCTTTGGAGGCCCATCAATACACTTCTATGATAAATTTTATATTGTTTCAAATATGGATTGTGAATTCAAGATTCTAATCTTACTAACCAATCTAAGAACTATATTATCATCGATATGATTACAATATTATGTGTAGATATGAATTTTGGTTCATTGGTGATGCATGTGTGTGTAGGATAAACTACTAAATTTTCTATATTATATGTTGATTTGAAGATGAAACCATAGTCCATATAGGCACCTTTAACCTAGAAGTCCTATTAGGGGAGTCAACTACCAAAATTGGGAACTTTGGGATTTTGCTTCTCATTTTGTTAATGATATTTTACTAATTTTTTTATTATGAATTTAGTTTTATGATTGGAAGTCTCAATAAATGTTTGAGTATATATGGGTTCATACATAAATACTCAAATGTGTGTGTGTGTGTGTGTGGTTGGATGTTATTTCTTGCATAATTATATTGTGATGTATTAAACTAATAGTGAAAGAGGAAATTGATAAAAATGAATAAAAGAGATTAAATTTTTTAAGAGATTTGAACTCTAAACCTTCCACCTTTTGTTTCACCCACAACCAATTCACCCACTTAGAGATTCATGAAAAATAAAATGGAAATTAATTTAACCCATGACTTAATAAGACCAATTATAGACTAGGGATAGTAAAGGTCACAAGAATCTAACCTTTAACCTCTCAGGGAAGACCATAGAGACTTAGCCATCGTGTCATGAGAATTCTTTGAATAAGGACTCCTTGACAACCTAGATAACCTATTAGTTAAACTAGAGGTTATGCAAAATAAAAATTATTATTAAATAAAAGGTAATTTATTTAATCATACCTTAGGGAGGGTGTCAGCTTCAATGGACACAACTATTTTAAAATGACAATTCCTCCTATAAATGGGGTCTTTCTAGCAAATGAAAGATAGGGAAAAAATGAAGGCTAAGAACTATAGTCTAAATTTAATTATCCACACAAGAAGAATTTGGAGAACAAGGGAGTAGAGGAATCACTAGACTAGAGAGAGGCTTGGGAAGATTGATAGCTTGAAAATAAGGAAAAAATCAACCTCAATGCATAGGAAGACAAGTAGGTTCTATCCTCTTCCATTCCTTCCTATAAATCAAATAATTTAATTGTTAAAATTTGGTAATCATATGTATGTGCATGGCTTCTTGTTTATTCTATTTACATCGTCTTGATCTATCATTTTGGAGAAAAGAACTCTTCATGTTGAGTTTTAGGATTAACCACAGATAGAAATAAAAATTAAGTGCAAATATAACCAATATCAAAAAAAAAAAATCGCACAAAAGAGAACACGACCCCAAGATTTAATGTGGTTCGCTCGATCCTTGGGCTACGTCCACCAAAAAAGAAGTACAATACTATTACTATCTAGTGATTACAACATGATTATAATCCATAATCCCTTACAAATCAATACCACTAAAAGAAGTAATTTTCACACCACACCTTATTAAATACCTAACCCCAGTCTACTTTACACAAGTACTTTTGTTGGTTTAGGGATAAAAATTAGCTACAACATGTTAGCCCAAAAATAATGATAAAATTGTCCCATTTTTTTTTCTTGGGGGCTTTTCCCTCGAACTCCTGATAGTCGTTGCCTTTTTGGCCATGACTGTATTAGGGGATTTTGCCCCCAAACCCCTATTTGGGGCCTGACCTAACCTTGAAGCTCACCAAGGAATTATGGAGTATATATAGTACTCCCCTAATTAGTCACCACAAACTAACAATATCCCACTTGGGGGCTGATCAAGCTCCACACTAGACAACACTCTCACACTCAGAGACTGATCTTTGACCAATATTGTTGTGCCATGAGGCTCCCACTAGATTAAACCACCCTAGACTTAGTTGATCATTTTATCTTGTTCAGTCAGGAAGACTAACTGAAGCTGAAGAAGAGTTCAACTTCTCCCTTGTTACTACCTTTGTGAACATATTTGCTAGATCTTCATCAGTATGTATATTTTCTAGATTTAACTATCCATCATCCAAACCAAACCAAATGAAATAATACTACAACTATATGTGTTTTTTTTCTTTGAACACATAGAGGAATTTTTTTCAAGATGAATGACACTCTAGCTATTTGTAAACAAATAATTATCCCTCTAAGGGTGTCCTAATTCTTCTAGGAAGAACTGAATGTAAGAAAACTTGGCAAGAAAGAATATAACTGTTTCAACATAACCCATAATAGATCTGAAATAAACACAAAATTAAAATCCACATGCAGGAGAATAGACAACATACCAAAAAAATTGTGACACAAGATATACCCTGGGAAACCCTCATTGAGGAAAAAACCAAGCCTCCAAAAGCATCCATCACCATGTATTATTCAGCGAAAAATACCATTGCCATACAACCATGGAAGCCTTAATGGCCATAGCCACAACCGAGCAAACTACGTGAACAAGGATGAATCCACACATCCCATGCCATTCTTCCAACCTTCACAAATGCTCCCTTGGCTAACTATCAAGCCTTTTCCCACTTGACTCTTGCCTTTCTCACTCTTACTCTTGTCACATCAACAACTACCCTTGCGGCTACTTATATAGTAGCAAGTTTCACAAAACCACCAAGTGGTATTACATAAACCATGTGCTAAAACCATGTGCTACCTAACCCACTGACCCCACATTTAATATTGGGCATTTAATTCTTTTCTCCAATATTAAATAATTACATGCGATAATGGGTGTTGCACACATTGCATAATATTCTTATATTTTATTATGTAATGTTGCATCTAGATGGACGTGCAACATGTAAAGATTCCCATGGAATATTCTTGATGAGTTGTATTGTAACATTGTGAAAATATTTCATATAATTATTTAATATTGGGCATTTAATTCTTTTCCCCAATAGGTGTACTAAAGTGCATCTACAGCCAACCTTCCTTATAAAATTTTAAACTAAATCTAATAACGAGGTATTCCCTTCTATGTCATCAAGGTGATTAATTCAACGGGTTTTCTATTATCTATGTAAGCTTAAATGCTCCCAAGGGTTTATATTCCATTACTAATCTTCTAAAGGATAAGAACATTCTCAAGAGAGGCTAGCTTTGTATTAAGCAAGATATATCTCCATTAGAGCATACATATGAAACTATTCAGAAAACTTGATACTTCCATTGCATCAAATTCATAATAGTGAACCATAAAATTTAATCATACACATTGAAAGACAATTAGCTTCTTACATGAGCAACCATAAATCAAATGCATATTAAAACTATTATTCAAAATATAATTATGACTATTTCTAAACATGAAACTCTCTCATATATGACTGAGAGGATAAACAAATCTTTCTATTCCAATTGAAAACTATGCACATATAGATAGAGTCTTACAGTACAATGCAATTAGTTATGAGAACCCCCAGATTACTTTCTCTGCCCCATGAACCCATACATCACAGTGGTATATACAAATGGAGACTTTCTTTTATAGCTCAATACACAAAACAAAAATAACAGGGACTATACTTTTACTGATACAATATTTGATGCTATGGGAAATAAAACAATATCTCCTTTCGACAAATGACATATCCCTTCTTATCTACTATGAAATCATTCATTGCTACCATATGAACAATATGGAGAGTTCTCCATTGCAGTTACAAAGCAAAATGACAAGTTTTTATCTTCATGAAACGTCCATAAGATGATCATTCCAAGCTTTTTTCCATTGCTCCCTTGAGCACAAAATCTGCAAATGCACCATAACAAAACAAAAAGGACCATGGGTGCTTTCCACCCAACCATAGGCCTCAAAGAGACCACCCCTGCGCTAGGGGAACAAGGCTCGAACCAGGTTACACACACATACATCACAAAATTTTGCATGAAGACACAACACAAAAGACAATCAACACCCTTCCATGGCTTGCACAATGATTCACCACTGGAATCATAAAACGTTGGGTGAAGGTGGGCTCTTCAAGGAGGAGAAATTTTAACATCATAAGTATCATATTGCCAATGCATTTTGCCTCTCAAGGCCACCACAACATAAACAACATATTGTCACTGCATTGCCTCTCAAGGCCTCCAAAACAACCATCTTCTCCTCATTCACCAAACCTCCTTGTACCTCCCAAACAAAAAGATTCATGGTCATGATGGATCCCATGCTCCATGATAATAACAACCTCATCATGAGGTAAAAACAAAATTTTCTTTCTCACTTGCAATGTCAACCCCAACTAATGCCTTTCACCCAAGGCTTCTCTGCCCTCCCAAGGGTGAGTGAAGCCTTCACACCCATAATCACAATCAACACTCACATTCAAAAAAAAACAATAGTAAAACAAATGAAGAACACCAAAACAAACCCAAGAAAGGATCTCCAAAAGCACAAAACACATTCACTTCTTTCCAACATAATAACAAACTCATAACACAAGATTGACAAATGCAATGCATACTCCATTGATAACTTTTCACACTTGTAGATTTTCTTATCCATACTAAAGAAAAGGAATAAAAGAACATGATTAAGTCACCAACCTTGGTCCAAGCTAGGGTAAGGATAGTTGTAGTAGAGCTCCCTTAATCTCCCTTCACAACCTAACTATCTCTAAAATTAGGGAGTGGGTAGACACCCCACTAGATTGGCCAAGCCTCTCTAATAAACCCTTCCTACTAAATAATTTTAGCAAAAACACTAAGCCACTACTTCTTACAAACTTGTCTCCTCTAACTTTTCTATTTTTGACTTAGTGGGAACATAGATAAGATAACTCCAAATTCGAATTGATGGAAGAATGCATGGGTAAAGGGGCCCTCTAGGTTGTCTAAGCACTCACATGATCAAATTTATGCCTCTAACTTCTTGTACTATCATATGGATAACTTATTATCACATAAAAGACACTTTGGGACCACCTAATGACCCCTAAAAACCCTAGCCAAGTCCAAATTCGAATTTTCTTTGATTGAGACTCCTCATGGCATTTTTCTATGTGAGGTTAACTTGGGTTCTTCATTGGGGTTAGGTTTGGGTAATGTTACTTCTTGACCAACCCTAAATGACATGGCATCTCCACATGGACAACACAAGTGTCAAGTGACACACACAAAATATCACATTACATTAAAATGACTTGTTTACAATAATGCATGAACTAGGCTATTACACACATAAACAATTCACATATATGAAATAAAACACAATACAATGAGGTTTGAATATTTTCCATTGATTCAAACTTGGATATGTCATGTTTGTAGTAGTTTGAGCCTTAATTCCCCATTAATCCCATGGTTAAATTCTTGCATACTAAACTCAAGCATCAATAGTCCAAGAAAATCATGTAAACAATAAGTACATAAGTGAAATAATCATTATCTCATTCAACATTAGACTTGCATATATTTCATCATCTCAAATTAAATTTCCCTTTCTTAATCATTTCAAATATAACCTTCAAAATATTAAAATATCAAAACTTACATATCACATTCGACATTTGAGTTCCATACTTCATTCTTTTTAATTAAATTACTTTTTCTAATAATTTCCATGTAAAATGCTCAAAATACTATAACATCAAACTTTACTTATCATGACATGGTCAATTTAATATTTTGAATAGCTTCGTAGTCTATTTTTATCATTGCGACAAGATGTTGAATCCACAACTATTGAATCCCTAGGTATGCGGGTTAGGTCTCAAACATAACAAAAATTATCTTTTAACTCTAATTTCCACTTTAAACATTACATTCTTACATTACAAGCATTTCTACCATCAATTTCTATTAAAGAAATGTCAATAACTTAAAACATGAGTAGAATCATTAAATGCATCATTTAGGTCATAATATGCAGAAGTAATTACGAATCATCAAAATGTAGATATAAAAATAACACAACTCTACAGAATAAAGAAGGAATATTTATTTCTCAGACTAAGTACGTGAAGGATTTACTAAAATTTTTTGGTTTGGAAACATGTAAACCTATTGGAACACCTATGGTAACTACACACAAGTTATCTACTAAGGATGAGACACCTACTATTGAGTAGAAGAAGTACAGATCTACGATCAGAGGTTTGCAATATCTAACTCACACAAGGCTAGATATAGCAAATACAGTTGGAATTGTTACAAGATTCTAGGCTGATCCTAAAAAATCACATTATGTAGTAGTGAAAAGGATATTTAGATATGTAAAAGAAACTTTAGAATTTGGATTATGGTATGACAAATCTAATGATTTTACTCTAAGTGCTTATACTGATGCAAATTCGGAAGGCAATATGGATGACAGAAAGAGTACTAGTGGAGGAGCTTTCTTTCTTAGAGGAAGATTGATTTCTTCATTTAGAAAGAAGTAGGATTGTACACCTCAAAGTATAGCAAAAGTAGAGCGTGTTGCAACAAAAAATAATTGCAATCAAGTAATTTGGATGAAACAGTTGTTGAAGGATATAAGGATAGAAATTAGTGAACCTATTGTTATTCATTGTGACAACACAAGCATGGTAAATGTATCTAAGAAACCACTATTGCATTTGAGGACTAAGACCATTTCTATTAAGTATCATATGTTGAGAGAAAAAGTTGTAGAAAAGGAAATTGGATTGGAGTATGTGAGAAAAAAAAAGTAGATTGCAGATATATTAGCTAAGCCTCTTCCCAAAGAGACTTTTGAGTATTTGTGAGTTATGCTTGGGGTTATGCCCCTTCCTACATTAGAGTAGAAGATGCAAGAGTACATTAGTAGAGGGTAATAGAGCACCATTGTTTGTTTGGACTAGATCCTAATGCTTCTTGTATAGGGGAGTATCTGTGATGGACAGAGTCATCTAGGACTCTTGTTGATGTTGTTTTAAAAAGTGTCTTCTGATACTCGAGCTAGTAAGTATCAATTGTTGTAGAGATGTTGGTTCCAGAAACCTTTGACATTGATGTCAATGGGGGAGAGTTTGGCATGAAAACATCATACTATCAGGGGGAAGTTTGGCATCATACTATGGGGGAGTATGAATGATGAAGAGGATTTGAAGATTGTCTATGTTTTGTTGGTACTCTTTGTAGTGCCTACCCCTAGGTCGCATTTTTGTTATCATTGTCAAACTCTTTTAGGTCTAGTTTTATGTTGATGGTTAGCAACATTGTTTTGAGACTATCAAATATTGTGCTATGATTCAATTGATATGTGATGAGATTACTTAGACTCTACATTTCATGTATGCATGATGATTATTACATTGCTTTCAGTTATTTATAATGACGAGATTAGATGATTTATTATCACATATTCTTTCTTATGGATACTTATCCCATACTTGCATGTGTATGGGGTGTGTGTGTTTGTTCTTGTATGAAATTCCTGATGTGGTTAAGGAAGGGAGTCGTAGTCACTTGCTAGTCAGGATCTACACGATGCACCACTTCCTGCCATTGCCTATTTTGCTTAGCATATATATATATATATATATATATTGTATGTACATGCATGATTTTTATGCAGGTTGCAAGTACCGGGTATCGACTTCCCTAAATTGTCAAGATGAGCGTACCCTATCGCATTATCTCAATGGTAAGAGAGGGGAGATAAATTCTTAAGTCCAAATCCCAACCCTTTAAGCCATTTTTCCTAATTGAAAATTAGGACAAGTATCTGAGTTGAGTACCCTCTGAATGCGTCAGATGACATAATTCATGGTATTAGACCTTTTGGTTTGATTTTGTATGTGTTTTGCTATAGTGGGTTTTTCGTATTTTATTTTATGAGTCTTTGGTGTATTTTCTATTAATTAAGCCTAATTAAAAGATTTAATTAATGGCTTAATTTAATGAAAAATTAATATGGTATTTTAATATTTATTTTATTTAATTAATTGAGAAATTAATTAAATAAAATAATTAAATTTGAAGATAAAAGTTATAATTTTAAAGTTGGAATGTGATAATATTTATTTAAGTTAATAAATATTTTAGCAATTATGTTTTGAAAATGAATTTAAAAGTGGAAAAGATATTAAAATTATTAAAGATTCTTGATTGCATAATGTGTACATGTGATTAAAATATAAATATATTAAGATAAAACAAGTGGAGTTATTAAAGTGAGTGCATAAGATTTAAAAATTTAAAAATTAAATTGAAAAGAGTAAAGTGAATATTAAATTAATTAATGTGCATTATTTTAATATTTAGGAGTTTGTGAATTCTCGAGAGTTGTCATGTAGACAACACAAGAGTTTGCACTCTAATTATGCACGTGTTGTCAACAACACAGGAGTTACTGCACCAATTAAGCACATGGTGTCTACAACCTTAAGACTCATCTAGAAGGTTGGAAAAGACTCATGCTTAGTTGTCAACACCTTTTGGTTATTTCTAGAGATATTCTGATGCAGGAGCATCTAGAGGTATAAGGGCAATCCTGTGTCACCCAAAAAAATGTACTTAGACTTAGTTTCTATTTCATGTCTTTATAGTTTTGGATATCCATTTGGGTCAAATAAAGGTTCCAACTCTCACAGTTCCACTATCAGTGTGTTTGAAATTCCTGAAAAAATAGGAGCATGCAATTTGGCCATCATTTTGGTGGCCTAGAAGGTGTGAATTGGCCAGATTAATGTAATTGTGATTTAGAGCATTCCAGAAAATGAATCAGGTCAAAAGGCCCCACGGTTTGAAAGTTATTGCAGTTTTTTAGGTTTTGGAGAGCTCCTAAGAATGCTTTGAAGTCAGGTTAGGGGCATTAAATGACCTCAAAAAGGGCCCAAAAATGGGGGATGAGCAAAGCTGGTCCATAGGGCCATAGAGCACTTCGAGAGATTTCCAAAAATGTAAACGATTCATCAATCCAAGCTACGATTCAAAAGTTATACCTCCCGAAAGTTCGGTTACCATTTTCAGATTCTTCTAGATTTGCACCGACTTCTAACGTAGCTTTTGGAACCTTCTATTTGGTCGGTGGATGCCTACTAGCACTTTCTAGAATTTACTCCTAGTCCTTAACCCTTTGGGGTCTATTTAAGGAGATTTCTGGCATTGTAAAAAGAAGTTCGGAGTGGAGTTGAGAGGAGGTGCTAAAAGGAGAAATTATCTCTAGATATATGCTATTGTAAGCCCTTAGGGCATGTTCTGAAGTTTATTTCCTCTATACTATTTGTACTAGCTTATTTGATCAGTTAATATAATTTCCCTTTTCTATTGTGTCCATTCTATTCTTGGGTTTTGTCCCCATCAGGTGGTATCAGAGTGGTTTTCCTGAGTGTGTAGACAGAGCGCTGACTGTGAGGCAGTTTGCACCAGGACTGTGTGGTTGTGGGTTCGAGTTAGAAGATGCCTCCATGAAGAGAGCATGGTGGAAGGGCCAGAGCTATTAATCTTGAGGAGGTTAGAGCCCTCCAAAGGCAGGTGCAGGCATTGCTAGAGGAGCTCCGTAGAGGAGAAAATGTTGCCACTGGTGACAACAGTGAGGATGACAATGAAGAAGAAGTAATGGGACCAGAAGATGAATTTGACAGGGAAGTTCTGAATCATGCAGAGGAAAGGCTTTTTAGATCTATTACTAAGTTTGGGAAAAGACCCACAATTGAAGTGGGTGTATTTTCAAGAAATCTGAAACCAGATGAGTTGATCGATTGGATCAATGAATTGGAAGAATACTTTGAGTATGAGGATATTAGGGACCCAGATAGGGTTAAGTTTGCAAAGGCCAAACTGAAAGGCCATGCCAAAATTTGGTGGCAAGAGGTTCAATTGGAAAGAAATAGAAGAGGAAAGGAGAAGATCACAAGATGGGATCACATGGTGGATAAATTGAAGAAGCAATTCATTCCTGTGGACTACGAGTTGGATCTGTTTAAGAAGATGCATGTGTTAAAGCAAGCAAGAAGATCAGTCCAAGAATATACAGAGGAGTTTTATCGACTCTTGATTAGAGCAGAACATGCAGAAGCAAATAAGGAGAAGGTTGCTCATTATATCAGTGGGTTGTGACCTAGCATCCAAGAGGAATTAAGTCTGGTAAGAATGACCAGCGTTGAAGAGGCATACTAGTTTGCCCTATGAGTTGAAGAGAAGCTGAATAAGAGGTTTGAAGGAAGACAAAGAGGGCACGGTCAAGGAGGAAGGGGAAGCGGTAGATCATCTGGAGGCCGCAATGAAACTCAAAAGAAAAATGAAGATGAGGGTACTAGCAGGAACCAGAGGAATGAGGGTTTCAACTGCTCTCGAGATCAAGACTTTGAAAATTAGAGAGGAAGAGATAGGGGACATGGACAAGGAAGAGGAGGCTTTCGTGGTACCTATTTCCATTGCAATGAAGAAGGTCATTGTGCCTTTGAATGCCCTCAACGACAAGGAAGGAAAGATAGGAGAACTAAGGGAGAAGCTAGGGTTGCTCATGTGGATGAGGATGCACAATCATCACATTGAGAGGATGCAGAAAGAGGAGAGACCTTGGTAAATGAAAGAGTCCTACTAAGTGGTGAGAATGAACTAGGATAGCGGAGGAGTTTGTTCCGTACCAGATGCAAGTGTGAGGATAAATGTTGTGATGTGATCATTGATGGTGGTAGCACTGATAACTTGGTATCAGAAGAGATGGTCTCTAAGCTGAAGCTCAAGAGGGAGAAACATCCCCAGCCCTATCAGATTTCTTGGGCAAAAGATGATCATAAGGTCCTGGTAAGTGAACAATGTTTAGTAAAATTCAAAATTAGGAGTTACCATGATGAAGTTCTCTGTGATGTTATTTCGATGGATGTTTGCCATCTATTGTTGGGTAGACCATGGCAGTTTGATAGACATGCAATACATGACGGACATGCAAACACATACTCTCTGACAAAGGACAGAGTTCGCCACAAATTGAAGCCCATGAAAAAGGAAGGTGAAAAGGTATGTAGCAGTGCTAGGATTTGTCTTGTTGATGGAAGGAAGTTTTTAGATGGCATGAAACATCAGCATATGTGGTATGCTTTGATTCCTAGGAAAGATAAAGATGGTAGTAGTGAAATACCATTTGAAGTTTCAGATTTACTAGGGGAGTTTGGAGATATTATCTCTGATAATGTTCTAGATGGATTGCCACCAGTAAGGCAAATCAGTCATCAGATAGATCTAATTCTAGGAGCTAGTTTTCCTAACAAGGCTGCTCATAGGATGACTCCTACTGAAACAGAGGAGCTAAATAGACAGGTTCATGAGCTATTGAGGAAGGGCTTGATTGAGAGAGCCTGAGTCCATGTGCAGTACCTGCAGTACTTGCACCAAAGAAGGATGGAGAGTGGAGGATGTGTACAGATTCTCGAGCTATAAATAGGATAACCATCAAGTACCGATTTCCTTTTCCAAGGATGGATGATCTTATGGACTGCTTGAGTGGAGCTCAGTGCTTCACAAAGATAGATATGAAGAGTGGCTATCATCAAATATGGATTCAAGAAGGAGATGAGTGCAAAATAGCCTTCAAGACCAAGGAGGGTCTTTATGAGTGGTTAGTCATGCCCTTTGGATTGACGAATGCCCCAAGCACCTTCATGCGGCTCATGAATGAGGCACTTAAGAATTTCTTGGGAAAATTTGTTATTGACTATTTGGATGATATTTTAATTTTCAGCAAGACTTTGGAAGAACATTTACTACATATTCGTAGTGTCCTTGAAAGGCTAAGGGAAGAGAAACTATTAATTAATCTAAAGAAGTGTGTCTTTGCAGAAAGGGAGTTAGTCTATTTGGGGTTTGTTATATCACCCGAAGGTCTCAAAATGGATCCAAAGAAGGTAAAAGCCATCTTGGAATGGCCTACTCCAAGGTCTGCTACTGAGGTAAGATCATTTCATGGTCTAGTTAGTTTTTACAGGAAGTTTATTAAGAATTCCAGTGGCATATGTGCACCCCTAACTGATACAATAAGAGGGGATAGAAAAGAGTTCAAATGGACTGCAGCAGTTGCGAGAAGTTTTGAATTATTGGAGAAGAAGGTGACATAACAGCTTGTGTTGGCACTTCCAGATTTTAGAAAGATTTTCCAAGTGAATTGTGATGCTAGTGGCAGCACTATTGGGGCTATATTAAGCCAAGAAGGTAAGCCTATTGCATATTTTAGTGAAAAATTGAATGATGCAAAGAAGAAGTATTTTGTTTATGATCAAGAGTTCTATGCAATAGTTCAGGCCTTAAAGAAATGGAGGCATTATTTATTGCCAAAGGAGTTTGTTTTGTATACTGATCATCAGGAATTACAGTACTTAAATAGCCAAGGTAAATTGAATCAGAGGCATATGAAGTGGGTAGAATTCTTGCAGAGTTATACATTTGTGTTGAAGCATAGAAGTGGAAAATCTAACAGGGTTGCAGATGCACTAAGTAGGAGATAGTCATTGCTTACAGTAATGCAGGTTGAAGTAGTTGGGTTTGATGAACTCAAGAATTTGTACCCTAAGGATCCTGATTTTGCTGAAGCATGGAAAGCTTGTAAAGAACCTATTGCTCTAGATAGAACCAAGTGGTTAGACTATTTGATTCAGGATGGCATGTTGTTCAAAGGTAGTCAATTGTGCATTCCAAGGAGTTCCATGAGGGAAAAATTGATTAAGGAGAAACACAGTGGAGGGATGGCAAGACATTTTGGTCGAGATAAGACCATTTCCATTCTTAGAGAACATTATTTTTGGCCTCAAATTTCACGGGATGTGAAGAAGTTTGTACAGAGTTGCCAGGTTTGTCAAGTTGCCAAGGGGTTTAGTCACAATACTGGCCTATATCAGCCATTGCCTGTTCCATCAAGGCCATGGGAGGACATAAGTATGGATTTTGTTCTTGGATTACCAAGGACACAAAGGGGTAATGACTCAGTATTCATGGTGGTTGATAGGTTCTCCAAAATGGCACATTTCATTCCATGCCACAAAACTCATGATGCTATCCATATTGCAGACTTGTTTTTCAAAGAGGTGGTAAGACTACATGGTCTTCCAAGGAGTATAGTTTCTGACAGAGACACTAAATTTGTGGGGTATTTCTGGAGGACATTGTGGAAGAAGTTGAGAATAGACCTAAAATTTAGTTCCACGCATCACCCACAGACTAATGGCCAAACAGAAGTAGTAAACAGAAGTTTGGGCAATTTGCTGAGATGTTTAGTTGGGGATAAGCCCAAGGGATGGGATTTGATTCTACCACAGGCAGAGTTTGCTTATAATAACTCTATAAATAGGAGTACTAGAAAATCACCATTCCAAATTGTATATGGGAATAGCCCAAGGACTGCACCAGAGCTGAGGAAGATAGAACAAGGGGAGAGGGAAAGTGCTGAAGTGGAAGAATTTGCTAAACATATTAAGCATCTACATGAGGAGGTTCAAGCACACATTACCAAGATGAATCAAGAGTATAAAGCTATGGCTGATCAAAGGAGAAGACATAAGGAATTCCAAGTAGGGGATACAGTCATGGTGCACTTACGAAAAGAAAGATTTCCAGTCGGTACTTACAATAAACTGAAAATGACAAAATTTAGCCCTTGCAAAATTTTGAAGAAACATGACTCAGGAAATGCATATGAAGTGGAGCTGCCAGATGGTATTCACATTTTGTCCCATTTTCAACATTTTAGATTTAACAGAGTATCATGATGATGGTGCAGATGATGAGCTGGTGTTAGAGCCATGTCCAATTCTTGCTTCTAAGAAGGAGGAGATAGAAGACATTTTAGATCATCGTGTGGGTAGGAGTACCAGAAATAGGCAGTATGAAGAGTATTTGGTCAAATGGAAAGGACGATCGATCAAGGACTCAACTTGGATTTCAGCAGCTGAGGTTTCCCATTTGGGATTTCCTCTGCCATCCATAAAGTGACAGGGTCACTTTTCAATCTACCCTAGGTGTCTGATCCAGGAGCATCCAGAGGTATAAGGGCAATCCTGTGTCACCCAAAAAAATGTACTTAGACTTAGTTTCTGTTTCATGTCTTTATAGTTTTGGATACCCATTTGCGTCAAATAAAGGTTCCAACTCTCACAGTTCCACTATCAGTGTGTTTGAAATTCTTGAAAAAATAGGAGCATGCAATTTGGCCATCATTTTGGTGACCTAGAAGGTGTGAATTGGCTAGATGAATGTAATTGTGATTTAGAGCATTCCAGAAAAAGAATCAGGTCAAAAGGCCCCACGGTTTGAAAGTTATTGTAGTTTTTCAAGTTTTGGAGACCTCCAAAGAATGCTTTGAAGTCAGGTTAGGGGCATTAAATGACCTTGAAAAGAGACAAAAAATGGGGGATGAAAAAATCTGGTCCATAGGGCCATGGAGCGCTTCGAGATCTTTCCAAAAATGTAAACGGTTTGTCAATCGGAGCTATGGTTCAAAAGTTATGCCTCCCGGAAGTTGAGTTACTGTTTCCAGATTCTTCTAGATTTGCACCGAGTTCTAACGCAGCTTCTGGAACCTTCTATTTGGTCGGTGGATGCTTACTAGCACTTTCTAGAATGTACTCCTAGTCCTTAACCCTCTGGGGTCTATTTAAGGATATTTTTGGCATTGTAAAAGGCAGTTCAGAGTGGAGTTGAGAGGAGGTGCTAAAAGGAGAAATTATCTCCAGATATATGCTATTGTAAGCCCTTAGGGCATGTCCTGAAGTTTATTTCCTCTATACTATTTGTACTAGCTTATTTTCTCAGTTAATATAATTTCCCTTTTCTGTTGTGTCCATTATGTTCTTGGGTTGTGTCTCCATCACATTCTAGGTGCTTCCTGAGAGTTTTTTTTATAAGGAGACACTCTTAGAAGCTTAGGGAGAGCATTTGGAGCACGGTTGGAGGACCAAAATGTGGAAGAAGGAAGGACCTTGCTCTGGAGTTTTTGAGGAGAAGGGAATTAGCATCAGTATCTAGGTGCACTCGTGATTTTCACATAATCTATTTGCACTCTTTCTCTTCCTGTCTTCATCGTGTCTGAATATTCTCTATGATTGAATCTTCAATCTTGAAATTAGAATCTAGATATATATGTTAATTTTTATTTGAATGTGAAGAAAACAATAGAAAACCCTAGCTTCAATTTAAGAAAGAAATTAGTTCTAAATTGGGTTTGGGTGCGAATTAGAATCAAATTGAGAAATAAATTTAAAAAGGGTTTTTAAATTGATACCCAAATCCATTAGAGAATTTATTTAGTAAATTTGGAGGAAAAATATTTTATGGAATTTCTTAAAATTGAAAGCCCTCAAAATTGTGTAGATAATGACATGTTTATTCAGATTTGCATACATATATAAATATATATATATATATATATATATAAATGCATGTTATGCTTAATAAATCTCTGCACACACACACACACACACACACACACACACACACACACACATGTATATATATATATATATATATATATATATATATATATATATATATATATATATATATATATATATATATATAATAATCCACATTTTAGAATCGTTGCGAAAATATACATTTGATAAAATTCGAATCGCAGTGATGACAAACATTTTTAAAATGTTATAATAAAAAAATTATTCAATATTGCATAAGTTTGTGGGCGAGGGACAAAACCCACACCCTCATAGTTATTGATGCTGTGGGTACCTGCTATCGTAGGTACCGACGATAGAGTGTACGCAGTATCATTGTCGTCGCAGGCCCTACGATCGCAGGGTACCACGTGCTGACGATGGTGTTTATATATATGTGTGTTATGTTGTATGCGATTCGATGGTGATGAAATATAAGTTCTCCATTTCGAATTTCTTAAAACATTTTAAAATATTTATCATTAATATTAATAATTATATATATATATATATATATATTTTTTTTTATGTACATATGTATGTATATATATTTATATATATAAATATATATGTATATATCTAAGTATGTATATATGTTATTAGTAATTAATAATTATCATAGTTTGATAAATGATTTGAATTAAAGGATCATCCTTTATAACAATGAATTATTTTGTAATACTACAGTCTAACTATATAGATTTAATTAATTGATTTGGATTATGAAATTAATTGGTAAACTCTCATGTCAAAATTTACTATTTAAATTTAATGGTGGACGTTTGCAAATAATGTTTATATAAACAAAATATTATTAGAACAATTAGAAAATTTAGTCTAATGGTTGACTTTTAATATTAATTATTTAATGTATATTAAATATTATTTAATCTATGTATTAATTACTTAAGAGATGGTAATCTATATTATGTTGATTTAAATTAAGAGACTTTAATGATATTGGATTAAGATTTAATTGACAAGGAGTCATTTTTGTAACATTGCTACGATTTGAGTTATTATGTTATTAATAATACATTTTGTATTATTAAATAGATTATTGGTACACCTTAATTGTGCTAAGAGTTAGTTAAATATTAACCAATGAATTTTTGTAAGGTTTCTTTAAGATTGATTATCTATATTTTTGATGAGTTTATTATTTATTAATGTTTGTTGGGTCTAACAAACTATTAATAAATAATAATATAAATGGTTTAAATAGTTATCAATTAATCCGATTAGAGTTAATCTAGTGGAGATTATTTAATGATTGAAGTTTTGTAAAAGATATTAATTTTTGGATTTGGAGTATAGTTGATTTTTAATCAATTGATATTCATTAAGTTGTTATTATAACTATGATATTAATAATTAAGTTGTGCGATAGAGTCTTAATAGAAATGATTATCAATAATACAAATTTGTTAAAGAAATATTAGTATTCATTGAAAAGAATAGCGAATGTGGTCATTATAGATTTATTAATAAGATTCCCAATATAACTTGCTATTAAATATTAACAAGTCATTATTTGAACTATTAATATTAGAGAATTGGGTTATGGTTGACCTTTAACTTATAAATTATAGTTAGTTATTAATCAACTGATATTCATTGGGTCATTGTTATGGATATGTAATTATTGATTAAATTAATTAATTAGAGTTGATTTAATTTAATTAATATCTAAGTTAGGTAATAGAGTTTTAATTGATATGCTAATATCGATTCTTTTAGTGAAGTTATTAAGTATCTACATCAAAGTTGATAAGTCTTATTCTAATGACTTAAATAATGACTTTAGATATTTTAATGGTTATTAGTGATGATTTAATTAAGAGACCTAAATTTTAGTAATATTTAGTTGAGTTTTAATTATGTATTGTTAGAATGATGAAGTGTCATACCTATGTTCATTATTAATTGATTTAATTAAGATTAATTAATAAAGCATGGCATTAAAGTAAGACTAGTTAATTTTGTTTTTATAATCTTCTTACTCGAAGATTGATGACTGGTTGTCTTATAATTTAAAAGAATATGATCCTTTAATTTTGTTTGGAGAAGTTGAATTAATGATAAGGAAGAGTTATTCAATTAGTAACATTGATCTTAGCAAAATAAAGTGAATGATTTTATTAAGTGTCAAATGATTCAATGAGTAAATATTTATCCTTTAGTTATTCTTAGAATGTAATTTTAAATAATGGAAGGATAATGTTATCGAGGGAACAAATAGGTTGACTTGTAGGTCAAATGATTAATCTTATATACTTGAAGTATACTTGCAAACAGAAACTAAAACCTCCATACTCAATTCAACTATGTAATTTTAGCATACCAAAACATGTGCTTGCATTGTGTTTTTTCTATGCTATTTGTCTTGGGTTTTTGTGTTGACTAGTGTTGACCAGTTATAGGACATCTACGAGAAGCTCGGGGGTTATGATTGTGATTTCATGATGATGTCTTGAATTCGATCTTTATAAACCCAACCATGGTAATGTGATGGCATGCTCTATGAAATGTTTTTATTTACTGATTATTATTACTCATCAGTCTTCATGTGTGAAGCTTATATGTATGTGTATGAGACACTTGACTTCATCATTTTTGAGTCATCGATCAGTTATCCTTGGATTAGTTTCTAGTCACCATGATGGGACTGAAATGTTGATTTATTTCTTGATGATGTCATGTTGTGACATGTTTTGACTCAACCATTTTGGAGTCTTCGATCAGTATGATTTTGAGATATATTTTGGTTATTGAGAACCAATGAATACTTTTGATTATCACTGATACCTTTAGTTTCCAATAGAGAACTATTGTGGTCATGATTATCTATGGATTCTTTTCAGTTGCTCATGGAGATTTGATGCTTTTGTTATGGATATTTAATGCTCTTTTTATGGATTATCTTTTGGTATTTCTTTCTAGTCGCTTGTTTAGGACTGTGGTGATTTTGGCGATTTATGATTCCATGAGCTTAGGGTAGGTTATCTACTTGTAGTGTCAGGAATTGGTTTGCAATGGGGGTCGGGGCCCTAAGTGGCTACCAGGGTAACTCATTGTAAGTTTTGTTAATAAGTGATAATGTTTACACTAAATGGGGATTAAATGAACCTAAAAAGATAATTTTTTTGTTCTTGCCCATGCCTCAAGTGCTAGTACAGACTAAGATGGGAGTAGAGAGAAAGCTTGGTTGCGACCTTGCATTCCATAGTATGCCTTGTCAGTATGAAAGGATACTCGTGGCCACATAAGGATCAGTAGGGACCTGTGAAGTCCTAAGCTAACTGCCAGGGTAACTTCTACATGATATATGTGATGACACTTGCTCGCTTACAGAGTAGGTTTCCTACATGTCATTGTGTGCCTCTGGGATTAGATGTTAGTTTTGTGATTGGAACCTTTGAGTTTGTATAATTTTAGGATTCCTGGACTTAGAGAGTTTTTTTGCTATGTGATTTGTTATCCTATTTGGGACTTGAGATTATCTCCTCAGCATGGTGGGAGTGGACCATTTAGGTTCCACGTAGTTGGGTGGTAGTGCTTTATCACTCTTATCATTTGAGATCCATCTAAGACACCATGGTTGATGCATTCTTTGTTGGCATCTATCTTCATTATGTTCATGGATTATGATGGTGGACATGTATCCTCACACTGTTGATTTGCATATGTTAGATGATGTTATCTTATGCTTTACCTTGCGTGTTAGATTACTTTTTGCATATGATGTAGTATGATTTAGGAGTGACATTCCTACTATGACAATACCGATGATCTATTTGGTGACTTGGGATGTTACGCATGGAGGGATGACTACGATTCATGATGGTCTAATGATGCTAGTAATAGTTAGGAGGAACCATGCACTTAGTTATTTATGTTTGTAATATATGGTTATCTTTTATGATGGATGTTTATATCTTTTGTGATGATGTATCATGTATGGTTTGTGGTTTCATTTATGTTATTGCATCATGCATAGAGTTAGTATGATGATGTACTTTATTTGTATGGATGTATATTCTTTTAAGCTTTTCATACCCTGTGACATGTATAGTGGATGATTGAGAAATCTGAAATGTAATTACAAAAAAGAAACTTGTATATTGTTTAATATGTTGGGTGTATCATAATTATTTCATGAGGATGTGATGTTAGATGAAAAGATAAATTAGATGGATTGATTAATATTAGTTGATTTATATGTAATTCAATGTTAAGGGATTCATGAAGAATGTAATCTATTATGTATGTTTATGTTTAGTTTTAGTTGAATTGATGCTAATGCTTCTGTTACTATGTATAAGTTGTGAATGGTTTATCTTTCATGTTTCAAAAAAAAATGCTTCCAGACTTAGTGAAACTTTAGGTTAATTCTTTGGATCTCTTGGTGGGGCATTACATTCTTGGAACTAGATGTTTTTAATCTATGTTGCCATCAATGCCAAAGGGGGAGATTATTGGAAGATTGGAAAGATTTTTTGAGAGATTGGTTTGATGATATGTTACATTCATGACTAAATGTGTCGTTGATTTCAGCATAGCATGTTTGATGTCTTCTGTGGTATTTGATAGAAGAACAATGAAAAGATTAAGTTGGTACGGATGGCTATTTGAGCATGATAACCACTTGAGGTTATGGGAGATACTTTGGAGTTTCTAGTATATGTAGTTAACATTGGAAGTAGAAAGGATAAGTGTAGAAGAAGTTATGTAAGTTTTGTTGATGTATGTTCTAAGATAGAGTTTGTAGAGACATGTTCTAGTAAATTTGTTGCATCTCCTAGTAGAATTGATATCTTGAGGATCAAGGTTGAGGACATGAAGAAGACATGTTGAGGATGATGTGGCTAAGCTCACTCATCATAATATTTCATGTAAGGAAAGTTATTCAAGTTGCAAGATGAAAGATTAAGGTTATTGCTAAGTGTAGCGTGTTCTTAGTGAGGTCCTATAATAATTAATTGAGAAGGAAAAACAATTGACTTAGGGAATTATTTTATGGACTTAGTATAAAAGGAAGGATATTTTCCTTTAAATCATGATATGGATGAATGGGAATTGTGAGTGTTTGAAAAGTAGCAGAAAGTATGGAATGTAAAGTTGAGCAAAGTAGTGCAGAAGTGAAGGAAACTTCACTGTTGAGGTTTTTTTAAGTGATCCAAGGTTTGTGACCTAGTCTACAAGGTCTAATAGTGATTTATCTGGTTGATAGGACAAAGGAAATGATAGAGGAAAGAAGAAGATACCAGTAAATTACTTGTTTGAGCAGTGAGCTCTTCTTATAGGGTAAATTGCATGTTTGGGCAGTGGGCTCTTCTTGTATACATTGTACCACAACTCCTAATAGGGTTAAAATCTCCTAACAAGGATTCAAAGTCTCCTAACAGGGAGTCATTATACTAAATATTATAGTATACTCCTAACAGAGTCTCTCCTGTAACAAGGAATGTTTATATTAGTAAATCATCTTGTGGGCATCATTCCCCTGGGGTTTTCCCTCTGATCAACGGTTTTTCTAGTCAACATATCTAGTGTAATTGTCTATGTGCATCTTTGTATGGTTGTTGTTTACCTTGGTTGAATGGTTAAGTTTGTTTAAGGAAGATAATTTTTTTAATTATTGGATAATTGATTCAACCACCACACCCCCCCCCCCCCCCCCCCCCCCACCTCTTAATTATGTTGGTGGACTATTGCTTCTAACAATAGGAACCAAATCGGTATTTAGAAGCAAGATGAATTAATGAGGTGAAGTTGTAAGAAACAAGGCCAAAATTATGTAGATGGGATATTTAAAACAAGAAGGCATAGATTATGAGGAGACATATGCCCTTGTAGCTAGAATGGAAGTAGTAAGAATATTCTTGGCTTATGCATCAAACAAGAAATTCAAAGTGTATCAAATGGACGTTAAATCTATCTTTCTAAATGGAGAAATTGAAGAAGAGGAATACATTGAAAAACTTGTAGGTTTTCCTATAATAGAAGAGAAAGACATGGTATGCAGAGTAAAGAAATCTCTATATGGTTTGAAGCAAACATCTCAAACCTAGTATGCAAGGTTGGACAATTATTTGGCAAAGCTTGGCTTTGCTAAAGGTATGGTAGATAGTAACTTGTATTTGAAATAAATAGAGAATAGATTTGTTGATAATAATAATATTTGTTGATGACATAATATTTTGAGGTAATGATGAAGCAAGTGATAAGTTTGCCAAAGAAATGAAGAATGAGTTTGAAATGAGTATGATTTGAGAAATGAAGTTTGTCCTAGGTTTACTAATTGTACAGAACAATAATGGTATTTTCATTTCACAAGATAAGTATTTGAAAGATTTCTTAAATAGATCTTGATTGGAAATTTGTAAGCTAGTTGGTATACCAATGATATCTAGTCACAAGTTATCTATCAAAGATGAGACACCTACAGTTGAGAATAAGATTCAGTAGAGACACATAATTGAAAGTTTGCAATATCTAACTCACACTAGAACATATATAGAAAATGAAATTGGGATTGTAGCTAGATTTAAAGCTGATCCTAAGGAGTATTATTATGTAGTAGTAAAAAGGATATTCATATATTTGAAGGAAACATATGATTATGGGATCTGGTATGATAGATCGAGTTATTTCACTCTATGTGCTTATACTAATGTGGATTGGATAGGTAGTATAGATCATAGAAAGAGCACTAGTGGTGGAACATTCTTTCTTGGAGGAAGATTGGTTTTTTCACTAAGAAATAAACAAGATTGTATTTTGTAGAGTACAGTTGAGGCAAAGTATGTGGCAGCAACAAATAATTGTAATCAAGTGATGTGGATGAAGTAGATGTTTAAAGACATTAGGATAGAATCTTTAGAACCTATTATCATATACTATGATAACATAAGTACAGTGAGTACATGTCTAAGAATCTTGTATTACATTCTAAGACTAAGCATATATCTATTAAGTATCATGTTTTGAGAGAGAAGGCAATAGAAAAGGAGATTAGATTGGAGTATGTGAGTACTAAAGATAAAATTGCAGATATCTTTACGAATCCTTTATCTAAAGATACATTTGAGTACTTGAAAGTTATGCCTAAGGTTATGCTCATGTCTAGTTCAGAGTAGATAATGCAGATATTGCATCACTCTAGTTGTACATAGAACTATTGTTTGACTAGAATGAATATTGATGCTTCCTATATGAGGGAGTATCTATGATGATTAGACTAATTAAGGACTCTTGGAATTTTTAATTAAATAGTGTCCCTAGAAAATTGAGCTAGTTGAAAACTTGGAGTAGACAATGGACATAATAAGGCCTTTGTTATTGATGTCAATGGAGGAGAAGAGTGCATGAAATACATCCTTTAGTTGAGTGGGGGAGAGATAGATGCATATCTCTATTAGGGAGATTTAGAAATATTCATGAATATCTCTATGGGGGAGATTTACAACATGAAAATATAGAATAGAGCATTACTCTAGAGGATTTGAAGGATGAGCACGACAACAAGAGGAGTAGAGTACTATTTGGTATTCTTGGAACTTAGATGTTTTTTTATCTATGTTGTTATCAATGCAAAAGGGGGAGATTTTTAGCATGAATGCTGATGGTATTCCTTTGGGGGAGCATCCTAAGCATTGGAGAGCATTGGCATGTTGCATTTATGACTGTGTTTGTCATTGATGTCAATATAGCTGTAATTTTGGGAAGACTGGCACAATACTAGATAGAGATTTTACATGTATAGAAAGACTTTTGATGTATACGTGAAGTCTAGTTAAGGACATGTTCCATACTATTTCCTGATGACAAGGTTAAATGCATGTAATCTAAGCCAAATATGTACAAAAGCCATAAGTTATTTCTAGAGAGCAATACAGAGATAGTGCATCGAAAGAAGTTTTTGATGATCCTATTATATCTTCTAGAGATTATATAATCTGTTGATGCAAAATTATACAATGATTGAGGATAGTCTTATGGTGACATTAGTAAGTGTGTGTAATGCCCCATCAAGGGATCCAAAGAATTAACCTAAAATTTCACTAAGCATTTTTTTTTTCAATCATGCAAGTAAAAACCATTTACAACTTATACATAGTAATGAAAGCAATAACAATAACCATCTAAAAGTAAACATAAACATACATAACATGTTACATTATTTAAGGATCCCTTAGCATTGAATCACATCTAAATTAACCATTGATGAATCCATCTAATAAAACATCCACATAAAATAATAAAGAAAAGTCCAATGTTTATACATTACATTTCTGAATGCTCAATCATCCATTGTACATGTCACATGGTATGAAAAAGAATATACCTATATGAAATGAAGTACATCATCCTACTCTAATCCATGATGCAATAAGGAAAATGATACATCATCATAGAAGATATAAAAGGCCATCATAAAACATCTAACATAATAAACTAAGTGCACGGTTCCTCCCAACCATAAATAACATCATTAGACCATTGTGGGTCCTAGCCATCCCTCCGTGTGTAACATTCCAAATCACCGAAGATATCATCGGTATTAACATAGTAGGAATGTCACTCCTAAAAATTCTAAATCATATACAAAAAATAGTCTAACATGCAAAATAAAGCATAAGATAGCATCATCTAAAATATGCTAATCATCAATGAAAGGATACATATGCACCATCATAAAGGATGCATCAGTTATGGTGTCTCAAACAGATCTCAAATGATAAGAGTAGAAAAACACTACCACCCAACCACGCGGAACCTAAATGGTCCACTCCCACCGTGCTCAGGAGATAATCTCAAGTCCCAAATAGGTTATCCATTCACAAAGCACAAATACTCTCTAAGTCTAGGAATCCTAAAAGTATACTAACTCAAAGGTTCCAACACAAATCGACATCTAATCCTAGAGGCACAACAATGACATGTAGGAAACCTACTATGCAAGTGAGAATGTGTCATCACACGGATCATGCTAGAGTTACTTTGGTAGTCTCCCAATAGACCCTGGCCCCCTAGTGATCCCTGTGTAGCCACTAGTATCCTCTCATACAAACGAGGCATACTACAGAATGCAAGGTCACAACCAAGCATTCTCTCTACTCCCGTCCTAGTGTATACTAGCACTCGAAGCATGGGCGAGAACAAAAAAATTATCTTTTTAGGTTCATTAAGGTAGTATTAGGTGTGAATGTTTTCACTTATTAAGACAACTTACAATGAGTTACCCTGGTAGCCTCTTAGGGCCCTAGCACCCATTGCAAGCCACTTCTTGACACTACAAGTAGATAACCTACCCTAAGCTCATGGAATCATAAATCACAAAGTAACAAAAGATAATCCACAATATAATCATCAAATCTCCATGAGCAAAAGAAAAGAATCCATAGATAATCATGACCACAACAGTTCTCTATTGGCAACTGAAGGTATCCCTGATCATCACAATAATCATTTTTTCTTAACAAGCAACCAAAAGGCATCTCAAAGTAATACTAATCGAAGACTCCAAAATGGTCAAGTCAAAAAATGTCACAACATGACACCATCAAGATCAGATAACAATTTTAATTCCATCAAATTTCTGGAAGGTAACCCAAGTATAATTGATCGATGACTCAAAATGGTTAAGTCAAGTGTCTCATGCATATGAATCTCAGCTTCACACAAGAAGACTAGAAAGCAATAACAATCAGTAATTATAAACATTTCATAGAGCATTCCATCATATAACCATGGTTGGGTTTATAAAGATCAGAATAGAAAGACATCATCATGACATCACAATCATAACCCCGAGCCTCTGATAGACATCCTATAACTGGTCAACACTAGTTAACCTAAAACCCAAAACAATAGCATAGAGAATACAAAATGCAAGCACATGTTTTGGTTTACTAAAATTACATAATTGAATTAAGTGTGGAGGTCTCAGTTTTCATTTTCAAATTTAGATATTGAGTAGAAAAATTCATAAATTGTTATCTAACCCATGAACTAGTTTAAAATTTCTCATAACTCTAGAATCAATTTTACCAATTATTCTAATGATATATAGCTCATGTATGACTCCCATCAAAATTACATTATAGATTTTTAACATGAGAATTTACCAATTGTTTTCATTATCAATTTCAATGAGTCAATTTTCAATTTCAAGAACCCTAAAATAATTGGTAACCTAAAAATCCCAATAACCTTATTTGAACTCATAAATTTATTAAATCTAAATATAAGCAATAATGTTTAATTAGCTTGAATATTAAAATTTTATTAATATAATATAATATAATATAATATATACATACATACATACATACATACATACATAATATAACATTTATAAAATATCAAATATTAAAATCAATTTATATATATATATATATATATATATATATATATATATATATATAACTTTATAAAATTGCAACTGAAGTACCATTGACTGTCGAAATCACATATCAATCATATTGTAAAATGATATAACAAAATAATGTAATGCGATTGAAGTTCGGCACAAGCTTAACGCCACTGCCCAACACATGTAAAGGGTCGTGCGGCCCTGCCTCTGTCGCAGGGCTTGCGATGGCAGTGATAGTACCTGCGACAGTAGGCACGAACTGCCTGCAACATACAAAGGGGACGAGGTTGGTTAAAATCCCCCCTCCCATATTTTTATTTAATATATATTTTTAAAAATGTTTTTAAAACATTTGCCAAAATCACTTTCAACAGCGATTCAGATTTTATAATGACATTTTTTCCACTGCGATTAAATTAACATATATATATATATGTATATATGTATATATGTATATACACATGAATATATACATATATACATATATATAGATATACATATATATGTATATATATAAATATGCAGATTATTACTCAGTACTATAGCATATATACATATATATGCATATGTGTCTATATATATGTATGTATGTATGTACGTATGTATGTATGTATGTATTTTGAGGCCTCACCCCGACCCATCCTAGCACTGATGATACATTGTTATTTTGATACTCATGCTTTTTTATGTCAGAACATTATTGGATACACTGACCATTTTTATGCTATTTTACGATGTGTGATGCCTTACTTTAGTTTATAAATATGTATAATGATGAAGAAAACGTATGCAACACTAACACTTTTGGTATTGCAAGTCGAAGGGTTAGGAATATGAGTATAATTAGATAAACAACTATTTATTAAGAAATGGATGCTTTAATTTATATAATTCCTCTAGTATGTAATTCACATTATGCATGTGTTATTTTGGACCTACTGATGTGTGCAATGAGTGTGTAAGAAAATTAGCCGAGACAACTCAATGGAAAAGCTGAGCTAAATTACTTGTTAATTTTGTGCTAACCTTGTATTGTAATTCTTTAAAGGTTGTAATTTGATCTTACTATTCTCCTAACTTTTAATTGTTCCTAATAAGTCTTTAAAGGCTTAGAAACATTAAATTTAAGTACCCCTATGGGTAAGGGTATTGGTGGGGGTACTTTCCAACCCTTTAGCCTCCTAGGTTGACTCTTAGGGTCACTCAAAAACCCTATTTTAGGTTGACTTCGAAAATGGGTTGTACTTTACTTGGGTTATTGAAACCAAACCCCCATCTTGAGTCACTTGAACCCTAGTGGAGTTAAGGACCATACTTAGAGGCATTTTGGGAGTAGTTTTGGTTTTTGTCACCCAATCCTCTAGTTTTGGAGGAAGTCTTGAAGATTGAAGGAAGAAAAGGAAGCTCTTCTCAAACCACCATTTCCATAACTCTTCTATGAAGGTAGAAGTTCTTCACTCCATGAATGGTTCATTATGTGTGTTCATGTTTTGAATCTTGCTTGAATAGTTTTGGAGACATTGTGTAGTTATGCATTTCTTGCTTGTGTGTTGGGGGTGGATTTGGGAGGGATTTTACCTTGTTTTCTTTAATGTTATTCATATGCCTTCTTGATGTTTCGATTTTTTTTGAGAGGTTTTCATGGGGATGTTTTTGACAACACTCACCCTTGGATAGGGAAGAAGTGGCCATGTTTGGGGAAAGGGCCTTAGTTGGACCTCAATAGTGTAGAGTCTCCTCTCATGTTGAGAGGAGGGAAAAAGGTTAGGGTGTATGGGCCTCTACTTGTCATCTCATAGCTTGTTGTTATTAAGAATTCTTGAATGTCGAAAATAATGAAAATCCTTGTGTATATAGTCTCGAAAGGGCCTTGTAAAAGAATCGAAGATCTTGAAGTTTTAGCCGCGAAAGGGGTATGTGATGGTATGGTGATTGATTTCTCCTATTGAAAAAATCCACCTTTCCCCTATATTGGTTCATTGTTGGACCTATTGTGCAACCAGGTGGGAATGCATGTTTAATTTTCTTATCTCCTTGTGTTGTTTACCTCCATGTTGGTTCTTGTTTTGTTTCATGTTTTCCCTTGATGCAATGAAGACATTTGATAAAAGTTCTCTTGTGAAAGCCTTGAAAAAAACTCAATGAATTGTAATAGTATGTAAGTTGTAATTGAATTTGATGTAGTGGCAAAAACATCAGGTTTTCTTACTGGTTCTTTCCCTATGGAGCCTTGAACTAGGATAAATAATAGAGGAAAGAAAAGATTATGAAATTCTCCTTGCAATGCTCTCATGTGGTACCAAATTTTGGCATATGTATGCGAGAAATTAGAATGATGGTTAATTTCTTGAATTGGGAAATTCTGAGTTTCAATTATGATAATGAAACGAAATGGATGTGTTGAAGTTTCAATTCAATGTTTTGAACATTAACATGTAATAATAATCCTACATTGTGACCACCGAGCTAGTAGATTCATTGTTAAGCTCCATTAGTGATGTAATTAAATTTGATAAGAATTATTCATCATCTTTTTTAATTCTGAATATAAGATCATAATCCCTTGATAAGATTCGTAAAGAACAAGAGCAATTTGATTAAGAGGTTTTGAATTTTTTTGAATTTAAATAAATAAGAAAGAAAACATGCCTTGTTATATAATGACTATATACAAACCATACATCCTTGTCTTTAGATGATTGAATTAACATGAACTATAGTAGAAAGAGAATTATAATCCTTTGCATCATTTTGCATTAGTGTGATTCTTCATAGGAACTCTATTACCTCAAGAAATGTTTAGACTCATCTTGCATAATAATGAGCTTAGTAAGAAAACATGCTAGAACTTGGCAAAAAGAAATTGGTTTACAAATTGAGCACGTCTAGGTCTAAAAACCTTCTTTGGAAAATGTATGGGGAAGTCTTAAATTTCCCCATGTCACAGAAAATATTCCATGAGATATTCTCCTTGAATTGCAAATAAAAAATCATTGTTAATTCATTAAATAAAATGACTTATATAAATTTGAATATATAACATCTATATATATATATATATATATATATATATATATATATAATGCTTTTAAATTCAATACCCCAACTATAAAACTTTTGGCATTTAATTCCATACGACTGAGGATACAAGTCGAATCATATAGGAATTTCAAAAATTAAAAATTAAAAATATATATATATATATATATATATAAAACTTCCACCCACCTGTCAGCTAGTACAAGGGCCGATCCATCATGAGGGAGGGTAGGAGAATGTTTAAAACTCATTTTTTTTATTAACTAAACCTGTCATGTTATTCTCCCCACTTAATGCTGACCTTGCTTCTTTTAGGGAGGACAAGTAATGTTTTAATTAAAAAGGAGAGATGTACATACTCTCTCGTCCCCCCATGACCTTCTCCAAATGCAAGTCCCCTTGCGTGACATATTCCCCATGTAGGATAGGGGACAGGCCTGCCATGCGCAGGCTTGGGATAGTGTGGGGCAGGCCTAGGGTGGGGTAGTTATAGTTGGGTAGTTACTAGGGGTAGGTTATATTTTCTTTTTTTTAAATGTATGTTTGATTAGTAAGTTTAATTAGTAAATTAGTTAGGTTGTATAATTAAAATATTTTAGGTTTAAGTTAGTTTTAAATTTAAGTTTGAATGTTGATTATCATTTTTGGTTTGAATTCAAGTTATTTTTTTTTAGTAGTGTTTGGTTTATTTAAGTTTTGTTAATTGTTTAAAGTTAAGTAGCTTAAATTTAATTAAGTTTAGATTTATGTTAATTTATGTAATGTTAGTTTAAATTAATAAAGTTTCTTATAGTTAGTATGTTAGTTTTTAGGTGGTTGTGATTTAAGCTAAGATAGTTTACTTTGTTGATAAAGTTTAGATTGCTATATTTCGAATTAAGGATTACCTTGAAACCTATATTTAGATTATAGTTCTTAGCTTTAGGAAGTAAGGTTATAATTCTTTTAGGTTGGTAATGGTGTTGATATTAGATAGTGGTTAGATGATTGAATAATAGATTAGTTCTGTTTAGGAAGTTTTTACGTAAAATTGAATATTGTAATTTAATACAATTTTTAAAGTTTCATTAATTAGTTTCATTTTATTATGAGCTCTATAGATTGATTTTAATGTGGACTTAAAGTTATGATAATTCAAATAAATATTCAGATTAAAATATAGATTCATTGAATTATTATAGACACCAACTTTAATAGTGAACATTAAATTAATTAATTAGATTGTATAAGTATGTGGAGTTAATTGTCAATTAAGATGTGACGATTGGTAAGTTATGAAAGCTTGTTTATTTTTATGATCTAATCATAGTTATATTAATTATATTCTTTTACCTTTAGAAGTGTTTTTTTTTCTAATAAATTTAGGTCTAAAATTAGTGGGTAGTAAAGGTTTAATTAATTAGCATAACTCTAGAGCTCATTGGTAAGGAAAGTTAATAGATACGTTAAATATTAATTGTAATGGTATGCTTTAGTTTAGATTTCATTCATTCAAATTTAATTTATAATTATTTCTAAGATAGCTGTACTAATTCAATTTTAAACTAGAGATTGTTGAACTTGTAAATTAGCTTAAGTTCAATTATGATGAAAGTTAAATTAATGATTAATTCACGTGAGAAGATTATAAACCTTAGATGAAGTGTAGAGAACCTTTGCTTAAATTTTGAACACAAGCATATCAAGCTTATAGTAGTTTAAATTTTAATTGTCAAAAAAAAAATTGTGTGTGTGTCTGCCCCTAGATTTTTGGGCATGACATTTTGGTATCAGAGCTTGTGTTTCAACACTAGGAACCTAAAACCATTATGCTTCTGAACTTAACTAAAAACTTTAATTGTGTAGGATGCCTCATGTTACATGGAGCAACTGACAAGGTATACGTCATAGGGCGAGAGCTGGTAGAGCAGGACAGGAGGATGGACCTCCACCTCCACCACCACCAAACTCAAACCAAGACATTATAGATGCACTTCAGACTTTGATCATTGTAGTTTAGTAGAGAGTAGTACTTGTAGTTTAGCTAGGTCAACAGATTCCAGTTGTGGAAGTGGAGGGACCTAGAGGAGGCAGACCTAGAGTCAGAGAGAGGACTAGGAGTCCCCCGTCGAGATAGTTGGAGGGACAAGGTGAGCACGAGGAAGAGTCAATAGACCAGAGAGGAGCCCCACTTGACAGACCTCCTAGACATATAGGAGATGATATCAGGGAATTGATTCGACTTTGGCCACCATTATTTACCGGCACCACTAATGGCATAGTAGCAGAGGTATGGTTACAGAGCTTACAACGGTGCTTTGGATTACGTCTGTATGGGAGTAATCTAAAGGCATGACTAGCAGTTCATCAGTTGAGAGGAGATGCCTCCAATTGGTGGCATCAGGAGGAGACCATTGGAGGAGTGAGCATGGATACCCTCACCTGGGAGTCATTCCTAGAGAGGTTTAGGGAGAGGTACCTATCTGAGCACTTCAGGCGGAAGCAGATACAGGAATTTCATTCACTACATTAGAGGGGTCTCACCGTGGCTCAGTATGAGAGTAGGTTTCTCAAGCTCCTTCCTTATGTTGAGTACATGAAGGATGAGAAATTGCAAGTACATTGATTTATCATGGGCCTAAATTTCTCACTTTAGGGTCTAGTTCGAATGGCCTTTCCTACCACCTTCAGACAGGTTGTTGAGGTTGCACTAGTTGCAGAGGACACTCGAGGTAGACAGGAGTAATGGGATCAGTCTCAGAACTGAAACTTGACCTAGCAAAAACCCCCTTGGAAAGGGAATTAGAACTACACAGCAAGGTCCTCTAAGGGCCAATAGTCTCAGCAGTAGAAACCCCAACAGCAGTAGCAAAAACCCTCACAGGGTTATCAAGGCTCCAAGCGCAAGCAATGGTACTCATAGGGTCTGAGGCAAGATCAAAAAGTACAGGCCCCACAATCATAGCCAGCGAAGACTCAACAGTCTTCTAGGGGTGGATTCAGTGGATCATAGGGTGCCCAATCCTATACATGAGGACCATGTTACACTTGTGGTGGCATGGGGCATATTGCTAGAGAGTGTACTTAGGGACAATCCTCTAGTGGTCAGAGAGGGGCATTTTTAGAGCCGATAGTTGGTGACGTAGGTAGATCCCACAAAGTTTTTGCAGCAGTTGACAACCGTCAGGCTCAGCATCAGGCTATAGTTATTGATGCTACAGGTAGTATACAAGGTAGCATGGTTACTATTTTATTTTATTCTTGAGCTACTTATTCATTTATATCTCCTTTCATCATGGAGCGTTGCAGGCTAGTGGCAGTTAGTCATGATGTCAATTGGGAGGAAGAGTTAGCCTTAGGAGCTAGAGTGTCAGTTAGTTCCATGGTGCATAGTTGTCTGATTTAGATTGGAGACATGTCCATGATGTCTGATCTATGTATTACCCATCTAGGTTCTTATGATGTTGTTCTCGGCATGGATTGTCTGTATGCCAATAGTGCCAAGATGGATTGTTAAAAAAAGAGGGTGGAATGTGTGGATGAGTATGGTATCTTTAGAGTGATCCTTGGGATTAAGAGACCCATATCCCTTCGTATGATTTTTGTTATGCAGCTTAGACAGTGCATACAAAAAAGATGTCAGTTGTTTGCTATCACCATCAACGATAGGGAGGAAGATCCAGAGGGAGAGCCATCCCTTGATGATTTTCCTATTTTGCAGGAGTTTGCAGATGTTTTTCCTTCAGAGCTCCCTGGTAGGCCTCCACCTAGAGCGGTGGATTTTCATATTGATCTTGTGCCAGGAGCAGAGCCAGTGTCGAGAGCACCGTATAGGATGACTACTCATGAGCTTAGTGAACTTAAGATTCAGTTGGAGAAACTCTTAGAGAAGGGGCATATTTGACCTAGTGTGTCACCTTCAGGCACACCAGTGATCTTTGCTAAGAAGAAGGACGGATCACTTAGGTTGTGTATTGATTATTGACAATTGAACAAAGTAACCATCAATAACCGATATCCTCTTCCTAGGATTGATGACCTCTTTGATTAGTTGCAGGGTGCTTGAGTATTTTTGAAGATTGATCTCAAGTCTAGTTATCACCAGTTGAGGATTGTGGATAGTGATATTCCTAAGACTACATTTCGTACTAAGTATGGTCACTACGAGTTCACCGTGGTACCATTTGGCCTCATGAATGCTCCAACTATATTCATGAGCCTCATGAATGGAGTATTTTGTACCTTTTTGGATAAGTTTGTGGTTGTTTTCTTGGATGACATCTTGATATATTCTCATGATGAGAAGGAGCACAAAGAGAACTTGAGACAGGTATTGCAAAAATTGAGGTAGAACCAATTATTTGGCAGCTTGTCGAAGTGTGCATTCTTTAGACCTGAGATAAGTTATTTGGGTCATGTCATATAGAGTGATGGTGTCTCAGTGGACCCATTGAAGATTAGGGCCATCATGGATTGGCTAGCACCCACCAGTGTCACTGAGGTGAGGAGCTTTATGGGTCTAGTAGGGTATTATCAACGCTTCATTACAAGATTCTCTAGATTGGCACATCCCATCACATCTCTTCAAAGGAAGGCAAAGAAGTATGAGTGGATAGAGAAGTGTGATAGAACTTTTCAAGAGCTCAAGAGAGCCCTCATGAGTGCACTGATTCTTGTAGTACCAGACCCATCCGGAAACTTCATGGTGTGCACTGATGCATCTTTGAATGGTATAGGGGCAGTCCTTATGCAGGATGGCTGATCCATTTTCTTTGAGTCTAGGAAGTTGAAGACTCATGAACTCAACTACGCTACTCATGACCTAGAGCTTGCGACAGTAGTTCATGCCTTAGTGAGGTGGCGACACTTTCTACTGGGTCATAGATTTGAGCTTCATTCTGACCACCAGATCTTGCGGTACATATTCACACAACCAAACCTTAATGCTAGGCAGAGAAGGTGGATGGAGTTCCTTTGTGAGTACGATTTTGATGTTCATTACATCAAGGGGAAGGAGAATGTAGTTGCAGATGTCTTAAGTAGAAGGCGCCATGAGTTATCATCTATGACTACTTGTACCGATTTGAGGGAGAGGATTCTTCAGCACTTGCTAGTGGATGAGCTTTATATAGAGGTTAGTCAGGTGGTGCGTTCTTAGAGACCCTTAGAAGGGAAGTATTCAAAGTATTCCTTGGATTTTGATGGACTCATACACCATAGAGGATGTATGTATGTACCTTCCACTGGCGGATTGTGTGAGTTCATTATACTTGAGGCTCACAGAGTGCCTTATGCAGTACACCCTGGTGTTAAGAAGTTACATGCAGATTTGAGACAGTTATATCACTGGCCAGGCATGAGAGTGCAGATTTCTAACATAGTTGTGAGATGCCTTGAGTGTCAAAAGGTGAAGGCAGAGCATCGGCATCCCGGTGGGCTCCTTCAGCCTCACAAGATTGCAGAGTGGAAGTGGGATGTTATATCTATGGACTTTATTGTTGGTCTCCCCTTGTCGTCTCATCGCCGTGATGCCATTTTGGTGATAGTTGACACGTGGACCAAGGTTGCCCACTTCTCTCCCATGTGTACTACATACACAGCACGAAACATAGCACAGGTGTTTCTACAGGATATTGTCAGACTTCATGGCGTTCCCTGTAAGATCATCTCCGATTAGGACTCATTGTTCACCTCTTCTTTTTGGAGAGAGTTGTAGTTGGCATTGGGTAGTAGGCTCAATTTTAGTATAGCATACCATCCTTAGACCGATGGGCAGACTAAGCAAGTGAATCAAGTTTTGGAGGACATGTTGTGTATGTACGTGATGGACCATTAGGTCAAGTGGGAGGAATACCTACATCTTGTCGAGTTTTCCTATAACAATGGGCACCATTCTTCCATAGGTATGCCACGTTATGAAGCCTTTTATGGAAGACCTTGCAGGATGCCATTCAGTTGGGATAGGATCGAGGATCGAGTATCTATTGGCCCTCAATTGGTTAAGGAGATGGAGCAGCAGGTGACTCTGATTCGACAGTGCCTGAGAGAGGCACAAGATTGACAGAAGAAGTATGCAGATGCAAAGAGGATAGATTGGGAGTATCAAGTTGGTGATAGAGTTTTCTTGAGGGTGCAACCACATAAGAGTCTGATTCAATTCAAAAAGGGCTCTAAGTTGGTATGCCAATTCGTTGGACTGTTCGAGATCCTAGAGAGGATAGGACCAGTTGCCTACCATTTAGCCCTACCACCTAGCCTATCATGCATCCACGAAGTGTTTCACATTTTTGTACTTACAGGATAAATTTATAATGAGTCTCATATTATACATTGGGATACTTTGCAGGTGGAGTCAGACGGCCAGTTAGCACTACAGCCCATCCGTATTATTGCTCGACGGACCCTAGCACTTCAAGGTTGAGAGCTGGACTAGGTTAGGGTCCAGTGGGATTGCTATGATGAGGTTATGACTTCTTGCGAGGATGCAGCATAGATCTGATCATAGTACCCTTATCTTTTTTATGAACTCCAAGAGGAAGTTCATGCCTAGAGAGGGAGGATGTGAATCCTCGCCCCGACCCATCCTAGCACTGATGATACATTATTATTTTGATACTCATGCTTTGTTATGTCAGAACATTATTGGATACACTGACCATTTTTATGCTATTTTACAATGTGTGATGCTTTACTTCAGTTATTTGATTTTTTCAGTTAATGCTTATAAATATCTTTAATGATGGAGAAAACATATGCAACACTAACACTTTTGGTTATGCAAGTCGAAGGGTTAGGAATATGAGTAGAATTAGATAAACAACTATTTATTAAAATATGGATGCTTTAATTTATATAATTCCTCTAATATGTAATTCACATTATGCATGTGTTATTTTGGACCTACTGATGTGTGCAATGAGTGTGCAGGAAAATTAGCCGAGACAACTCAACAGAAAAGTGTAGCTAAATTACTTGTTAATTTTGTGCTAACCTTGTATTGTAATTCTTTAAAGGTTGTAATTTGATCTAACTATTCTCCTAACTTTTAATTGTTCCTAATAAGTCTTTAAAGGCTTAGAAACATTAGATTTAAGTACCCCTATGGGTAAGGGTATGGGTGGGGGTACTTTTCAACCCTTTAGCCTCCTAGCTTGACTCTTAGGGTCACTCAAAAACCCTATTTTAGGTTGACTTCGAAAATGGGTTGTTCTTTACTTGGGTTAGTGAAACCAAATCCCCATCTTGAGTTACCTGAAGCCTAGTGGAGTTAAGGACCATAATTAGAGGCATTTTGGGAGTAGTTTTGGTTTTTGTCACCCAATCCTCTAGTTTTGGAGGAAGTCTTGAAGATTGAAGGAAGAAAGGGCAGCTCTTCTCAAACCACCATTGCCATAACTCTTCTATGAAGGTAGGAGTTCTTCACTCCATGAATGGTTCATTATGTGTGTTCGTGTTTTGAATCTTGCTTGAATCATGTTGGAGACATTGTGTAGTTATGCCTTTCTTGCTTGTGTGTTGGGGGTGGATTTGGGAGGGATTTTACCTTGTTTTCTTTGATGTTATTCATATGCCTTCTTGATGTTTTGATTGTTTTTGAGAGGTTTTCATGGGGATGTTTTTGGCCACACTCACCCTTGGATAGGGAAGAAGTGGCCATGTTTGGGGAAAGGGCTTTAGTTGGACCTCAATAGTGTAGAGTCTCCTCTCATGGTTAGAGGATGGAAAAAGGGTAGGGTGTATGGGCCGCTACTTGTCATCTCATACCTTGTTGTTATTAGGAATTCTTGAATGCATGTTTAATTTGCTTATCTCCTTGTGTTGTTTACCTCCATGTTGGTTCTTGTTTTGTTTCATGTTTTTCCTTGATGCAATGAAGACATTTGATAAAAGTTGTCTTGTGAAAGCCTTGAAGAAAACTCAATGAATTGTAATAGTATGTAAGTTGTAATTGAATTTGATGTAGTGGCAAAGACATCAAGTTTTCTTACTAGTTCTTTCCCGATGGAGCCTTGAACTAGGATGAATAATAGAAGAGAGAAAAGATTATGAAATTCTCCTTGCAATGCACTCATGTGGTTCCAAATTTTGGCATATGTATGCGAGAAATTAGAACGATGGTTAATCTCTTGAATTGGGAAATTCTGAGTTTCAATTATGATAATGAAAGCTGATGGATGTGTTGAAGTTTCAATTCAATGTTTTGAACATTAACATGCAATAATAACCTACATTATGATCACCCAGCTAGTAGATTCATTGTTAAGCTCCATTAGTGACGCAATTAAATTTGATAAGAATTATTCATCACCTTTTTGAATTCTGAATATAAGATCATAATCCCTTGATAAGATTCATAAAGAACAAGAGCAATTTGATTAAGAGGTTTTGAATTTCTTTGAATTTAAATAAATAAGAAAGAAAACATGCCTTGTTATATGATGACTATATACAAACCATACATCCTTGTCTTTAGATGATTGAATTAACATGAACTATAGTAGAAAGAGAATTATAATCCTTTGCATCCTTTTGCATTAGTGTGATTGTTCATAGGAACTCTATTACCTCAAGAAATGTTTAGACTCATCTTGCATAATAATGAGCTTAGTAAGAAAACATGCTAGAACTTGGCAAAAGAAATTGGTTTACAAATTGAGCACCTCCAAGTCTAAAACCCTCTCTGGAAAATGTATGGGGAAGTCTTAAATTTCCCCATGTCACAGAGAATATTCCATGAGATATTCTCCTTGAATTGCAAATCAAAAATCATTGTTAATTCATTAAATAAAATGAATTATATAAATTTGAATATATAACATGTAAATATATATATATATATATATACATATATATATGTATATATGTATATGTATGTATATATAATGCTTTTAAATTCAACACCCCAACTATAGAACTTTTGGCATTTAATTCCATAAGACTTAGGATACAAGTCGAATCATATAGGAATTTAAAATATATATATATATATATATAAAACTTCCACCCACCTGTCAGCTAGTACAAGGGCCGATCCATCATGAGGGAGGGCAGGAGAATGTTTAAAACTCATTTTTTTTATTAACTAAACCTGTCATGTTATTCTCCACAGTTAATGCTGACCTTGCTTCTTTTAGGGAGGGACATTAATGTTTTAATTAAAAAGGAGAGACATACATACTCTCTCGTCCCCCCATGATCTTCTCCAAATGCAAGTCCCCTTGCGTGACATATTCCCCACGCAGAACAGGGGACAGGCCTACCATGCGTAGGCTTGGGATAGCGTGGGGCAAGCCTAGGGTGGGGTAGGTATAGTTGGGTAGTTACTAGTGGGGGTGGGGGTGGTAGCGTAGGTTATATTTTCATTTTTTATAATGTATGTTTGATTAGTAAGTTTAATTAGTAAATTAGTTAGGTTGTGTAATTAAAATATTTCAGGTTTAAGTTAGTTTTAAATTTATGTTTGAATGTTGACTATCATTTTTGGTTTGAATTCAAGTTATTTGTTTTTAGGAGTGTTTGGTTTATTTAAATTTTGTTAATTTTTTAAAGTTAAGTAGCTTAAATTTAATTAAGTTTAGATTTATGTTAATTTATGTAATGTTAGTTTAAATTAATAAATTTTCTTATAGTTAGTATGTTAGTTTTTAGGTGGTTGTGATTTAAGCTAGGATAGTTTACTTTGTTGATAAAGTTTAGATTGTTATATTTCGAATTAATGATTACCTTGAAACCTATGTTTAGATTATAGTTCTTAGCTTTAGGAAGTAAGGTTATAATTCTTTTAGGTTGGTAATGGTGTTGATATTAGATAGTGGTTAGATGATTGAATAATAGATTAGTTCTGTTTAGGAAGTTTTTATGTAAAATTGAATATTGTAATTTAATACAATTTTTAAAGTTTCATTAATTAGTTTCATCTTATTATGAGCTCTATAGATTGATTTTAATGTGGACTTAAAGTTACAATAGTTCAAATAAAGATTCAGATTAAAATATAGATTCATTGAATTATTATAGACACCAACTTTAATAGTGAACATTAAATTAATTAATTAGATTGTATAAGTATGTGGAGTTAATTGTCAATTAAGATGTGAAGATTGGTAAGTTATGAAAGCTTGTTTATTTTTATGATCCAAACATAGTTATATTAATTATATTGTTTTACCTTTAGAAGTGTTTTTTTTTTCTAATAAATTTAGGTCTAAAATTAGTGGATAGTAAAGGTTTAATTAATTAGCATAACTCTAGTGCTCATTGGTAAGGAAAGTTAATCGATATGTTAAATATTAATTGTCATAGTATGCTTTAGTTTAGATTATATTCATTCAAATTTAATTTATAATTATTTCTAAGATAGTTGTACGAATTCAGTTTTAAATTAGGGATTGTTGAACTTGTAAATTAGCTTAAGTTCAATTATGATGAAAGTTAAATTAATGATTAATTCACATGCGAAGATTATAAACCTTTGATGAAGATTAGAGAACATTTGCTTAAATTTTGAACACAAGCATATCAAGCTTATAGTAGTTTCAATTTTAATTCTCAAAAAAAAAAATTGCGTGTGTGTTTGCCCTTAGATTTTTGGGCATGACATGTATGTATGTATGTATGTATGTGTATATGTATGTAGATTTATTTGATTTTAAAAAGGAGAGAACATAGTTTCTTAAAATAAAAAGGGCTTTCTAATTATAAGAATTTTCTTATAAAATATTTGTTCTCTAAATTTACCCATTAATGCTTCTAATGGGTTTGACTATAAATCTTTAACCCTAGTCCATAGAATTCTCAAATCTATGCATGTGGGGTTTTCTCACATAAAGAATTAAATATCCATAAAAAGATTAAAACAACTTGGACATTCACACATAGAATCCTCAGAAAGCATTTAGAAGACATGAAGAAGACAGGAAGTGCAAGATGCGGAAATAACATAACCAAAATCACAAGTGTCTACCTCGACACTGATGCTAAAACACTTCTCCTCAAAATTTGCAGAGCAAGCTCCTCACTTCTCCAACGTTCCCGAGTCCTCCAACATGCTCCAAAATGCTCTCTTTAAGCCTTTAGGAGTGCATGAATATAAAGGGCTCTCAGGAAGCACCTAAAATGTCTCTAGAAACAACTAGAAGGTGTTGACAACTAAGCACGAGATTTTTCCAACCTTCTAGATGAGTCATAAGGTTGTAGACATCATGTGCTTAATTTGTGCGCTAACTCTTGTGTTGTTTACATATGTGAAATCAAAAGGTGTGTTTACTCCTAGGCAAGCTTATAACTTTTATTTTAATTTTTTTATTACGTTTATTATTATTATTTATTTATTACTTTATTATTATTTTAGTATTATTATTATTATTATTAATTTTAATTTTTAATTTCTTTTATTTAATCTATTTTCTCAATTAATTCTCATTTAATTAATTATTATCAAAATATCAAAGATCATGATATTATATTAATTTTCTCCAATTAATTAATTTATTAATTAAATCTATTTATTTAAGACTTAATTAATAGAAAATTCACCATAGACCTCCAAGATAAAAATATGAAAACCCATCATAGAACAATCCATACAAAATCAGTCTAATGGGTTAACATCACGAATTATGTCATCCGACACATTCGGTGGGTAAAATATCCAGATACTTGTCCTATCTCTCTAGGACAATGGTTTAAGGGTTTGGGATTTGGACTTGAGAATTTCTCCCCCCTTCTCTTATCATTGAGATAGTGTAATAGGGTACGCTCATGCTAGAAATTTAGGGAAGTCAATACCTAGTACCTGCAACCTACATAAAAATCATGCATGTACATACAATATATATATGCTAAGCTAAATAGGCAATGGCAGGAAGTGGTGCATCGTGTAGATCCCAACTAGTAGGTGACTACAACTCCCTTCCTTAACCACATCAGAAATGACATACATAAGAAAAAAAATGAACACCATCCACATGCAAGTATGGGGTAAGTATTCATAATAAAACACATCTGATAATAAAACATCTAACTAATCATCATCAATAACTGAAAGCAATGTAATGATCATCATGCAAACATGAAATGTAGAGTCTAAATAATCTTATCATACATCAACTGAATCCATAACATAATATCTGATAGTATCGGAACAAGGCTACTAATCCATCAACATAAATCTAGTCTAACATAGTCTGATAATAATAACATCAATGTGTCCAGAAAGATGTGAATGAGGGCAGGCACTATAGTGTGCAAGTCCTAGAGTTGCACATGTGAAGTTTTGTATAATTATGAATTAATTAATTATCTTATTATAATTAATTTGGAAAGAATCAAGGCTAACTCAAGGAATTATCTTGAAGATAGGGTATAAAGGGGAAGATGTTTTCCTTTTTTGTAAGGGTATGTGATAAATTATTGAATGCAAAGTAATCAAGGAAGTGCAAAAAGGAATAAAGTGTATTGTTGAATGTGAGTAAGCAATCCAATGGATTATTGGATTCAAAGTTATTGATCTAGTATCAATATTAGAAGAAGAAGAGGTCTAATTGATAGGACATAGGAAGATGAAGCAAGTACAACTCAAATCTTTTATTCTACAAGAAATAATATAGTGATCATTTGGAGAGTGCGCTCATTGGTCTTGCCCCTGAAGCTATTTGGACAATGGTTCAATCTACCTTCCACAACTCCTAATAGGGCTAAAATCTTGTAATAGGGATTCAAAGTTTCCTACCAGCGACTGATATGTATTGAATGTTGTGATAGACTCCTAATAGGGTCTATCCTCTAACAAGGAATATTTATATAACTACATCATCTTGTGGGTACCATCCCCACTAAGGTTTTTCCTTTGATCAAGGGTTTCCCTAGTTAACATATTTGGTGTTATTGTGCATGAGTATTTTGTTGTGGTTTATGATTATATTTATCATATGGTTAAGTTCATATAAGTTTTATTAATTGTGATAATAATTATATAGTTGATTCACCCCCCACGCCCCCAACCTCTTTGTTATATTGGTGCACTATATATTCTAACAATAGGGTATATCATATTTTTATGATCAAACATATTAACCTTAACTAGTTAAATTTATTACTGTAGTAGTGAAGGTTTATGGGTCTCATCTCCACCATAGTTTTACCTTCACTTTGGAGGGTTTCTAGGTAACAAATATTGTCTAAATATGTGTTTTATCTTAATGCATGTGATAGATCAGATTTACATGTTACAGCAAGTTTTCATTAAAAGTTTTACATGCAAAAGTTTATTAATAGATGTGAATGAATTGGTGAAAAATTTTAAGTGTACAAGATTTTGATTCAACCCTACCCCCTCTCAGTATCTTGTTTATCCTGTTTACAATAGCATCAATCAACAATTGGCATTAGAGCATTGGTTTTGTTAGAGAAGCTTAATTGCTTGGAGATTAGATCTTAGAGATGGAGGCTTTTAAAATTGACAAGGTTATTGACAATTAAGTGATTGACATCCAACTCATAGTATAGAAACTTGAGAAAGAAATACAAGGTATGAAGGATTACCTAAAAAGGAGAAAGGAAATTGCCATCAAAATAAAACAATTTTCCTATGAAGAAGCTGAGATGTTAGGGTTGTTTGAATCAATTAATCCAAATGAAAAATCATTTTTTGATCTACTTGAAATGAAAAAGAATCCTTAACGAAGAAATAAGAGGACTGAAAAGAGAACATGAAACCCAATAAATAAGACTATATGAAGTGAATGAACAAAGGAAGAAAGCTAAAGAAGATAGGACTATGGCTAAAGAAGACAAAAAGGTGATGGCTAGGCAAGATTTGAAGAAAGGATATTAGATGTAAAAAAAGCTCACAAACACTCAATTGGATATGATGAATCAACTAATGCTTGCAAATCAAGTATTGAATCACAAGGATGTGGAAATTGTAAATCTCAAATCACAGAAGGACATACTAATGAATGAACTAAAAAATGAGAAAGAATCCATGCATAGATTCAACAAACCAAAAGAGGAAATGAAGTATTATGAAGAACTTATAAAGTCATCTAGTTTTTGTAATGGGTCAGAACATCCATGCACTAAGAAAGAAGAATCATCTAGGAATAGAGAACTGGGGAATGCAAAGTCAAAGGACAAACCAATCTGCTATTTGCTATCACTATGGGAAACTTGGTCATACTAAAATATTTGTTGAAGAAAAAATGGTATGCAAAATTCTATACCTAAGTTTACTATTTACTATTTTTACTACAAGAAATAAGGACATCAAATACATGTGTGTAGGTAAAGAATGAAAAATGCACCTACTACACCTAGATTTGAAGGATATTGCTATAATTGTAAAAAATATGGGCATAGATAATTTGAATGTAGATGATAAACAAATCCCTACTAAAAAAATTAGAGAAAGAATTATTCACCTAACAATCATGCACATTCCAATGTCAAAAGTTTGGACATCTAAGAAAGAATTTTAGGACTCAAGTACATTCAAAAAATTAGACAAAAGACAAATTTGAAGGCAAAGTGGATATTGAGTAGATTAGGAATGAAATGAATAAAAAATGGAAGAGGAGAGAAAAAAATGGAAATAGTGGAGCTAATGAAGTTGAGGTCACCCAATCCAATGGAGAAGGTGATCATGTCATCTCAAACTAGGAAAGAGAGGTATGTATGATATTGCATATTTAATTGATACATCATACATCGGTTCCTTACATAAAATGTGCCAAATTTTTATATTTTCATATATGAAGATGCATAAGAACAAATTTGTAAAGGGCTTTTGAGTGTCACTCAATTGTTTATGTTTACTAAGAATTGCAACATAGACCGAGCACTTCAGAAGTGGAATGATAGAGATCAAGTGGAATGGTAGAGAGTGAGTGATATGGAAGAGACTGATCTATTTAAAGTAAAAGACCTAGTTGAAAGACATGAATATCAACTGAGATAGCTAGCTTTCACTTACCTAAGTACATAGCATTAATGGAGACACTAAATCGACCAAAAGAAGGTATATATCAAATTTTGAAGATATTATCTCATACCTTGCATACAAATTTTTGACATACAAAGCAATTTGGTGATTTGAATGACAAAGGAAAAGTTTTCAAGAACAATTTGAACAAGAATCTTGAACAAGTGAAGATCATAACCATGCCAAGTAATAAAGAGAAGAAAGAACTTCAAACCCTAGCAACGATCATGGTAGCTTCATCAACCACTAGAATAAGTCAAGAGGTTAGTAAAATTCAACTAGTGAAGAGCAATGCTTGTCCCCCACTAAATTTGTGTTCTATTCAAGAAATTATGATGAAAGGAGATTCAATTGGTGTGTTATCTTTGATACCACCTAAAGTCATTATGATTCATGATGTTAGAAATTGGTACATGTGCAAAATCAAAGACGTAGGAGACTATGAGATCATAGAAGAATATGAGAAGTTGTGTAATGAAGTAATCTTGAAGGATGAATTCAAATTTTTTGAAAGGAAATGGTTAACTTGTGCCCTAGAATTCTCAATAAATTTCAAGATCAAGTAGATTAAAGTTGTTTTGAGAATAATTCATAACATGAAGTATTAGTTACAAAATGTACCCATGGAAATCACAACTAAAATGATACATAGGATTATGGGCTATCCAACCCTAGAAAAGAAGGAAACCATGTGATGTTTGAGCTGTGAGAAAATTCAAGCAAACACAGGAGCTGAGTGGACTGGTTGTGGTCTATCCATTAAAAATATTTACTTTTGAATAAAGGAGAAATGAATTTTTTATTTAGTTTTACATATTTTATTCATTATTCATTAGCATAAGTCATAATACATAGTGGGAGAGCTCATTTATCAGATTATATTGTAAAGATGTAAATATGAGAAAATTTTTTTCCACTAATGTCAAAGGGGGAGATTGTTGATATCTCTAACAATTGTTGTCTATTAGTGTCAACCACATAGTCATTTAAAAGATAGAGTTAGGCCCTCATCATTGTGACCAAGCTACTCTATATAGGCTGAGTCATCTACATAAGAAAGTATGTACAAAGCTCTATAGAATTCATGCAAGTTATGGTCATTGAATATTTTCTATATGAACCGAGCTCAAAAATGACTAAGAAAGTTTCAGGAATACATGTGTCAAGTTACATAGTATATGATGAGAAAATGCAGATCCAGCAACAACAATGTCGAGCATCAGGAAATAGTAAAAACTGAGCAATGCAGAGTTTGAGGTAAAATATTTTTCAAGCCAACTTGGAAGGAACATTTAAAGTTTGTAGAGGTTGTTACAAAACATTTAATACTTATAGAGGTTATTATAGAACATTTAATACTTCTAGAGGTTGTTACAGAACATCTACACAAAGTGGATCATAGATCTCTATGTTATGTGATCTACAATCTAGATAAAGGGGCAAAATATGGAAGCATCTAGAAGATTCACAGTAGTAAAGTGAAAGGGGAAGACAAGTATTATTAGATCAGAGGAGAGGATTAGTTAGCAAGGAGGAGACTCAAGATCATCTTATAGACAAAACCAAGATCCATGTACTAAATCTATTCTAGTCAACTAGAGTTAGGGTAAATCTCTTAATAGAGTGGTCTTAACAGATCTTTGTAAATTTCCTAATATAGGTCTTACTCTATTATAGTGTTAAATTATCTAACAAGGTGAGACCTAGCAATTTCTTAAGCTTTTAATAGGGCATACCCCTCATAGGGTAGATCATATTTTATGATCAAACACTATAACCTTAACATATTAACTTTATTACTATAGTAGTCAAGATTTGTGGGTGTCATCCCCACCCCATTTTTACCTTCACCTTGGAGGGTTTATGGGTAAGGGTAAAAGTACAAACATGTGTCACCCTTTTACAAAGGGAAAGGCTAACATCAAAAAAACTGTTATACTTACACAATGTAAAAATCATGTTTATGTTTTGAATTTTAATTTGGTGTAAAATGATGAAATGTGTATAAAAGGATGAGGTTTATGTCTATTATTTTATTTTTTAAAATATTTTTTAAAAAATAGTGTGTTTTTAAGATTTGCAATGACCTTTTTTGATAGTGTTAAATATATGACAGATTAAGGGTTATAGTTCCCACCATAGAAATAACTACAAATAAATGTTTTTCCATCTAAATTTGAAGTATGTTGTTGATGACATATGTACCTAGAACCATCAAAAAGAAATTTTCAAAAATATTATATATTTTTTTTCTGTTATAGCTATTTTATGTTGAACTTTTCATAATTTAACAATTTTTCATTCCCATCATCTTTTTGTCATGGCCCGGACAGTTTTATATCGGTCATCTTGGAATCTGAGATTAGTTAACTTTTCTGGATGGTTTGATACTTGTTAAGTTACTTTAATTCTAGTATTATTATGTTAAACTTTTTGAGAAGTCAGAGATTACTCAAAATTTGATTCTCAGAATAGATATTTTAATATTTTCAATATTGTGTTATATTCAAAATCTTATTATCTAAATCAATCTAGATTCAGGAATCAAATTTTATAAATCAATGTTAGTATGGTTTCAGTTTTTTTTTTTTGTCTAATTTGTACTTTCAGTTTGATGTATAAGGTGGCTTTAAAATATTATCAGTACCTTAAATCTAATGTTGTGAATTTTTAAGTGTGTGTGTGTATATATATAATTATTTTATACTAATACACTCATATTTATATATATATTATGTGTGTGTGTGTGTGTGTGTGTGTGTGTGTGTGTGTGTGTGTGTCTGTGTGTTTGTGTATGTATATTTATAACGTTGTATAAATATATATATTATATATATAAATATGAGTGCATTAGTATGAAATAATTATATATATATATATGTGTGTGTGTGTGTGTGTGTGTGTGTGTGTGTGTGTGTGTGTGTGTGTGTATGTATATGTATATGTATATGTATATGTATATGTATATGTAATTTTGGTATATTTATGTGCTTGTGTTTATATTTATACAAGTTGTAATTATACGTATACATATATCTATTCTTATTGATTAGCAATTATATTAATGTTAATTAGGATTAATATTAATATTAATATTGATATTAATATCAATATTAATATTGATATGAATATGAATATTAATATTAGTACCTAATACTATGTTAGTAAGAGTTAGTACCTAGACTAACCTATCATATGGAATTTAACTAAGTCATAAAACCTAAACTTGAGCATAGCCTAAGTTATCGATGCCTTACTACACCTGGCATTATCAAGGATTTGGCAAGGGGTTTTGGGTTTTGGTGCGAGGTGGCAATGCAAATGCAATTTTAATGCTTGCAGGTCATATATGGTACTTCTGTTGCCATGTGTTGGAGAAGGCTAATGTGAGGCCTCGCCCCGATCCATCGTAGGATAGTGATACATTACTATTATTTTGATATTCACGACTCGAGATGTCGAGACATTATGTGATGCTTAGAAGATACTTTATTATTTCATGTTGTGTGATGTTACTTTCAGATATATTTGATGATTGTCATTTAATGTTTCATGTATATGTATGTTGATGAAATCAGTAAATGTAGGATTGAGACTCTGATTTAAGAGATTTTAAATGATTAAGAATTAAGTAGGATGAAGAAACCCTTACTAATGTATGTTTTAATTTATGAGAATTTTTGATACGTATACATTTATGTACATGTGATTTTACGGGACTACTGATGTGTGCAATGAGTGTGCAGATATTTAGCTGAGAACCCCTATGGAGGAATAGAACTGATCTTTTTGTGCTAATTTTGGAAACCTTGTTGTTCATAATTCACGTATTGTACTGTGAGATGTATGTATGTATCTTTCTATGTTCAGTGAATGTTAGTGCTCGTAATTATGTTCTTTTAGTGTCACTTGACACTCGTAAATTGGTTATGTGCTTCAGTGTGCTGTTTAGGGTTAGTTGTTTAACCTTTGGACCCAAGTTCATTTAGTTGGTGTCAGTTTTCTTATTGAGTTCTTAATCAAGGTTAGTCTTCCCTTAATCTACATTAGTGTTTAATCTACAAAGTTAGAGTAGTTGTTGGTCCTATTTTATTCCTAGATTTTATTTGTCTCTAAACCTCTTTCCTAAGGCTTAAAACTTGATATTATTATACCCAAAGGGTATGGGTATGGGTTAGGGGTCTTTTCCAACCCCTAAGCCCCTTTTTTTGACTTTTGAGGTTACTCAAAAAGTCTCTTTTTTTCTTTGTGCGAAAATTGACCATGGTTGTCTTGAGTTACTTCACCTCATCACCACTTAGGGTTTAACCATAGTGTAGGTTGAGTTAGGAGTTTCTAGAATTGCAAGTGGGTGGGGGAAGTTATTGAGCCCTTGGGTGGTTGAGTTGGAGGCCTATTTAGAGGCCCTTCTTGGTCTTGTGGAGGTTGTTACCCAATCTCTACATTTAGAGAGGAGTTCTTGAAGATTGAAGGAAGGAAGGGGAAACTCTACTCAAATTTGTTCATTTCCATTACCTCTTTGTGAAGGTAGGAAATTATCATCTCCCTTATTCAATTTTTATGTTTTGATTCATGCTCATGCTGCTTTGTTGTTGTTTCAATGGTTGTATGGTTGTGGGTATGTTGGGAAGATTTGAAAACCATGTTATTTTGGTTGTTTTCCTTTCTTGCTTATGTTTGCTATTTTGAGATTTTTCTTGCATGGGGGTTTTGGTATCACTCACCCTTGGAGAGGGAAGAAGTGACCAATTTTGGGAAAGGTCTATTTAGTCGAACTCCAACCAGTGTAGAGTCCCTTCTCAGGATGAGAAGAGGGAGAAAGGGTAGGGTGTTATGGGCCCCTACCTGTCAGCACAAACCTTGTATGATTTTGGTATGTTGAATTGGAAGAATGGAAGTTCTTCGTTATAGCCCCGATTGGGCATCTGTTGGTGTTGTGCTTGACTTCTCCTGGTTGGAAGAATCCACCTTTCCCTAGTTTTGATACATTGTGAATCCTATTTTGTAAACCATGTATGAATTATGCATGTTTTATTGTATCTTGGTTATACTTAGTTGTCACCTGATCAAATTCTGTTTCCTCCATGGTTCTAGAAGTGAGTTGCAGAAAACATTATAAATCCCTTGATTAGGGTCATGAAGAAAAATTGATTAAATTGTTGAAATTTGGGATTGAGATCCTATGTAACTTGTAATTTCAATTTTAATTGTAGTGGCCACAATGTCGGGTTTTCTTCCTAGTTCTTTCCTAGCTAAGCCCTTGAATTAGGTTGTTAATAAAATAAGTGATTGATTAATTTTTGCTTCTCTTAAATTTTTTTATTTTATGTTGTCATATGAATGTGTATCAAAGATAAGATGAAACAATGATGTTCAATTATGCAAGATTCAAATTGTAAATGTATGGCATCTCCTTTGAGTTTGGTATGATTTAGTTTATGGATGGTTGTGTTGAAAGTGAATTTGCGAGAACATGTAGGAAAGAATTATGTCAAGATATCCAAACTTAAATTTGAAAAAATTATAGAGGAAAGAACTTGGTGTGTTTTGATACTCCCATCAAAATGAATAGAGCATTATCATTTTGATCTCTTTATTTTCTCAATTGCCTTAAGACTAGTTTAGTCACTATGTTATTCCAATTTTGCTCCATCAATTATAATAGATAGTTAAATGAATATGTAGATGATTATTTGATGTAATGTGGGTATCATTGAAATGCATAGTATTTAGGGATCATAGAAATTATCAACCCAAAATTCATAAGAGATTTACGTAGGTTTTTATGATCTTGCAATAGTGATTTTTTTGAGCATGATACATAATAGGTGTTAAGTTAATATCATTATGTATTAAAAACACCAATCCTATAAAATTCCATAGCAAGACTTAAACCTACAAGCAAGTTTCAAATGCATGGAAAATAAGAATAAGACCTGTAGTAGCACATATATCATTCTGGAAATTGTATGAGAGATCTTTTTTTTATTTTGAATGGGAGCAATAGAGAATATTCTTTTAAATATTCTTTCCATTCAAATTTTGTGATAAAACGAAATCAAGATCAAGAATAATATACATGTTAAAGTTTTAAAAGAAATTCAAAAAAAAAAAATCTTTTTCTACCCATAAAACTTTATGCTATTAATGTGACTTATCTTCCTTGGGCGTGTGATTTAAAATGCTTATTAAAAAGTTTTATTTGTTGCAAAGTCATCCTGCCATTATATCAATGATGTCACCCTGTCATCTCTTTAATGTTAGTAGGCCTTGCTAAGGTTTTATGTTTGTTTGCTAACCTTGCAAATTGGTTTCTGTTTCACCTTGATCTATGCTCATAGTGGAGTTGGGTAGAGCACTGTCCCAAGGACAGCGCTTGGGAAGTGCATGTCCTTTGGGAAGTGTTGCCCAAGGTATAGGTGGCTAGGGGAGATGTGACGTGGGTCACATATGGTTAAGGGTTTTTGAGAGTAGAGTGTAGGGTAGTTGTAGGTAGGTTTTAGTGTTAGATTAGGTGTTAGTAAGTTAGGTTAGTTAGTTTTTGATTTATTTATTATTTTTAGTAAGTTTTAAGTTGGTTAGTTAGTTGTAAATTAATTAGTTTTTTTAGAATTGTTATTAATGGCATATTATTATTGTTAATAATAGTTCTAGTGTTAGGAATGTTAAATGAGTTTAATTAATGTGATAAATATTTAGTTTAATTCTAGTTTAGTTTTTGTATTAGATAGTATTAATGTTATTAAGAAGGTTAGTATTTTAGTTGGTTACCCTATTATATTTAATGAACAACTAAATGAAATATACATTTTATTTATTTATCATTTATGTTAGTAAAATTTAGGTTATTAAAATGTGATTATTAGAAAGTGATATTAATTAAATTAATATGGATCAAGTATTTTATTCAAGATATTTTTATTTTTCTTTGAAGAGTTAGTTATGTTTTAGTTAGTATTTTAAACATTTATTTAAATATAATGTTGTTAGCCTCAATCATGTTTTGGCTAGTAATTGTTAAAATTAGATTCTGAATTAAAGGATTTTAAATTTTAGTGAAATTATGTAGTAGCGTAATAAATGTCGAGATCAGTTTTTTTTTCAAACGAGAGTTCATTTTAATGATGTATCCCTCTGCAAGGATTATAACCTTAAAATGATATGTAGAGAACCTTTTATTTGTGTTGTTAACCTTATCAAACTTAAAGCATTATAATTATTAAATTATATTCAAAAAATTTTGTGTGTTTTTGCCCTCATAGTTTTTGCATGACATTTTGGTATCAGAGCCCGTGTTTCAACACTAGGAACCTTAAACCATTGTGCTTCCTAAACTTAACTCAAGCTTTTAATTGTGTAGATGCCACCTATTACTCATAGTTGGTGAGGCAGAGGTCGTAGGGCTAGGGTTGGTAGAGCGGGACAGGAGGATGGACCACCTCCACCACCACCACCTCCACCTCCACCACCTCCGAACCCAAACCAAGACATTATAGATGCACTTCAGACTTTGATCAGTGTAGTTTAGCAGAGAGTAGTACTTGTAGTTCAGCCAGTTCAGCAGATTCCAGTAGTGGAAGCAGCGAGACCTGGAGGAGGCAGGCCGAGAGTCAGAGAGAGGACTAGGAGTCCCCCACCGAGGCAGTTAGAGGGTCAAGGTGAACACGAGGAAGAGTCCATACACCAGAGAGGACCCCCTTTTGACAGACCTCCTAGACATGTAGGAGATGACATCAGGGAATTGATTCGACTCAGACCACCATTGTTTATCGGTACCACTGAGGGTTCAGTAGTAGAGGTATGGTTGCAGAGCCTACAGTGGTCCTTCAGGTTACGCCCTTATGGGAGTAATCTAAAAGCATGCCTAGCAATTCATCAGTTGAGAGGAGATGCCTCCAACTAGTGGCATCGGGAGGAGATCATCGGTGGAGTGAGGATGGACACCCTCACATGGGAATCTTTCTTAGAAAGATTCTGAGAGAGGTACTTGTCAGAGCATTTCTAATAGAAATAGATTGAGGAGTTCCATTCTCTTTATCAGAGAGGCCTTACAATGGCATAGTACGAGAGAAGGTTTCTCTAGCTCCTTCCTTATGTGGAATACATGAAGGACGAGAACATTTAGGTGCATCATTTTATCATGGGTCTGAATTTCTCTCTTCAGGGCCCAGTTCGGATGGCCTTCCCTACCACCTTTAGACAGCCAGTCGAGATAGCACTAGTTGCTAAGGATACTTGAGGTAGGCAGGAGTCACGAGATCGATCTCAGAACCAAAACTCTTCCTAGCAGAAACCCCCTTGGAAAGGGAATCAGAACTATACACCAGGGTCCTCTAAGGGCCAGCAGTCTCAGCAGCCAAAACCCCAGTAGCAGAAACCTTATCAGGGTTATCAGGGCTCCAAGCCCAAATAGTGGCAGTCACAGGGTCCTAGGTAGGATCAAAAAGTACAAGCCCCATAGTCATAGTCAATGAAGAGTCAACAGTCTTCTAGGGGTGGATACAGTGGATCTAGCAAGATAGGAGACCCACAGCAGTCTGGGTCATAGGGTGCACGATCTTATACTTGCGGACCATGCTACACTTGTGGTGGCATGGGTCATATAGCTAGAGAGTTTCCCCAGGGACAGGCATCCAGTGGTTAGAGCAGGGTTTTTTCAGAGCCAACAGTTGGTGACATGGGTAGATCCCATAGAGTTTTTGCAGCAGTTGACAACTGCCAGGCTGAGCATCAGGCCATAGTTATCGAGGCCACAGGTATTATACAACGTCGTATGGTTGCATTTTTATTTGATTCCAGGGCTACTGACTCTTTTATATCTCCATTTGTGGTGGAGCATTATGGGCTAGTGGTAGTTAAACAGGATGTTAGTTGGGAGGTAGAGTTAGCCTCAAGAGCCAGAGTGTCAGTTAGTTCCTTGGTGCGGAGTTGTCAGATGTAGATTGGAGACATGTCCATGAGGACTGATCTACGCATTACCCCTCTAGGTTCTTATGATGTTGTTCTTGGCATGGATTGGCTTTATGCCCATAGTGCCAAGATGGATTGTCGACAGAAGAGGGTGGAATGTGTGGATGATGATGGTATCTCTAGGGAGATCTTCGGAGTGAAGAGGCCAGTGTCCCTTTGTATGATTTCTGCTATGCAGCTTAGATGGTGCATGCGAAAGGGTTGTCAGTTGTTTGCTATCTCTATTAGTGACAGAGAGGAAGATTTTGAGAGGGAGCCATCCCTTGATGATTTTCCAATCCTTCAGGAGTTTGCAGATGTGTTTCCTTTAGAGCTTCCTGGTATGCCTCCACCTAGAGCAGTGGATTTTCACATAAACCTAGTGTCAGGAGCTGAGCCAGTTTTGAGAGCACCATACAAGATGACTACTCATGAGCTTAGTGAGCTAAAGGCTCAGTTGGAGGAACTCTTAGAGAAGGGGCATATTCGACCTAGTGTGTCACCTTGGGGTGCACTAGTGATCTTCGTCAAGAAGAAGGATCTATCACTTAGGTTGTGTATCGATTATTGGCAATTGAACAAAGTGACCATCAAGAACTGATATCCTCTTCTCAAAATTGATGACCTCTTTGATTAGTTGTAGGGTGCCCGAGTATTTTCAAAGATTGACCTAAAGTTGGGTTACCATCAATTGAGGATAGTGGATAGTGATATCCCCAAGATAGATTTTTGTACTAGGTATGGCCACTACGAGTTCACCGTGGTACCTTTTGGCCTTACAAATGCTCTAGCTGTATTCATGAGCCTCATGAATGGAGTATTTTGTACATTTTTGGATAAGTTTTTGGTTGTGTTTCTTTATGACATTCTAATTTATTCTCATGATGAGAGAGAGCATGAAGAGCACCTGAGACAGGTATTGCAGAAGCTGAGAGAGAATTAGTTGTTTGGCAGCTTGTTGAAGTGTGCATTTTTTAGACCCGAGATACATTATTTGGGTCATGTTATATCAGGTGATGGTGTCTCAGTAGACCCATCAAAGATTAAGGCTATCATGGATTGGCCAACACCCACCAGTGTTACTGAAGTGAGGAGCTTTATGGGGTTAGCAAGATATTACCAATGCTTCATTTTAGGATTCTCTAGATTGGCACACCCCATCACTTCTCTTCAAAAAAAGGGGAAGAAGTATGAGTGGATAGAGAAGTGTGGTACAGCTTTTGAAGAGCTCAAGAGAGCCCTCAAGAGTGCACTGATTCTTGCAGTACCAGATCCTGTTGCAAATTTTGTGGTATGCACTGATGCATCTTTAGATGGTTTAGGGGAAATCCTTATGCAGGAAGGGTGACCTATTTCCTTTGAGTCTAGGAAGTTGAAGACTCATGAACTCAATTATCCTACTCATGACCTAGAACTAGCGGCAGTGGTTCATGCCTTGGTGAGATGGCGACATTTCCTTCTAGGTCATAGATTTGAGCTTCACTCTGATCACCAGAGCTTGTAGTACATATTTTCTCAGCCGAACCTTAATGATAGGCAAACAAGGTGGATGGAGTTCCTATGTGAGTATGATTTTGATGTTCATTACATCAAGGGAAAGGAGAATGTGGTTGTAGATGCCTTAAGTAGAAGGCGCCATGAGTTTTCATCTGTGACTACTTCCACTGACTTGAGAAAGCGGATCTTGCAACACTTACCAGCTGATGAGCTTTATGCAGAAGTTAGTCAGTTAGTACATTCTCAGAGACCCTTGGAAGGGAAGTTTGTAGAGTATTCTTTAGAGTTTGATGGACTTTTGCATCATAGGGGATGTATGTATGTACCTTCCATTAGGGGTTTGCACGAGCTCATTGTACTTGAGGCTCACAGAGCACCTTATGCAGTGCACCCCGATGTTAAGAAGTTACATGGAGATTTGAGGCAATTGTATCATTGGCCAGTCATGAGAGTGCAGATTGCTAGCTTAGTTGCGAGATGCCTTGAGTGCCAGAGGGTGAAGATGGTGCACCGTCATCCTGGCAGGCTTCTCCAGCTGCATGAGATTGCAGTGTGGAAATGGGATACTATATCTATGGATTTTATTATTGGTCTTCCTATGTCATCTCGTCGCCATGATTCCATTTTGGTGATAGTTGACACATTGACCAAGGTTGCCCATTTATCACCCGTGTATACTACATTCACAACACGAGACATAGCTCAGGTGTTCTTACGGGACATTGTTAGACTTCATGGTGTTCCCTGTAAGATCATCTCTGATAGAGACTCTTTGTTCACTTCTTCATTTTGGAGAGAGTTGCAGTCAACTTTGGGCACCAAGCTCAATTTTAGTGCACTAGGCTCAATTTTAGTGCAGTGTACCATCCTCAGACCGATGGCCAGACCGAGCGAGTGAATCAAGTTTTGGAGGACATGCTACGTATGTACGTGATGGATCATCAAGTCAAATTGGAGGAATACCTACACCTTGTCGAGTTTTCCTATAACAATGGGCATCATTCTTCCATAGGTATGCCACCTTATGAGGCTTTGTACAGGAAATCGTGTAGGACACCCTTAAGTTGGGATAGGATCGAGGATTGAGTATCTATTGGTCCCCACTTAGTAAAGGAGATGGAGTAGCAGGTGACCTTGATTAGACAACACTTGAGAGAGGCACAGGATAGGCAGAAGAGGCATGCTGATGTGAAGAGGACAGATCGAGAGTATCAGGTTGGTGATAGAGTGTTCTTGAGGGTGCGACCACACAAGAGTCTGATTCATTTCGAAAAGGGCTCTAAGTTGGCACCCCAGTTTGTTGGGCCGTTCGAGATCCTTGGGAGGATAGGACCTGTTGCATACTGTTTAGCTTTCCCACCTAGCCTATCACACAACCATGATGTGTTCCATATTTCAGTACTTAGAGGATATATTTATGATGAGTCTCATATTATAGATTGGGATGCTTTACAGGCAGAGTTAGATGGATAGCTAGCACTGGAGCCTATCCACATTATTGCGTGATAGACCCTAGCACTTTGAAGCCGAGAGCTGGACCAGGTTAAGGTCCAATGGGATTGTTACGATGAGGTCACGGCTTCTTGGGAGGATGCAGCGCAGATGCGATCTCAGTATTCGTATCTTTTTTATGAACTCCAGGAGGAAGTTCATGCCTAGTGGGGGAGGATGTGAGGCCTCACGCCAACCCATCATAGCATAGTGATACATTACTATTATTTTGATATTCACAACTCGAGATGTCGAGACATTATCTGGTGCTTAGAACATACTTTATTATTTCATATTGTGTGATGTTACTTTCAGATATATTTGATGATTGTCATTTAATATTTCATGTATATGTATGTTGATGAAATTAGTAAATGTAGGATTGAGACTCTGATTTAAGAGATTTTAAATGATTAAGAATTAAGCAGGATGAAGAAACCCTTATTGATGTATGTTTTAATTTATGAGAATTTTTGATACGTATACATTTATGTACATGTGATTTTACGGACTACTGATGTGTGCAATGAGTGTGCAGATATTTAGCCAAGAAACCCTATGGAGGAACAGAACTGATCTTTTTGTGCTAATTTTGGAAACCTTGTTGTTCATAATTCACATATTGTACTGTGAGATGTATGTATGTATCTTTCCAGTGAATGTTAGTGCTCGTAATTATGTTCTTTTAGTGTCACTTGACACTCGTAAATTGGTTATGTGCTTCAGTGTGCTGTTTAGGGTTAGTTGTTTAACCTTTGGACCCAAGTTGGTTTAGTTGGTGTCAGTTTGCTTATTGAGTTCTTAATCGAGGTTAGTCTTCCCTTAATCTCGATTAGTGTTTAATCTACAAAGTTAGAGTAGTTGTTGGTCCTATTTTATTCCTAAATTTTATTTGTCTCTAAACCTCTTTCCTAAGGCTTAAAACTTGATATTATTATACCCAAAGGGTATTGGTATGGGTTAGGGGTCTTTTCCAACCCCTAAGCCCCTTTTTATGACTTTTGAGGTTACTCAAAAAGTCTCTTTTTGCCTTTGTGCGAAAACTGACCATGGTTGTCTTGAGTTACTTCACCTCATCACCACTTAGGGTTTAACCATAGTGTAGGTTGAGTTAGGAGTTTCTAGAATTTCAAGTGGCTGGGGGTAGTTATTGAGCCCTTGGGTGGTTGAGTTGGAGGCCTATTTAGAGGCCCCTCTTGGTCTTGTGGAGGTTTTTACCCAATCTCTACATTTAGAGAGGAGTTCTTGAAGATTGAAGGAAGGAAGTGGAAACTCTACTCAAATTTGTTCATTGTCATTACCTCTTTGTGAAGGTAGGAAATTCTCATCTCCCTTATTTAGTTTTTATGTTTTGATTCATGCTCATGCTGCTTTGTTGTTGTTTCAATGGTTGTATGGTTGTGGGTATGTTGGGAAGATTTGAAAACCATTTTATTTTGGTTGTTTTCCTTTCTTTCTTATGTTTGCTATTTTGAGATTTTTCTTGCATGGGGGTTTTGGTATCACTCACCCTTGGAGAGGGCAGAAGTGACCAATTTTGGAAAAGATCTCTTTAGTTGGACTCCAACTAGTGTAGAGTCTCTTCTCAGAATGAGAAGAGGGAGAAAGGGTAGGGTGTTATGGGCCCCTACCTGTCAGCACAAACCTTGTATGATTTTGGTATGTTGAATTGGAAGAACGGAAGTTCTTGGTTATAGCCCCGATTGGGTATCTGTTGGTGTTCTGCTTGACTTCTCCTGGTTGGAAGAATCCACCCTTCCCTAGTTTTCATTCATACTGAATCCTATTGTGTAAACCATGTATGAATTATGCATGTTTGATTGTCTCTTGGTTATGCTTGGTTGTCACCTGATCAAATTCTGTTTCCTCCATGGTTCTAGAAGTGAGTTGCAGAGAACATTATAAATCCCTTGATTGGGGTCATGAAGAAAATTTGATTAAATTGTTGAAATTTAAGATTGAGATCCTATGTAACTTGTAATTTCAATTTTGATTGTAGTGGCCATGACGCCGGGTTTTCTTCCTGGTTCTTTCCCGGCCGAGCCCTTGAATCAGGTTGTTAATAAAAAAAGTGATTAAGTAATTTTTGCTTCTCTTAAAATTTTTCGTATTTTATTTTGTCATATGAATGTGTATCAATGATAAGGTGAAACAATGATGTTCAATTATGCAAGATTCAAATTGTAAATGTATGGCATCTCCTTTGAGTTTGGTATGATTTAGTTTATGGATGGTTGTGTTGAAAGTGAATTTGCAAGAACATGTAGGAAAAAATTATGTCAAGATATCCAAACTTAAATTTGAAAACACGATAGAGGAAAGAACTTGGTGTGTTTAGATGCTCCCATCAAAATGAATAGAGCATTATCATTTTGATCTCTTTATTTTCTCAATTTCCTTAAGACTAGTTTAGTCACTATGTTATTCCAATTTTGCTCCATCAATTATAATAGATAGTTAAATGAATATGTAGATGATTATTTCATGTAATATGGGTATCATTGAAATGCATAGTATTTAGGGATCATAGAACTTATCAACCCGGAATTCATAAGAGATTTACGTAGGTTTTGATGATCTTGCAATAGTGATTTTGTTGAGCATGATACATAATAGGTGTTAAGTTAATATCATTATGTATTAAAAACACCAATCCTATAAAATTCCATAGCAAGACTTAAACCTACAAGCAAGTTTCAAATGCATGGAAAATAAGAATAAGACCTGTAGTAGCACATATATCATTCTGGAAATTGTATGAGAGATCTTTTTTTTATTTTGAATGGGAGCAACAGAGAATATTCTTTTAAATATTCTTTCCATTCAAATTTTGTGATAAAACGAAATCAAGATCAAGAATAATATACATGTTAAAGTTTTAAAAGAAATTCAAAAAAAAAAATTCCTTTTCTACCCATAAAACTTTATGCTATTAATGTGACTTATCTTCCTTGGGCGTCTAATTTGAAATGCTTATTAAAAAGTTTTATTTGCTGCAAAGTCCTCCTGCCATTATATCAATGATGTCACCCTGTCATCTCTTTAATGTTAGTAGGCCTTGCTAAGGTTTTACGTTTGTTTACTAACCTTGCAAATTGGTTTCTGTCCTTTATAAACGTTGACCTACGCATGATTTTCACCTTGATGTATGCTCATAGTGGAGTTGGGTAGAGCGTTGTCCCAAGGATAGCGCTTGGGAAGCGCATGTCCTTTGGGAAGCGTTGCGCAAGGTATAGGTGGCTAGGGGAGATGTGACGAGGGTCACATATGGTTAAGGGTTTCTGAGAGTAGAGTGTAGGGTAGTTGTAGGTAGGTTTTAGAGTTAGATTAGCTGTTAGTAAGTTATCTTAGTTAGTTTTTGATTTATTTATTGTTTTTAGTTAAGTTTTAAGTTGGTTAGTTAGTTGTACATTAATTAGTTTTTTCAAAATTGTTATTAATGGTATATTATTATTGTTAATAATAGTTCTAGTGTTAGGAATGTTAAATGAGTTTAATTAATGTGATAAATATTTAGTTTAATTCTAGTTTAGTTTTTGTATTAGATAGTATTAATGTTATTAAGAAGGTTAGTATTTTAGTTGGTTACCCTATTATATTAAATGAACAACTAAATGAAATATACATTTTATTTATTTATCATTTAAGTTAGTAAAATTTAGGTTATTAAAATGCGATTATTAGAAAGTGATATTAATTAAATTAATATGGATCAAGTATTTTATTCAAGATATTTTTATTTTGCTTTGAAGAGTTAGTTATGTTTTAGTTAGTATTTTAAATATTTATTTAAATATAATGTTGTTAGCCTTAATCATGTTTTGGTTAGTAATTGTTAAAATTAGATTCTGAATTAAAGGATTTTAAATTTTAGTGAAATTATGTAGTAGCGTAATAAATGTCGAGATCAATTTTTTTTTAAATGAGAGTTCATTTTAATGATGTATCCCTCCACAAGGATTATAACCTTAAAATGATATGTAGAGAACCTTTTATTTGTGTTGTTAACCTTATCAAACATAAAGCATTATAATTATTAAATTATATTAAAAATAAATTGTGTGTTTTTGCCCTCGTAGTTTGGGCATGATAGCTAAGAAAGTGGGTTAAGGGTTATGCTCGCTGTTATGAGCATTGATTTTTCACGTTGTTTGAGTTTGGACCCCCATTGTTGGTTTTGCAGTTGGGGTTATGGTTGCTCTATTGAGTGAGTTTCTCTACATTTTCATGGGGAAATTGATGGCCATAATGGAGGTTATTGTCCCTTACTTGCCTTATAGAGATTTTGTGGGTTTGAAGGCTTGGGCTGCGAATTTGGAAGCTTGGGGTTACGAGTTTGAGAAAAGGGCTCTTTAGGTAGCTTCTATTGCATATCATTCCACACTTTCACAGGCAAGGGGATTTTCTTTGACTCTATCCTATAGTTATTGTTATGTTTCATTAGATTGGTGAATTTTTGAATGTCAAAATTTGTTATGTGGTTAAACCCAGAATCGAGTGTGGGTATGGGGATTTTACTTTGTAAATATTGTTGAATTTTGGTCTCATTGTATATTATGTATTTGTTTATGAATTTGAGTATCAAGCATATGGTTTTAGTTTCTTTAGAGCTAAGCTCTGAGTACATCATGTTTTTGTGTTCGTTATTTTGTATTAACTACATGTGACTCGGCCATAGTTACGAGCTCATAGTGTTATTAGACCACGATTATGAGTTCGCAGTCTATGAACTCATGGTTATGAATCGAGGATACAGACATGAATTGGGGTTGGTTATTTTGTCTAACAACATGCATGACTTTGTATCACAGATATAATACTGAATAGTATGTGATGGGGACACAACCCAAGCACAGAATGGACACAACAAGAAAAGGGAAATTTTATTTACTGTGAAAATAAGCTAGTACATTCAATACAGAGAAAATAGACTTCAAAGCATTCCCTAAGGGCTTACAATAGCACAAAACTGGAGAAAATTTCTCCTTTTGGTACCTCCTCTCAATTTCCACTCCGAATTGCCTTTTACAATGCCAAAAATGTCCTTAAATAGACCTCGGAGGGTTAAGGACTAGGAGTACATTCTAGAAAGTGCTAGTAGGCATCCACCAACCAAGTAGAAGGCTCTAGAACCCATGTTAGAAGTTAGTACAAATCTAGAAGAATCCAAAAATAGTAACCGAACTTCTAGGAGGCATAACTTTTGAACCGTAGCTCTGATTGACAAACCGTTTACATTTTCAGAAAGCTCTCGAAGCGCTCTATAGCCCTATGGACTAGCTTTGCTCATCCCCCATTTTTGGCCCTTTTTGAGGTCATTTAATGCCCCTAACCTGACTTTGAAGCATTCTTAAAAGGTCTCCAAAAATCAAAAAACTGTGATAACTTTCAAACCGTTGGGATTTTTGACCTGATTCTTTTTTCTGGAATGCTCTAAATTGCAATTACATTCATCTGGCCAATTTACACCTCCTAGTTAACCAGAATGATGGCTCAATTACATATTCCTATTTTTTTTGGCACTTACACGTATCCCAAGGTGTTCAAATACTCTATCCTAGAACACTGATAGTGGAACTGTGAGAGTTGGAACCTTTATTTGACCCAAATGAGTATCTAGAAATGAAAACACATGAAACAGATAATAAGTCTAAGTACTTTTTTTTTTTTGGGTGACACAAGATTGCCCTTATACCTTTGGCAACTCCTGCATCAGTATGACTGTGGTTGGTTTGGTATCGCTCTAGATTACAGTTGAGGGTTTTTGGCGATGTATTAAATAGTCATTTTATGTTTGAACAATATTTATTTTGAATTAAAATTACGAACTAAGACATAGGCATTGTATCAAACATTTTGCTGAACGAGTCTTAAAACAAAACAAAAACATATTATTATGTATTAGGGTCTGTGGATATTGGCTCATAATTATTTCTTTTGGCTGCTATCATGGGTTTTAAAATTCTGTGGGATATATGTTTATACTATTTTGTAGTTAATAATTTGAATAGGGTATTCGAGTTTGAACTTGGGTTTCAAGTATGACAGTTTGGTATCAATTTTTGGATACTATCAATTGTATTAGTTAGTTATATGAATTCAGGTTTGTTATGTAAAGCATCAAGTGAGTTATTACTATTATTCATGATGGTAATGGCTGAATGTGTTAAACCATAGCTTAATTAACTTCATTACGGCTGTTAACTTACATATATTCCTAAATCATCAAAAAACAAATATGTATGTTTTGTAGGCTGTATAGATTTTAGGAGATCTGGGACTGAAAAAGGGCAATTTCTTTATCAGTTCTTGTAGGTGGCTAACATTAGTATTAGGGGTACTATGTGTGAGTCATAGATTTAAATAGAAAGGTGTTGTTTTGAATTAAAATGGTAGTTATTTGGTAATAGCAAGTTATATGATTTTCAAGTAGAAAAGTTTATTTATCTATTTTAATTCTGACTTAAAAAGTCATATATATATATATATATATATGTGTATATGAATATGTATTTATTTATATGTATCAACATATATGTATTCCCATGTGAATAGATTGTTAGAATTTAGATTTATATTAACAATCATAAGGTTACAAATATGGTTTTAGTTGGAATTTTTAAAGAAGGTTACTTTAAAAGATTGAAGGTTGGTTTCATATATTATTTCTGTTTTGCTGATGCAACTGTTATATTGAAGCAAATGAAATAAGTGTATTAGTTGGAATTGGAAAATTAATTTATTTTATCTTTTCAATTAGCATAACTAATTATAATGTGTGTGTTAGATTATGCAAGTGTGATCCTTTAGATTGGGTGGTTGTCATAAAGCGAGTATCTTTTGGTGATAGAATTATATTGCTGGATTCCCTCTGAGACTACTCTAGATCCTTATGGGAAAGTTTATGATAGTTAGTTAATCAAGTGGTAATATTTAAAATTTCATGGGTTGGCAATCATATAATAAGATAAGAACATTATGGTTTCACCTAACATATTGAGTTCTACGAGTGGTTGAATGTAGATTCTTATGTTGATGCGCATGGACTACTGGATCATTATCTTGTCATATTCTGTGTGAGTTTACTTTTGCATATCTGTGTGTGAGAAATTATGTACTTGCTTTATAAGTGATTGTGAAAAGGGAATTGTATTTTCAGTATATCTGTTATTTGGATTAAATGAATATAGTTTTTTCATTCAATCTAACATGTAGGTTTACTAGGGATCTTATCAATTTAATTACTGTTACTAAGCCCTGTTTGGTGTGTTGTGGTTGTGCTATTTTTTGTATTTCAGGTTCGAGATAGGTTTGGTTATGGACCTAGAAGAAATGATTGTTTACATTTAGAACTAGTGTTAAATCAAATGTATTTAAGTTGTTGTACTTCTAACAAAAGAGTATAGATATGTTATATATTCTGATGTAATCTTTTGAAGTGATACATTGTTGTTATGAGTACTTTATTGTACTAGATTTGTAAAGATTGAAATGTATAGGAGATTAGTAAAAAAAATATTTGGGGTTTTAATCTTATAAATATGTATGGATTGTTGTCTTATGGTTATCTCTTTTGGTTATGTGATGGAATAGGGCATTACACTTTTCCCTAGTAAATCCATGTTAACCATTACAAATGTTATATATTATCAAAGAGCACTCTCTCCTCTAGAATAATTCATCATTTTAAAAAAATTGGTACCACCTACTAATTTTTATATTTTTCTAGATGTGCATCATCTTCAATGTTGAAATATCTATTTACATTAGTTTATAATTATTGTAATTGATATTGTATCACTTATAAAAAAAATTATATTGGCATAATTCTGACTACAAGCTCTATCCAGTGGTTTTTGTTTTTTTGAAACCCTAATTTTGATGATGAAATTGGCCTCTAAAGCATGAAGTTCTTCAAAATTGCAAAAAAATATGAAAGAAAGTGCCACATTAGATAACACATACTAACTGGACTAGATCTAGCTAGATTGGTACGACCCAAAAGTTACCTGCACAAGGTCACATGTGGTAGTCTAAAAGTTTTATCCGGTTTAAACAATAAAATAAGTATTTTATTTGAAACGTCAAGTTTTATGTTTAAATTTTTTATATTTAATGATATTTACATTTTTAGTATTAAAAAAGTTAAGTTTTATGAAATTTTATTGAAGAAATATTTGGAAATTAGTTTTTTTTTAGTTATTTTTGTATTGAAATCGATTAATTAAATTTATTATTTATTTTAAATTTAATGTTTATTTTAAATTAATTAATTAGTTTTATTTAAATCAATTATTAGAATTAATTTAGGTGTTTTAAAAATTATAAAAACTATTAAATTTATTAAATAGTTATATTATTTAATTTATTTAAGATATTTAATAAATTACTTAATCTAAATTTAGTAATGCTTTAATACAACTAGTTGCCTTAAGATTTTCTAGTCTTATAGAGAGTCAAATATAATAAGCTTCTAAATTTGAAAGGTTTTTCTAAATTGTCTATCATGTACTATTATTTATGAAATTGAATTTGGAAGTCTTTTGTAGGTAGGTGATTTCAAGCTCTCTATTTAGGGTTTTGTGCAATGGGGAATAAAGAGAAAAGAGCAAAAAGATATGATCGAGTAAGTAATGATCAAAAGAAAGGATTGACAAAATGGCACTAATTGAATATCCATTGATTAAAGTTGAAGAAGATCATGTTGAAGTTCCATAAAGTAGTAGGATATTGGGTAAATATGGTTTACAGTTGAAAAATCTATTGGAGATGGACAAAGACTCTCTATTTAGATAAATTGAATCATCTAAACACATGATGCCTAAAAGTGCAATTAAGCTACATCTAAAAAATATGTGGGAGAAATTTTTTGAAAATAAATCTCTGATTGGTAAAGCACAATTATTTGTTAGATTATTTAGGAAAAGAGAAATGGATCATGTTCTAGAGTTGTTAGGTGTGACCAATAAGAAAAGCTCACAAGATAATGTCAAAGCAATAATAGTTTAGAATTTGAAAGATGCATTAAAGGCTATTGATAACAGAAGTCCAGTAGTTGATATTTAAGTATTGCACAAAGAGAATTGATGACTACAATTACAAAAAAGGGCTAGAGTCATAGAAAAAATAAGTTTGAGCAACTTCTGAAATACTCAATCTATCTAGAAGAACAATTTAAAGATACATAAAAAGGAGAAATTTACTTGATGCGAACATTGAAAAGAACTAGGTTAATATTTGTTAGCTTCCTTGAAAGGATATAATTTATGAAGATGTTGAAAGATAGGTTGTTGAATATTGGACTAGTCAGTCATGTGTTTCTTACAATAGAAGAGACATTATACAGATCAAAGATGAAGAGACTGTTGAGATAATAGGTGTTGCACACATTGCATAATATTGTTATTTTATTATTTTATTTTTTATTATGTAATGTTGTGCCTAGATGGGCGTGCAACATGTAAAGATTCCCATAGAATATTCTTAATGAGTTGTATTGTAACATTGTAAAAATATTTTATGTAATTATTTAATGTTGGGGAAAGAATTAAATGCCCAATATTAAATGTGGGGTCAGTGGGTTAGGTAGCACATGGTTTATGTAATACCACTTAGTGGTTTTGTGAGACTTGCTACTATATAAGCAGCCACAAGGGTAGTTGTTGTAGAGAGTAAGAGTGACAAGGAGAAGACAAAAGGAAAGAGTCGAGCGGGACAAGGCTTGACAGGTTAGCCAAGGGAGCATTTGTGAAGGTTGAAAGCATGGCATGGGATGTGTGGATTCATGCTTGTTCACATAGTTTTCTCGGTTGTGGCTATGGCCATAAAGGCTTCCATGGTTGTATGGAAATGGTATTTTTTGCTGAATAATACATGGTGATGGATGCTTTTGGAGGCTGGGTTTTTCCCTCAATGAGGGTTTCCCAGGGTATATCTTGTGTCACATTTTGTGGGTATGTCATCTATTCTCTTGCATGTGGATTTTAATTCCGTATTTATTTCAGATCTATTATGGGTTATGTGGAAACGGTTATATTCTTTATTGCCAAGTTTCCTTACAAGTGGTATCAGAGCTATGGTTTTATTATTGTAACCCTAGATTGAATCCATGGGAATGCATGAGAGGATAAAAGAAAGGGCAAGATATATGAATGATTTATTGCAGATCTAAGGGTTTTTGGATTTGCTATTATGATGGGATGTTAAAATATTTGGGCATGGGAAATTGTTGAACAAAAAGATTTTTTTGGATGTTTCATTTAAATGAGGGTTTTTTTGGGGGTAACATGCAGAAATGACCTCCTGGGTAAAAACAGACCTCACCATTGGATCCAGGTCGACATTTCCAAAAATTTTGATATATAATTTGCCCTAGTTTGGTCATGTTCAGAGGAAATGAAAGAGGTTTTTGGTTTCAGCCCATGATGGCCGTCAAATTTAATCCCGTCGAAATTTTCGTCACTGAAAAAATAAAAAATAAAAAATCGTACTGAAAATGGTAAAAAGATTGTCTTAGTAAAATGACCATAACTTTCTCTCAGAATATCAAATTTCAGAGTTCTTATAGGCGTTGGAAAGCTAATTCAGAGCACTACCAGATGGTGTAGATTTGGTTCTGTGATTTTGAGATTTTGTCAGGTTTTAAGAGTTCTAAAGTCAGATGTTGTTTATTTTGAGCACGGATTAGGGCATAACTTGGGCATACGGAGTCAGATTTTGGACTTCGAGTAGTAAACAGAAAGCTTTTGGAGAGCTCTACACATTGATTTAGATTTGGTGTAGGTTTGACATGATTTATTTGTTGATATATTGATCTGAATACTTTACAGGTATATTTTGACTATGGTAACATTGTGAGTTTATGGCATTGGAGATTTAAGATTTGATGTCATTGTATACTCAGTTCATATTTCAGATTGGTCTCATGATGATATGGTTATCAGTGTTTGGTTTCGATATGTATGATGACTTGTTGGATCTACAAGTTGTGCAGTGTTGTAAGCGGTCTATACTTACAAGTTGCATTTATAGCTTGGTTATGGGTTGTCTTTGCCCATTGATCTTTCATTATTGATGCATATTCAGATTGGTGGCTTGGATTTGGGTTGTTTATGCCCTAAGTCACATGATTTGCTAATTTTATTCTTCATGTAGAAGGGATGAGATGTTGTTACCAGGTACAGTCATGGTGGAGGATTGTGGTTGACTATTTTATGCTGACAGGTTGGACATATTGAGAGCCAGATGCTCAGTTCATGGATGTGATCATGGTGTCATAGATTTTGGCATGACATGATTGGTTATACAGGTACATCCTTGATGTTCATTAGCTTGGATTTTTGATTCAGTTATGGTGGAATATCTTCTTGGTTGAGGATCATGATTAATTGGTTTCTTTTGAGGAGCTCATGATGTGAACTTTGAGTTCTTTGATGGTTTGATGCCTTGGTTGATTCTCATGGTTAGAGGATGGTTTTTCATCATTATGTCATGGATAGATTGGATACACGGTTTAGTGGGTGCTTGTGACAGTGATGGGGTGACAGTGCAGGATTAGTTCCTGGTTTGGTTTGGATCTTCATATAGAAGATGGATTTTATGATGCCAGAGGTGACTTGGTACCACGGTTGAGTGGGAGTTGTTGGCATTGATATATTTATAGAGTGTTTGCCGATGTTGGAGGTTTGTCTTAGATCTTGTTGCTGCAGAAGCGTCTTTGACATTTGCATGGTGCACTTGTTATCTTCATGGTGTTTGAAGATGGATAGATCTTGAGGACTCATGGAGTTCTTGGTTATCTTCATGGTGTATGGAGACGGTTCTTCCTGGTATGTGGAGATGGTTTTCTTCATGGTGTGTGGAGATGGTTGCATCTTAAGGACTCACAGGGTTCTTGGGAAAGGTGTGGTTTATGCTTTTATTTGGCATGTTATCCTTGGTATGAGGATGGTTTCATTATTATGTCATGGTATACTCTTGATACACAATTAGAGTTGTGACATATTATGGTGTGTTCATATGGAGCATGTTATCTCTTTAGTTGAGATGGTAAGACGATGTTTTCATGTTTATGTTCCTGAGGCCATGGTTGGAACTTTGACATTGATCTTGGTTTAATTTCTTGGTATTGAGTACACTGATCATAAGCTGGATACTTCATGATATTGCTATGTTGCATTTGGAGTTGGCATGGATTGATTGGTTACAAGTGCTCATGGATACTTAGAGACGGTGGTGATGCTGATTTCTCTTGGATTAGAGAAGTATTTGTTGGGACGGTTGATGGTTTCAGCAGGAAGTCCAAGGGGCAGTCACCTGATATGGACTTGAGAGGAGATTGTTCTTAGATGAGTCTTGGTTTGAGACTTGGGTATCTTGATGAGCATTCTCATTCCCCACTCTTGGTCTACTCGGCGGTTTGCTACTTGAGAGGTATAGCCAATTATTTTCTATCAGTTGCATTATATTTATGCTTGTCTTTCATGGATATGGATCTTGAGCTATGGTACATGAGTTAGTTCTGGAGGGTTCATTTGAGAGATGGTTTTAGCATTGGTTATCTCCATGTGCATATGTTGTTATGCTGGTTGAGTTTGGGAGATGGTTTTATATTGGGCATATTCCTTGGATTAGGAATGGTTATTCCTTGGTTTAGGAATGGTTTTATTGAGTTTGATCTTCTTGTGAGAGGCTTACATCCATGATTAGCTATATGGTATGGTTTGGGTGTTGTTGAGGCTTCTTGTTGGGATTTTATGGAGAAGATCATACTTGCACAGTTTACATCTAGAGGTATGTGTGGAAGGACATGATACAGGTTATGATTTGCATGGTTTCTTTAGTCTCGGTTATCTTCCTGGATGTTTAGTTTTGCCTACATTGGATTTGAGATTGGTTGGAGATTGTGATCACTAGTTTGTGCTCATGCATGTCATGTGAGAGATGACATGGTTATTTCTTTATCTCTTTCCTCTGTTGGTTGTGGTGAATTTGGGAGACTATTGGAGACTTGTTATGAGAGTTGCAGGATATCAATTTATGTATTGTGGATGTCCTTGTTTCTACATGGATTCACTTCTTTGAGATGTTGTGAGTGGATTGGTTATAGATTTGACATTATCTTTTGTAGTGGGAGCTTCTTGGTATATATGTGGCAGGTATTGCTCTTAAGGCTTATGATTGCAGGTTATAGATTGGATATGTCGGTGATATGAGATTCACTTGTTATACCTTTGAGGTATGGATAGTTGGATGGGTTTGGCACTTACTGTGGGTGCTATTTCAGCTATGGATATTTTGACAACTACAGATACATGTGATTACCTTTGGATCAGGTTATTTGTGCTTGGAATTTCAGTTGGTACAGGATTTTATGATCTTCTAATGCGACAGGTTGGGTGGTTTTCTCTTTGGATGGCTTCTATGTATGTCCAGTGGGAGTGGCATAATAGGAGGTGAGATCATTCATGTTCGAGATGCTGGATACTTTGATTTTTTTGCGGGTACCAGGATGGAGCACTTGGTGTATTTTGATCCATGATGGTGGATGTGCTAGGAGGGATTGTTCCCTTGTTCATTTATGTGGCTACGGATTGACCCTATGCAATGTATACAACAAGTGGGAGATTGTTGAGATAATAGGTGTTGCACACATTGCATAATATTGTTATTTTATTATTTTATTTTTTATTATGTAATGTTGTGCCTAGATGGACGTGCAACATGTAAAGATTCCCATAGAATATTCTTAATGAGTTGTATTGTAACATTGTAAAAATATTTTATGTAATTATTTAATATTGGGGAAAGAATTAAATGCCCAATATTAAATGTGGGGTCAGTGGGTTAGGTAGCACATGGTTTATGTAATACCACTTAGTGGTTTTGTGGGACTTGCTACTATATAAGCAGCCACAAGGGTAGTTTTTGTAGAGAGTAAGAGTGACAAGGAGAAGACAAAAGGCAAGAGTTGAGCGGGACAAGGCTTGACAGGTTAGCCAAGGGAGCATTTGTAAAGGTTGAAAGCATGGCATGGGATGTGTGGATTCATGCTTGTTCACATAGTTTGTTCAGTTGTGGCTATGGCCATGAAGGCTTCCATGGTTGTATGGCAATGGTATTTTTTGTTGAATAATACATGGTGATGGATGCTTTTGGAGGCTGGGTTTTTCCCTCAATGAGGGTTTCCCAGGGTATATCTTGTGTCACATTTTGTGGGTATGTCATCTATTCTCTTGCATGTGGATTTTAATTCCGTGTTTATTTCAGATCTATTATGGGTTATGTGGAAACGGTTATATTCTTTATTGCCAAGTTTCCTTACAGAGACAAGTATGAGAATAGGACATCCAAAGCACTTTGTAGACACAACACAAAGTGAATTATTTGAGGCTTTTAAAAAATAATTTGAAAATTTTAGAATTGGCCAAAGAATATTTGAGAGGTTGCACCCATGTTTTGTATGCATAAATACTTAGGTGAAACTTCTTGTTGTTGAAATCATGTTGAGTTTCATCTTTATTTGCATATCTTTTAAAAAATCTATAGCAACACTTAAGCTAGATGTGATAATTCCTAGAAGCACACCATAATTTTTCAAGTCTTTGTTATGTGATTATTGTGAAGAGTCAGATAAAATCAATGTACATTGCATTAAAAATGTATGTACAAATTGTGGAGAGCTACAGAAATTTCCATATGAAATACACTATATTGACGTTTCAACACTAGTTATGTGGAATAGATTTGAGTATAAGATATATTGAACAAAGAATGGAGAAGAATAAAATAAATGGCTTTAAAGGAGAGAAATTTTCCATATGTTGAACTTATGAATAAATTTATAACTATGATTTATCCACACATTTGACATTGTCATGGTACAAGATGGCGAGTGAAATAATTTTAAGATTCAAACAATTATTTCCCACTAGGATGTATTCTGTCAATTGTAGACTTCTTTAAAAACTATATTTTTTCCCTTCAATCTAAAATAGAAGCTAAATATTATCATTCAAATCAAGTTACATTTTTTTTACAAGTTTCCTATAAACATGCGCAATTTGAGGTGGATGGGGTAGAAAGTATCGACCCAAATGAACACATTATCATCAAGGATGTTTGTTTTTATCTTAGTGATGATAGGATTCACAATAGGAGCTATGTAGGTCATTATTTTGGAATGTTCTTTGATGATCTCATGAATTGTGGGATAAATGCTCTAGAAAATTGGATTTGGGCTGATGGTTGTGTTGGTACATGTATTTGAAAGTTAAACATTAAAATTTCATGCACATTTAATTAACTGAACATTTAATTATATATAGATTTTATTACTCATAGTTTTTTTTATAAAAATTCATAGGGCAATTTAAGTTCGCAAAAGTGTCAAATTGGCTTGCAACAAAACATGCAAACCAAAGTGTTATGTTTCTTTGGAACTTCTTTGAAAGTGGTCATGGAAAACGAGAGCATGATGGGGCAAGAGCATGTGTAAAGTGTGCACTTTTCCAACATGAACTTTCAAGTATAATATTGTTTTGTACTAATCAAATTTCATGTATATGATCATCTGCTAGATTTTTTAAATTTTTTTTTGTTAAAATTCATACAATTTTCTTTCCTATATAGGTGCAAAGATGGACAAAGAAAATCAAGTTGTTGAATGGCGCAAATATAAATTTTCTCCTCATGATACAACATATAATAAACATTTTTTTTGGGAAGTCAATGGTAAGATTTCCATTTTTTTTTGATATGATTACTTTAATGTTTTGATTATTGACATAGATACTTACCAATTTAATGTGTTACAGATATTGATCAATCAAATCCTTAAAATTATCAACCCATTGTAATTGGAATTAGAAGATTGCATCAACTAAGGACTACCAGACATCACAAATGTCCAACAATTAAAGTAAGAGAAAAATCATGTTTTTGTGATGTTTGCATTCAAAACAATGCAATGGGTCAATGGGAAAATATTTCAAATGGGTATATCTCTCAATGGAGATGGACAAATATAATCAAAAGTACCCCTTATGAAGAAGATGAAAATGACATTGACATTCATAACCCTATGTATTCAGCTGATTATGAATGTGTTTCTGATTTAGTTGTTCTAGGTGAGTTTCTACTTGAACATGTTTATTTTTTATATTTAGTTGTCTTCATATATTTTTATTTATAGGTTCCATTATTTTTGTACATTTGTAGGTGACATTTTTGTTGTGTATGTGAATCCTCGTAATGTGGAAGGTGTATATTATTATTTACTTAGATGCACACAAGTGAAAATCAAGTTGATTAGACCCTCTATATATGATGATAACCAATCATACCAAACTAGTTTAGTTGTTATAGAAGGTGTAGATTATCCCCTTATGAGATATATACAAGTAATTAGAGAGTGAGAGATGAATTGTAAAATTTATTTCGTTTCTATATTATTAAGAATACTAAATGAAGTACAAATCTTATTTTGTAGGAACCTATTATCAGCAGAAAAAATTAACCACAAGGGTGTTCAATTTGGTGGATACATGCTTGGCAAAAATGTTTTGCATTACAACCACTTTTTTTTAGCCACAAAGATTAAGTTTGACATTGTGCCAAAAAGAGGACGTAGAAAACCAAACTGAAGATTAGATATCGAGGAACATGAAAATTTGTTGGATATTATTAAAGATATAGAGGAACCCAACCATATGTATTAAAAAATTTCTGCTTGATAGATAGGTTTAATAATGATTCATAAAAATGTTTCAAATTTATATATACATAAATTGTGTTTCTTGTTTACATTGCTTTAAGTGTTTTTTTCAATATTTATACATGTTTTTGTTTTTACATTTATTTAGGTGTCTAAATAAAATTAATGTAATTATTTCTATTTACATTTGCATTTTCTAGATACACTTTTACAACACACCTGGAAAATTATGTAAGACATATTTTCATTAATTTATAGAACATGTAAATTTCTTACACATTAAAAGTTATCTAAAAATTAATGTATAGAGATTTCAAAAGCATGTTTCCACATTTATGTAAAAGATATTCTATAAAGGTAAATATCAAATATTTCAACTAGCTATAAACATGTTCACATAACTCATAAAAATATCATATATGTCAACTATAAATGTAAATGGTCACATAACTCACAAAAATATCAAATATGTCAACTATAAATGTAAATGGTCACATAGCTCATGAAAATTTCAAATATGTCAACTATAAATGTAAATGGTCACATAGCTCATGAAAATAGCATTTATGTCTACTATAAGTCCAAATGGTTAGATAATTCATGCAACTATGAAATATGTCAAATATGAGCATGCTATAAGTCAAAAAAGTCTCAAAGCTATACATCTAAATGATATCAACGTAAATCAATATCAAACATGTAAAATATATGAACCAAAATCATGTATATGACATATATGGATATCAAACATGATCATGTCACACTCTATAATTTGATCAACTGACCTAAGATCTTGAACCCTGTGTCCAGTATAAGAAAAAATGTATCATAACCATGTGTATAAATTGAATAAGTAATAACATATGCACAATTAAGTTTACCTATGACTTATGATGACTAGGGTTGATAGCTAGCTCTCCATCTCCACCCTTAGGATCTGTAGATGTAGTTTGTATGCAATAGAAGAAAAAAATATGTCACAAGTTATACTTTACTAAATTGAATTTAATATTATATTAAAAAATAAATATAAGATCTATATACAATTCAATAGATATGTTTGTGAAGTTTTACTTGTGTCTCCTACTGCACAAGATGCGTGCTGGAATTATGATATATTTTTCTTTAGTGCAAACACTTATTCAATTCAGAATGCTTATCTAGCTCATCACTTATTCTATAGTGTATACCGAGCATTCAGTGGTTACCTTATAAGTTTAGCAGGTAAACAGTTCTCACCGAGCATTTTAGAGGATACCGAGTAAATGAAGAACTTAGTGTTCACCGAGCAAAGCAAGGTAAATGAAGAAGTTAGTGTTCACCTAGCAAAGCAAGGTAAATGAAGAAGTTAGTTTCTACCGAGTGGCACTATATCTACCGAGTCACCAATGGTTACCAAGTTCCAAGTAGTGTTGTGTGGCTAGTATGAATCGAGCCACATCAATTGCTCAATCTTCACCGACCTCCTCCCAGCTCTAGGTATCTAAGACAGATGTGTTGAGCACTTCATCTACCGAGCTGACTATTACTTCTTCAGCCACTGAGTCAGTCTCCTCAGCTCCATCATCACCAATCAGTGTAACATTAAGTTCTACAATTTTGTCAACATTATCTATATCTACTTCAAATCCAGTTAGTTTAGATACTGCATTACCAAGTGTGTCATCAATTTAGGGAAGTATTCCAATTTTTGATCTGGTAAATACTCCTATTGGCACTCAATCCTCAAGTCCTATCCCATTTTTCACTGCTAGTCCTTCCATCTCCACTATTGTGTCTATTCCTAAGGTCAAACCAGTCATCACAGAAGTCAAACAAAAGAAACCATTAAGACTTATGATCATTGGAAAGAAAATTCTTGAAGATATTGACTTAGATACAGAGATAGTGATTCCAAAAATTGACTATGAAAATGCTACCATTTAAGAGATGAGGTATGCTAGTCAACTAATAGAGATGAAGGCTACATAGAAGTAGTTAAGGTCTGAAAGGGATAAGGAGTACATAATAATTGAGAATGCCAGGAATATAATTATAGAAGCTATAGGTGTTGAAGTAGATTCTACTCAACACATTTTGATTCAGTTAGAAGAGGCTATAAATAAATTCAATGAGGACACCTCTAGTCAAGAAAATTTGATAATAAGGTGCTTGAGCACATTGCAGTAAAATAGGTAGAATTGTCCACAATTTTGGTCAATCTTGAAAATTCTTTTAATAATGTACCTTCACTTTTTGCCAAACTTTGTGATGTTACTGATGCGGGAGCATCTTGACCCTTCATACATTATGATGAATTGCATAATATTATAATATTTAAGTCATTTAAATTTTATATAACCATGTTGAAAAATTGGTTAAAATGTGTAACTTTTCATTGTGATGTATTAAAAAGTAGAGAAAAAAAATACATTTTCATTGTAATGGGAGTGCTTCAAAAAGCATTGAAAAATGTACAAGGGTTAAAAGATTGTGTTGGGTTGGTTAAAAAGGTGGTTGGGAAGTTGTAAACCACCAAAACCACTTTAAAATGATTGTATTGGTCGTTCCAAATAGAGAGGGGTGAATGAGAACAAAAAAAAGTCATTTTAAAGCAATTGGTTTTCAAGAATTCGCCATTTTTGATTGGTTTTAACTGTTTTAGTGCTGGTTCTAGGTCTTGTACGGCCATGTACAGTCTAGAACCCTTGTATTTGCTGTATATTTGAAGAGTAGGATGAATAATATTCTCTTTCCTTTTGGTTTGGAACAATTTTATTAAGTTTTGAAGAAGTTAAGCTAGTTTTGGTAAAAGTGGTCATTTGCAGATTTGAAGATGCCCAGCTATAGTCAGATTTATATGTTTGGTATGGGCATATTTGGATGAAACATAAGTTCTAGTTATATTCATTGGAAAGATATATGAATCGGCTTTTATTTCCAATTTTTTTTGTGTCATTTTCATTTAGATATGTGTTAATTATGGCCATTTTAATGAAGATTGGTTTTTAAAGATCTGTTTTGAAGTTATAGGCAATGATTGGTGCTTGTAGAACAATTTATGCATTGGAAAATTTAATAGCTTATATATTCAAAAGTAAAGCTAGTAACCCTTCCTTGGGAGCCTAATAACTTTCTCTAAACGACTCCAAATAAAACCAAACCAATTTTCAAGAAACCTTATATGAGTTTGGCTTCTGAATATATAAGCTATTAAATTTTCCAATGCATAAATTGTTCTACAAGCACCAATCATTGCCTATAACTTCAAAACAAATCTTTAAAAACCAATCTTCATTAAAATGACCATAACTGACGCATATCTGAATGAAAATGACTCAAACAAATTGGAAATAAAAGCCGATTCATATATCTTTCCAATGAATATAACTAAAACTTTTGTTTCATCCAAATATGGCTGTACCAAACATATAAATCTGACTGTAGCTAGGCATCTTCAAATCTGCAAATGACCACTTTTAACAAAACTAGCTTAACTTCTTCAAAACTTAATAAAATTGTTCCAAACCAAAAGGAAAGAGAATATTATTCATCCTACTCTACAAATATACAGAAAATATAAGGGTTCCAGGCTGTACATAGCCATACAAGACCTGGAACCAGCACTAAAATAGTTGAAACCAATCAAAAATGGAAAATTCTTGAAAACCAATTTCTTCAAGATGACTTTTTTTTGTTCTCATTCAACCCTCTCTATTTGGAACGACCAATGCAATCATTTTAAAGTGGTTTTGGTGGTTTACAACTTCCCAACCACTTTTTTAACCAACCCAACACAATCTTTTAACCCTTGTACATTTTTCAATGCTTTTTGAAGCACTCCCATTACAATGAAAATGTATTTTTTTTCTCTACTTTTTAATACATCACAATGCAAAGTTACACATTTTAACCTTTTTTTCAAAATGGTTATATGAAATTTAAATGACTTAAATATTACAATATTATGCAATTCATCATAATGTATGAAGGGTCAAGATGCTCCTACATCATACTCCCAGGCTTAAAAGATTCCCATGTCCTATGGAAATGTGTAGTGGAGAGTTTTGCAATCAAATCTTTCACTTCCTTGTCTTTATCACCAGGTCCATGCTTCTTCTGCATACTCTATCTTTCTCAAATGAATCCCATCAATGGAGTAAATACTGGCTGCTAGCCATCATGCTTTATGCTACTTCTTCATACCACCTTATTGTCATATTACCCAATAGTAGACTCGGTCTGGTGATGCACTTTCCACTCTCACTCAATGGTTGCTCTCAACATCCTACTCCAAACATATCTCTAATGGAGACAATACCAAGATCCCAGCATGAGACCTTCACATGCACAATTGCAAATGCATCCTTCTTGCAGCTATGATGGATCCACATATGACCAGTTATATCTCTACCCACAAAAATACCAAAACTTTCGTTGTCTCTGATACCAATCTGATGTAACACGAAGCAATGTAGTATGACAGTAGCATTTGTAAAGGTCTTTGTGTGAACTTGTAAGATCTTCTATTGAAAGTTGTTTCTTGGCTTGATAATGTCAATATGAACATGTTAAGGCAGTAGAAAGGTCTTCAAGGATGAAGGAAGTTGGAAAAACACAAGGTCTATGTTCTAGCCTTGTTTTGGCAACATTATAGAAGCACTTTGCCAACTTGTTTGTAAAGTTGGAAAATATATCTAAAGTGTTTTATTTTGGTGTGAACATGATTAAAAAAAAAAGCTTGATGAATATTTTGGAAAGATATATAAATTGGCTTTTATTTCCAATTTTTTTGATTCATTTTCATTCAGATATGTGTTAGTTATGGTCATTTTAATGAAGATTGTTTTTTAAAGATTTGTTTTAATCTTACAGGCAATGATTGGTGCTTGTAGAACAATTTATGATTGGAAAATTTAATAGCTTATATATTTAGAAGCCAAACTCATATAAGGTTTCTTGAAAATTGGTTTGGTTTTATTTGGAGTCATTAGGAGAAAGTTATTAGACTCCCAAGGAAGAGTTATTAGCTTTACTTCTGATTTATGACAGAGAAAATGGGTCTACATGCAGAGACTATAACGTCTAATGGATTGAGTTATTTTGGCTCATCTTTTGAAATGTTTTAGAATTTCTAATTTAGAATAAAAAATCCAAAGGGTTTTGCAAGAAAATGTAAGGATTGAAAGTTATGATTAATGTACTCGGGTATAGCAGTCAGACCATGTGAATGGCAAAGTATTGTAAACCAATGTTGGAAAGAGTTGTTTTGCCTCATGAGATGTCTAAAAATGGAATTTATTTCATGGATTTTTAAAGGATACTCATGTATCCCAACATGTGGTTTACTACATTGCTTCGTGTTACATCAGTTACCGAGTATACCAAGGAGATCAAAGAAAAATTAAGTAAAATTGATGAGGATATGAAGGTCAGTGACCAAATGCTGCAACTTGACCCCAATTCAAGTTCATCCCATCATCTACAAATCAGACTTTTGTCAGAAAAGTAGGGAGAATTGTTGAGAGAGGAAGCAAGGATCAGATCTACCTTGATTGACATTCAGAATATGATCCTTCTTGTCATGGACACAATGCAAAAACACATTGTATACTCTAAAACATTGATCCATGAAAACAATTTTTTAGTTGCAGATCATGTGATTGAACTTTTAGTTGAAGTTTAGATAGCACTCTCCACTTGCAAAATTTTGCAAAAAAATTGGGATTAGGCCTTGGCTCTTATTCTCAAGGTACATTCTAAGTTTATCTCTCATTTTGGTGTTTCTGTTTAAATACATATTGTTTATATTAGCATTATTCTCAAAAAGGGGGAGATAGAGTACCAAAGAAGAGATAGAGAAAAGAGATAAGAGGTAAAGATAGATATATTTGTAAATATTCTATTCACATTGTATGAGGGAAATATATGTAAATCAATACACCAAAGTTTGCACATAAGTTCTGGCTCATAAGTGTTTTTGTCACTAATTCCAAAGGGGGAGATTGTTGGAATTATGATATATTTGTCATTAGTGCAAACACTTATTCAATTTTGAATGCTTATCTAGCTCATCACTTAGTCTACAGTGTATACCGATCATTCAGTGGTTACCTTATAAGTCCAACAGGTAAACAGCTCTCACCGAGCATTTCAGAGGATACCAAGTAAATGAAGAACTCAGTGTTCACCAAGCAAAGCAAGGTAAATGAAGAACTCAGTGTTCACCAAGAAAAGAAAGGTAAATGAAGAACTCAATGTTCACTGAGCAAAGCAAGGTAAACAAAGAAGTTAGTTTGTACCAAGTGGTATTATGTCTACTGAGTCGCCAATGGTTACCGAGTTCCAAGAAGTGTTGTGTGGCTAGTATAAATTGAGCCTCTACTTCTATCTAGTGCATGATGATGCCGAGTAATGTAGTGGATGTCGAGTATCAGAAGGTCACCGAGTCAGCTTGAGGAACTCAAGTTTTCTACTATCTGCCCAATTCAGTAATGTTTTGTTCACTTATGTCTTGGCCGATCTTGCAGTTGTAAATAATGAAATGGTATATATGTAATATATGATATCATTTGTAGTATGATGATATATATGAGGGATGTGAAAAATATATAAAAAGGAAGAGATTGATGTTCGCATGAAAAGAAGGAATTGCAAATCAGCAGTAAAATAAAAGTGATTCAACAAGGTCAACATAGGAGCAGAAAAGTTATATCTATCACATCAGTTGATCAATGCAAAAAGGATCTTATCAGCAAACAGTTGTAAGCAGATCCACTACTTCATCATAACAGGTGAATCAATTTATAAATCCTTTAACAGGGTAGACTTAATAGTCTTTCTATAAATCTCCTAAGAGATTGCATACTTTACTGTATGTTTGTAAATCCTCTAACAAGGTGGATCTAGCAGTCCTACTTGTTCCTAACAGGGCACATCACAATAAGTGATCATTGTAAGCCTTAATAGGCAAACTTTATAATGCAGTATTGAAGTTTTGTGGGCATCATCCTCGCCCTAGTTTTACTTTCTATTTGGAAGGTTTTTGGGTCACCAAATCTCTGTGTACATGTGCATTGAATGTTTGTTCTTTCAGTTATGCAGTAGATTAGATGAATGAATGGTGAATGGTTAAAATGCTGAATTGTTTGAAAGTTTGATAAGTTACTGATTCACCCCTCCCCTCTTAGTAACCTATCTTATCCTAAATATTTCCAACAATGCGTAGGTGTCTAAAAGTCCCCATATGCCATAGTTGCCACAAATATATGTCTACCTTTCTCACTCAGGTCTATATCACTAAAGGTCATATCGTTGATGTTAAGTGTAGGAGTTGTGAGCGTATCTATGAATAATGAATGTCATGGTCGATAAGAAGCTACCTCAATAGGGGGGTTGCATCCTCCTCAACTGTAGTCTATGGTGGAGCTATAGCTACAACATGTATGTCCTCCTACCCCTCACCACCCTGTGCCTCTAATGGAACCACACTAAGTAGTTGTCTGGTCAACAAATAAATAGCCCAATAGGCTAAAAGTAGATCAATTGACAAAGATGTACTAATAGCCTTCAAAATATTTACTTAAGACTCTATGGAGACATCTATTGGAGATGGGATGTCAACCTTATGATAGATATCATTAGCTAAAGATGATGTAGTAGTGTGACCACCTGTAGATGCAGATCATGAACATGTCATGTATCTATGCACTTGATTAGGAGACATATCACACACTTGGGTAGAAATAGTAGAAATCCTCTCATACACATCTCTATCTGTATCACCTATCACTTTATCTTGAGTTGTGACTAGCTCCAAACATTTTTCCATCACCAAAAGGTTTGGACCAATCAATGCCCATTTATTAACAAGCACAAGAGCATCTAGGTGTTTGAATTTATCTAAGAACCTACCCTAACCCTACCCAACATGCCCTCAGATATTAATAGATGAAATTTTGCAAATAATTCTTTGCAGAAATATAAGGTGAACTCATCCTTTTGGGGCCACATGTCATGTGCATCCAATCAATGAGGATAAGTGAAAGGTGCCACCTATGGATCACTCCACCTCATAGCACGGTACCCTCTGACAATTTTGAAAAGATGATAATATGGGAACATCCTATTCACACTCTCCATTGACATCATCTCATCTTTCTCCCTCAACCTCAAACCACCACTGACACTATGCGATATAGTGGTATAAAATGTGTCCAAACTAACACTATCATAAGGGTTAAACCCTTGATAGTGTGCATCATACTGATCAACTCATCTCTAATTGTAGTTACCTTATTCCTACTTTATAGGGTAGCTAAAGCCTCTAAGCTCTGATTAATAAAATCAAGTGTTCTCTATAAGCATTGTATAGTCTTAGTGAACAATGTCTACATATCTTGGGTACTAGTAGTGGATCTACAAGATGAACAACTATGGGGACAACCATGTAAAATGGCCTCTCTAGAATAACCACCCCCAAATTCCATAATGATGAAATATATAAACAAACAACAAAAGATAGCTGATAATAGAGATTTGTACATGGATATATACATATAAACACACATTATTATGAAAACTAATTAAATCAAAACACAATAAATGAATCTTGCTAAAATGACCTACTATACGACATATAAATAAATGTTAAGTACATTACATTTTGATTTTAGTAATAGGTACAAATCAAATTTGGATAACTTAGGGATTATGGGGTTAGAGAGTGGTTTAGGGTTTATAGAGATGGTTTTTAGGTGTTAGATTTTTTAGCGATGGGGTTTAGGAGTTAGAGAGTAGTTTAGGTTTTAGAGAGAGATGGGTTTAGGGATTATGGGGTTAGAGAGATGGGGTTTAGGAGTTAGAGAGAGATAAAGGGTTAAGAGTTTGATATCTAGAGAGAGAGAGAGAAAGAGAGAGAGAGAGAGAGAGAGAGAGAGAGAGAGAGAGAGAGAGAGAGAGAGAGAGAGAGAGAGAGAGAGATGAAGTTATCTAAGTTAGAGAGAGAGAGAGAGAGAGAGAGAGAGAGAGAGAGAGAGAGAGAGAGAGAGAGAGAGAGAGAGAGAGGTTTAGGAATTATGGGGTTAGATAGAGGTTTAGGGTTTGGAGAGATGGGGTTTAGAAGGTAGAGAGAGAGATTGAGGGTTAAGAGTTTGATATCTAGAGAGAGAGAGAGAGAGAGAGAGAGAGAGAGAGAGAGAGAGAGAGAGAGGTTAGGGTTGGGAAAGGTAAATTTATGTGAGGGAGGGAGGGAGGGAGGGAGAGAGAGAGAGAGAGAGAGAGAGAGAGAGAGAGAGAGAGAGGGAGAGGGAGAGAGAGAGAGAGTTTCAATTACAATTTAATTAGATTCATAGTAAGAAGTAGAGTTTCATTTAGTTCAATCTAATGGTTTTAGTTACTAGTTTTATTTGCTTCAATGAAATTCTTTTTACTTATACTAGAAAACCTTTTGCACTATTTTCTATAAAAAATAATTTTTATTAAACATTTCAAATGGTAGTTTATAAACTTTTACCTCTATAAATGTTTTTAAAGATATCTAATATATATATATATATATATATATATATATATATATATATATATATATATATTTAAATTATATAATATTATATCTAACCAATTTTCTATATTTAATAAACAAAAATTAATGTTTTCTAAGGTTTTAAATGTTTCTAATTGTTCTAATATTTTCTATGTAATTTTCTACTATTTTCTATAAATAATGTTTTACAATTAATCTATTTTTCTGATAATTTTTAAACTTTACTAAATTTCAATATTTTTCTAAACTTTATCTAATATCACAGTACTTAAAAACATAAACATATAATAATAATAATAAATTGAACCTAAGGAAATATTAAACATTAAAAATACACATTAAAAGCTATATTTTTACCTAAGGAAACATAAAATAAAAGTTAAAAATTATTAAATAATTGGAAAAAATTATAGACATGTCTGATCTAGCTAAATGACTACTGTATCACTTCCTACTCTGTAATTCTAGCAAGCTTGTTTTATCCAAATGAGAACAAGATTTGATTTTTTGTGGATTACATAATTTTACTAGTTTTGGTCAGATTCAATTCAGCTAGATCCAGTTCATTTGGATTCTGTCCAGTTAGATCCCTGTGGAGGTGTACACACCATGTGGTGTCTACTCAGTGCCATGTGGATTCGACCAAATTCGGTCCTGCTAGATCTATAAAGTTAGCCTCAAAGGTGACACAAATTCATGCTCTAACCCATAACAAATATGCAATTTTATTTTCACAAATTTACAGATTCTTGAAATAACTAATAGATATAAAAGAGAATTATTTTCTTGAATATTATGCTCCTCTATACTCACCCCTTTAAATCACTTTATCTCATTTTGTATTTACTTGTTAATCTTTTATTAACTATAGGATTCCCCAAATCCCATTCAAATTCTTACATGTAATATGTTTTAATAAGGGTGAGAACCTACTTTATTATCCCTTATACTTATCAATTATTATTTACTTACTAAACCCTCCTTATAGGCTCATTATTTTCTACCATTATTGCCTTACTTCCTAATTCCTTTATTAGCTATTTTATACAGTCTCTCAATTTCAAATTTCATGCATGGTGACAATTTTACTTCTGTTTTTTTAATTGGATCCTCCTTAGTTTTTATATCCCACATATATTAAAATCATCTTGCTAATCCTATGTTCATATCCTTTTCCCGCCTTTAATTATATCCTCTACTTTACTAATGTTTGTCACTTTTCTTATTAATGGGAGGTTTTATGTTCTATTTTCCTAAGTTCATATGCTCACTTTATGAGATTCTACTCATATACCCTATGCCTTCAGTTGTCAAACTTCCTATTTTACTTTAGTTCTAACCACCTCATTTGATGGCTTTCCTATCTATTGGTGTTGCCATATTCAACTCATTAATGGGTTTATCCACTGTGTTTATGTTATATCCATTTTGTCTTTTCTATATACTCATTAAAGAGGCAACATTCATATGGGGTAAAGTTTTGCAAAGGAATCACCACCTTGTTTGGTGTGGAACCCTGAACCTAAAGTGGGGATCAATATTTTTAATAGTACCTATTGTAAAAGTGGGAGACTAAAGTTGTTAATCTCTTTCAAAGCATTAGTTAGTTGATTGAAAACTTTGCTTCTTAGATAATACAATCATAGACTATAGTTTGCAAGTTATAATGAAATTTAAATGATGTCATATATATAAATAGGTTTTATCCTATTGGTTCTTGTTATTTTTCCAAGTAGTCTTTTGTTTTTTCTGCAAAAGAAATTATCTCAAATATTTGAGAACAATAGTTGTGATTTTTCCTTAAGGTAACGTGTCTATTGTTGCAATTCTTGAAAAATGTAATAGTTTAAGCAGAACAAAACATGGAGAACAAACATTCCCTACATGCAATAAGGTATAGATTTTTTGATAGTTTGGTACATTGATTCCTATCACAAAAATAATTTACAATGTAAACACAGTGTAAAATAATATTGAAAAAAAAAATCACTCCAGTTGACATGCGCTTTCTATTATTTTTAGAGGTTTGAACTTCTCCCACTATTTATGAACAAGGACATTTACTTTCATTTTTTGTTGTTGTTCACATGCTAAGATGTAGTTCTAGAAATGAATTTGTGAGTTTGGTAAAATAGTTTGAAATACCTTATAGGTTAAGACAATATTTTCTCGAGGCTCTTTCTAGGGATATAGTGGCTTCCTCTCCCTAGAAGTTATTGTGTTTAACTATGTCATGTCCCCTTTTCAAATAATTAAAAATAATAATCTTTGCTAAGGCAGGCAGGCCCAAAAAGTTAAAGTTTCGGCAAAAGGGGCTAATATTTAGAAACTAATGGACTAATAAATACAAATTATTATTAAAATATGTTTTATTAACCCCTCTTGGACGTGAGTTAGGGTTAAACCCTATTTTAAGGGATTTCGAGGCATTTTGGGCTCATTCCAAAACTTGATTTTCGCTTATTGCTTTGTTGTTCTTCAGAGGTTGCCAAACCTATGGAGAAGGAGACCCAAGGATGGGAGTTTGCAAGTTTATAGGAAGGCTAAGGATGGGATTTTGAAGCCATTCCATGTGCAAGCTCATGCAGAGTTTGCCCTTGTGCTGAACAGTGTAAATTTGTGAATTTTTCAAGTGTGTTTTTGTAAGAGTTTGGTATTTCCAGTTGAGTATTTGATATCAGTTTGTGTTGCTGCTATATTTTAGACATTTAGATGTTAAAATAAAACTGAATATATTTATTTAGTCATGATTATACTTCTGTGATAGATTGTTAGTGTTTTTGTGGTGTTTTTGAGCTATTTTGTGTTAATTTTGGGAGCTCGATGAGCATTGTTTTTTTCCTCCATTTGGGAGCTATTGTGTAAATGCTATAGAGATCTAGAAATGTCATTTTTTAGGCTGTTATTCTGGTGAAATTTCTATAAAAATTCCACTTTCAGATTTATTAATAATATGTGAAGCTGTGAAGTTTTTGGCGCTATTTTGGGCATACCCGATTTGGGTTTATTTGAGAAATTGGTGGATCTCTGAAATATTGGCTGTTTGATTTTAAAAATTTGATTAGAGGTTTTAAATCTCATATAAAATTAGAAAGGGACATTTCAGTGGTATCAGAGCTATGATCTTGCCAGCCTGAGGGTTTGTAGAAGTTTGCATGCAACTAAGTGAAAGAGAAAAGAGATATTTGCAGCGAGAAAGGAATAAAGAAATTTTGACCAAACCTCTAGTTGAAAGTAAAAGTACAAAATCCAAGGAAGGAAAAAGTATGGCTGATCCAGATGAGATGGAAAAGAAAAATTTTCAAGACATCCAAAATACTCAGAAGCAAACAGTGGATAGTTTGGCAAAAACTAGAGAGGCTTGGTGAATATTGACAGAAAAACTGCAAGGAGTTGCATCTATTAATGAGAAAGGGAGCACTTCAGAGGAGCCAAGAAATCTGAAACCCACACCCTCTAAACCAACAAAAACTATTTTCCTACCTGCAAATGAACCACCACTGCCAAATCTAGCCATTAATCCTGTCGAAGAGGTTACAGGTAACTTGATTGCATTAAGAGCTACTTACAATGGCTTAGATGATGACTTTCGCAGTTCGGTTCCTTTTAGAGAATATGTGTATATGATGAACACTTTGATGCCTAAGAAAGAGAACATGAGAGAGCATGAAATAAGTGGAAGAGAGCTGAAAAATAAAATAAGCAAGTTTACAGCACCTACTTTTGATGGAACAAATAAAATTTTAGCTAGAGCATGGCTACAAAAATTACAGACCTTCTTTACACTTAACCCCATGAAGGAGAGTGATTCTATTCAATTTGCAACTCTACACTTGAAAGATGTAGCCTATGATTGGTGGTATCATGGAATGACTACTCAAGGTCATGATCAGGTAATTACATTTGATGATTTTAGTCAAAGAGTGATAGATATATTTGACGTCAAGGATGATGAAGAGTAATTTAAAGAACTGTCAAAGTTGAAGCAAACCAAATCAGTTAATGAGTATATAGAAGAGTTTCAAAAAGTGGCTATTATGGCACTTGATATGAGTGAGAAGAGGATTGTTTATCTTTTTCTTGATGGTTTGGAAGATTCTGTTAAGGGTTTGGTTAAGGCTTTTTCACCCTCAACCTTACAAGAAGCTATCAAAAGAAGCTTGCAACTTGAAACTGGCATGCCTATGAGACCAGTCACTAATAAAAAATCTTCAAATCTTTGGCAACATAAGAGGAATTTATAGAAAAAGACTTTTCCAACACTACCACCAAAAGATGTGATAAATGTGGCAAAAAAGAAGGTAGATGAAGAGACTAGGAGTGAATTACGAAGGAAAAAGCTTTGTTTCACTTGTAGAGAACCATGGGTTCCAGGACACAAATGTTTGGGGAAAGGTCAAGTGCACTATATTGAAGGTGCTTCAGAATCTAATTTAGATGAGCATGAGGAATTTCATGACACTAAGGAGGAGGTAGAAGAAGAGAAAGAAAAAGAAATCAGCAAGGATGGCACTTTAGCAGCATTATCAGGAGTCCCAAGATACCATCTCTTTCGAATTTGAGGGGTACTAGCAGGGCAAAGGTTGACAATTCTTCTTGATATTGGGGCAACTCATAATTTTATTAATGATGGATTTTTCATGAAAAGAGGGCTTAAAGCAGAAGATTTTGAGGGATTCAATGTTACTGTAGCTGATGGATTCACTATGCCTTTCACACGAGTGGTGAAACAACTCAAAATGACCTTAGGAGATTATAAGTTATGTGATGACTTCTATGTTGTTGGCATTGGGGAGACAGATCTTGTATTGGGTGTTCAATGGTTGCACTCTATTGGAGGATATTACATGAACCATCAAACTATGGAGTTTAAATTTCATTCCAATGGAAAAGAAGTCTTATTGAGAGGCTTATCGAATGGCGCACCTAAGGCAGTCTCTGCAAAGAGGATGGAGAGGACTTTTCAAAGAGGACAAGTAGCAGGGGCAGCAGGAGTCATAATCCATCCAACAAGCTCTCCAAAGAATCAAGGTAATTTCCATTTTGAAATTCAAAATATTCTTGATAAGCATAGTATAGTTGTAGACACCTAAAATCCTTTAGAAAATAAAGTATTTCTATTTTCTGAAAAATTCCTGATGACATCATCATTTATTAATTAATTAATTATTTAATTAATTAATTAATTTTTATGCCATTAAATCCTTTTATCTTAATTAAAAATATTTAATTAAGGAATCCCTCCCAAAAATGATTAAATCTTATTTAAACATTATTTCCTTATTTATTAATTATTTAATTAATAAATTGACCAAAAATCCTAAAATAAATAAAAAATTTATTTTTTTCCCAAAAGTTGGCCAATTTCCTTATGACCAATAACCTCTTCCAAAATCTTCTAATCCTTCTTTAATTTTGATTAAAGGCTAATCCCATCATTTCCTACCCCTAATCCCAACTCAAAATATTTAATTAAAATTAAATATTAATCCTCATGTTTATTAAAAAAGTTTTAATAAATATCTCCTCAACCCAAACCCTTGAAATAAATAAAACTTTATTTATTTTCTAAAAATCTAATTTATCCTCATCCTAAGAAGTTCTAGACTCTTCTAGAAAGTCTTCATCCTCATCCTAGGAAATTCTAGACTATTCTAGAAAGTCTTTATCCTCCTCCAAAATCTAGACTCTTCTAAAAGATGTCTTTAAACCTAATCCTAATCCCCTCCTAACCTTGTCACATTCCCTAAACATGGGTTAAAACTTACTAACCCAAGCCAAAGTTAACAAATATCTCCTCCTTCACCCACCCTCATTAAATGCCATCCACTTGCCTATCCCTAAGCTAATCCTAAACCATCCTAAACCATCCTCTAATCATTTGCACAAGCCTAAGAAAGCTTAAAACCTTCCTAATCAAGTCCAAGTCGAATTTGCTCTCATCACCCTCAAAATATCTCAACCATAAAACTTTATGAAGTCCACTAGGTCATAAATGACTCTTACAAGCCCTTTTATTGCTCTTACAAGTCATTATGAGGGTCTTTATGAAGATTTTATCTCTTGAGCCTCCTTTGTTGATTCATCCTTGCCTTTTCCTCCATCCTCTCACCATGTGACATGTGTCACTCTTTGATTGGCTATAAGGAAGCACAATCCATGTGCTCTCCTCTCATGCAATCTGAGCCTTCCATAAGCTTTTTCCCATCCTTGCATCTTAGCCCTCAAACCCTCAAGCCTCTTGCCTATAAATTGGATCCTTCCCCTTTGCAAAAAAAACACAATCCATGAAGTAAAGTTATAATGCTATTTTGAGAGCCAAATCCATACTAAAGCCATCTATCCACACCAAAAATCCACAATCATCCATTGAAGCCTTTGGAAGCATATTGAGCATACATCCTATCTTTTTAGACAAAGCTACTCAACAAGAGAGCTTCTCATTGAAAGAGCCCATTAATGGCTCATATTTTCAATTGAGAGCTCATCTTAGTCTATCTTGAAGTTTATGAATTTTGTTTAGTTTGTAGAAGCTTTATTTAAATTTGGTTTCTATTAGCATACTAACATTGCTCATATACATTTTGGCACGCCCGGTGGGACCCCGCATGGGTCATCTTCATTAGCTTTTTTAGTCAAGTTTTGTATGTTATTTGCTGATTTTGACTAATTTTTCTTGTCTTTGTGATTGGTAGGATTGTATAAATTGGTTTTGTAGGTCCACATGAGCATGAAGAAGACAAAGGAACTCATAATCTATCTCATAGTGTTTGCAGATTTTTCAAGCTTATAGGTGGACAAAGACCTTGAAATTCTTCTTCCTCTTCTTGTCTATATTCTTCTTATTCCATCTACTTCTTCTTCTTCTTCTTGTGGGAGATCTTGGCCATTTTTTTTAAGGAAGCAAAATCATACACACTTCTTTTTAGTGCTTAAAATGAACCCCCAAATCATACTTAAATTCATTAAAAAATTAAAAATTTGCAAAAAAGAAAAAATCTTTTGACAAGTGAAACTAAACCAATCTAATCATTTGCATCCTTGCAACATCAAGGTTTTAGATGCATTCATGCAAAATTAGGAACACTTCATTTTTGGGAATTTAAAAAGAACTTCAAGTTTCCATTTCAAAAGGTTCAAAATCAACACTAAGTGCACACTAAAGTTCTTTTAAAAAATCTCATGAAAACTAAGAGTCCTAAATGGTTGCCAAAATTGTCCTAAAAAGCTTTGTTATTTGTTCCAAACAAATGTCTTGTTGCAAAATCTTGAATGTTTCTTAGGTTTTTCATGCATCAAAACAATCTAGGAATATCATTTTTGGGCTTAAAACATGCAAACTAGCACACAAAATCTTGAATGAAAAGCAAAGTCCAAAGAGTCATTTTCACTTTTGAGTCCAAAACAATTTTGAATGATCTAAGGTTAAAACAAAGCACTTCAAAGTTCTTAAAACAACACACAAAATCTCAATCTTGAATGCTCAAAGGAAAAAACTTGAATGTTTAATCACTTGTCTTTGAATGCATGTTGCTAAAATCACTCTTGAATGCCATGGATTAAAATCAAATTTTCCTTGAATGCACCTTAATCTCGCTCACACTTTATTTGGGCATAAAAATTGGACAAATTTTGATGTGGAGGGCCTCCGGGCGCGCACTTGAAATTGAATCTCACACACCTTTGTTTTGGGCTTAAAACAAACTCACACTCAATCTTAAATGCCTTAAAGAAAATTAATCGATACTTGACGTGGAGGGCCTCTGGGCGCGCAAGTTTTCTTTTGTTGACCCTAACTCTTCTTATTGTTTTCATTCTTTGATCGATTTACTTTTGTTGGCGCTTCAAGTTGGAATAAACATTGTATCTTAAACATGAGTTCTTGCAAAGTCTAGATCAAAAATCTTAAGCATCAGTTGGTAAAAGAACAAGCATGCTTTTTAGCCCAAGATCATCCAAGTCTTCTCTCCCCTTGTCGTCTTTCGAGGCCATCTTGGGTGCATAAGATTAGGATCCAAAATCTTGTCTTACCTTTTTAGGAGGCCTGCTTGGGGATTTCATCACCCCTTGGGACGACCTCAACTCCAGCGTTCCGGCGGAGTATAAAGATCGGGAGGTGAATCCAAAGACACCTCTCTTGGGATCAAAATTTTGTCACTCGGGCTAAGCCTCAAGGAACTTTATACCCTTGAGAAGTGAAAGAGGAGAAGTGGGTTACCACTCCTCTCAGCTGTGTGACATCTTTTTGGTTTCATCTATGGATTTGGGCCTCACATACCTTGCGTATATCGAGGACTCCCTAGCTAAACCAAATTTCATCATTGTAGAAAGCTTCCTAGGCTGTTGGTGTGTTTGACGTGCTTGCTCCAAACTTTTGTCTGCTTGTTTGTTCATAGCTTTTGAATGAATGCTTGCCAACTTTGGTCAAAATCCCAAAAAATCAGAAATCTCCCAGCTCAAGGCATACTTAGCGTAGTCACTGCCTTATCAAAAAATCATCCAAGCTCCCTCGCTGCAACTGAATCTATCTAGTTCTTTGCCTTAGAACAATCCAAAGTCCATCCAAATCATCCCCCCCAGCCAGCTAGCAACCCAATCCAAAATCACCCAAGCCTTTAAAGAGTTGTTGTCACTTTGTCAAAATTTGCTATCCAATCAATCTATCCTACCAATCAACCAATCTCACCAAGGTTATCCCTTTGACAGAGCATTGTCTAGGGTAATCCAGCTTTGTCACTTGTATCCCTCATCACCTTGAGCTAAAGGTTGGGATCCACAAGTGGTCAATCTCATGTCATGCCATAGGATCACTAGTCTATCCTTAAGTTGACACAATTACCACGAATCCTGCACATAGGAAATCAAAACTCTCACCTTTTGACAGCATGCCCTTGAGGTCTTCCATCCACAGGAAAGCCAAAAATCTCCAGCCAATCCTCCTTAGGTCTGTCATGCAACTTTGACTCTCCCTAGGAAATCTTTCATCAGCCAATCCAAAATCTGTGCTTAACCCAAATCCAACCATGAGCTTCCGTGTTCATCCATACGCAAGACCCCATCCCCATCAAACTCATCATCAAAGCATGAAGTACCAATCCTATCATGATGTGTTTGGTCGCATTGTCCTTGCTCCCGCCACCTCCTATTCCAATGATGATGAAAATCTTGTTGACTATGACAGGTATATTGAAAGCCTTAGAAACATTCCCCCAAGCATCCCCCAAAATCCAAGAGTTATTCCAAACTATCTAGTCATGCCATCTGATATTCCAGCTTCCCCTCCATCACCCCATCAACCAAGCTTCCAATCTTCCACCCCATCACACTAGCTATTCCTTTCAATCCACCTCCACCTTCAACACACGAGTCTCCAAGGAATCTCCTAGAGGAAATACAAGAAAAGTCACCTCCAACAGTCGATAAGCCATGTCATCTAATCCAACCATGTGAAGTAGTCAGTGATGAAGCTTCCCCATCTATAATATCACCTTCATCTCCCATAGCTATCATCCCCATACCATCCATCAAATTGCTTAAAATCCTTCCACTTCCCGCAAGCATCAAAATCCCACCACCTATCAAATCCCTCCAAATCCTATCCACATCGCCTCCAAGCATTTCCCAAATCTCTCGTAATGACCCTTATGCATCCATCTTCTACTCACCCATCTCCACTATTGAATCTCCCATCTATCCATCCGCTGTCTTTGAAGAATCCATCCCTTCACCTCCTATCGCACCATCCACTCCAAACCAATCCTATCAAGATCCTGCCCAAAAGCATGTTGACATCCCCCAAAGCATAAATGAAGATATCATCATACCATGTCTTCCATCCATAGTGCAGTCACCATCTCCTCCATCTCCAAAACCTCAAGCCATATCTCCTCCACTACAAGATATCTTGTCATCCCACCAGCTACATCCAGATCCTATCCTTCCATCTCCCCCGCTCCATGCTTCCATCTTACCACCTATCCAAGCTATTCCACCATCTATAATCTACCCTCTTGGTTCACTTACATTCATCCACGGTGGCCCTCTCTCAACAGAAGAATTAAGAATAGTATCTCCCCATTGCAATACACCTAATAAATCACTTCTACCATTTTCTGCAAGCAAAAAGTTTCCTTAGCTTGTTCAAATGCTCAATCGATGGCATTATCAAGGTCAAGGTTTAGGACCACAAGAGCAAGGAATCAGAGAGCCTATTATTGCACAAAAAAATCTAGGATTTCATGGTCTTGGATATGTATCCAAAGGCTCACCATCTAAAGGTGTTGGTACACCACACCCCCAAACCAAGCCTATCTCCAAGCCCACCATGCCAGCCTCCCATCACTCCTTCAAGAAATCTTATGTCATCCCCCCTCCACCATCTTTGCAACCCAAAACAACCTACCATATCCCCCCTTCATCCGCTAAATCCATTTTGGGTCCCTATGTCCCAAAATCTACCATCCTCCATCCCCCTATTAGCCATCATAAAAATCCTATTCCATCCATTCCTATGCAAGATCAACAAAGGCACATATCAGGGCACATCATCCATCATCATCCCCCTACATGCTCTTTCATATCCTCTCCATCTCACAAAGCTTCTCCTAACCATCTTCCCAAAGCTTACCACAACAATGTGAATGCCAACTTCAAAATGCATAAAGCTAAAAATCCACATCTTAGGCAATCATATGTCTATTCTAAAAGACATACTCCAAAAAGGAAAAATCCAATCAAAGAATGCAAAACAATGCAAAAGCCTATGAAAAGAAAATCCAAAACCATGTGGATCCCCAAGAAAAAAGTTGAAACCCAATGCATAATGGCATCCACCATTACTAATCCCCCATCTAGTGACTCATGTCCCCCATCTCCTAACTCCATCTTGGGTGCCTATATCCCCAAGCACACTTCCACAAATCCTCCATCACGCCCACATCTACCATCTATCCCCCATATGCTCTTTTCACACCCATCCCAACATGTGCCAATGTTGCTCTTGCAAGCATCCCCATATCATGCTCCTTTCCAACCTTGTCATCCCTCCATCTCCTACCATCAATCCCATCTAATCTGATCTATTGCATAAATCACACATCCGGTGTACCAACAGCTAGCAACAAAATTGAACATTCCAACAGCCAGTGAAAAATCCCAAAAAAGCCAAAATAGCTGAAGAAAGCCAAAATCATTCCAGCTAAGTCCAAAGTCAAAAAGTCAAAAAAGAAAAGAAAAATAAAGCGTCCACTGGTGAAAACTTGGCAATTCAAGCGCCTTGGACAAGTACCATGATGAAAACTTGGTAAACAAGCGTCATGCGTAATCCCACCATCCCCAGCTTAGCCTATCACCCTCATGCTTTTGGTCATCTTTTGACATCCAACTCCATCTTCCAATCTATCCACCTATCCTCCATCCTCCAGCTTCCATCTCACACCATCCACTAATCTTATGCAGCTTCAGCCAATCATCTCAGCTATCATCCATCTCCCTAGCCCCTTCAGCTTTTTCCATCCTAGCTTCAATCCTATCCTATACATCATAAGACCTCCTTCCGCATGTTATCTTATGATTGGGGGCACTATATTCCTTGGAGATCTTGTCTTGTCCATCCTCCCTTGTCATTGGTATCTAGCTCTAGGCTATCCTCATGCAAACCCAATGTCATCTCTTTATATCCATCATAATCCTAGCTATCTACCATCCTATCCATCCATCTCATCCTGCTCCTCTAGCTATCCTTGGTCACAAAATCTCTCCTCATCATTGGATGCATCCTGCCAAATCCATATCTTTCACTATCACCCCACCCTTAGCTTTCGCATCTTGCACAACATCGAACCATCCTGCTATCCTATCATCCTGAGCTTTTGCCTGCTTGTAACTATCTTGGTCCGTTAGCTTGTACCATATCTTGATTAGCTCGCTTGTAAATATCTTGGTCTGTCAGCTTGTACATCCTCTTTAGCTTAGTACAATTGTATCTATCCAGCGTTCGTGTCAGTTCGTCCTTGATACGCATCTTGCACCCATCACACATCTTGGTTAGCTATTCCAACACATCCTTTAGCTAGATTTCTTGTCACCAAAGTGTTATCTTTCTTAGTTCAGCTTGCCAGACACATCACTCATCCAAATCCACCAGCTTCGGTGCTCTCTGATAGGTCCTTGCAGGATATAGCTTTCCTCATGTCTGATCTTGGTCCGTTAGTACCTTGTCCTACCCATCTCGTTGGCAAACAGTTCTCTTTTGGATTTTCGCTTTCTTTTGATTTGGGATCTTCCCTTTTGGGTCTTGAAATATCTTTTCCAAGCAATCTCCTTGTTCCCTCCTCAAGGTTGCCACGATCTTCCATATCATGGTATGCTGCGAATGGGGCAATTAGAGCGTAAGGTCTTGATCAGGTCTTTTGCTTGTTTTCTTTTTTTGCTTGTGGGTTACCTAGTGTCGTTTCCATGCTGCTTCCTCTAGGATTCATGTGTGATATTGGGGCAATCCTTGTGTGTTTGTTTTGAGTCAGTTCATCCGTCCTATGGACAGTTGGTGAAAAGGCCTTGATGTTCTTGGTAACCTTGGCAATTAACCAATAGTCCTATAGCAAATCTAGTGCTCAACTACATGGTGGTACTTCTCTTTGAAGTATCCCCCCGCTCAAAAAGCTTCAATAGTTTTCCTTCATCTCCATTATCCCCCATCCATATCCAGCATCCGTCTCTCCTACCCCAGCTGATGCATCAGTATCTCTTTGAATCAATCATCACTCTTAGCTTTAGGGATCCACAATCCTAGTCTTAGGGATCCACCAATCCAAATCAACCCACCAAGCCTCATCTTTCGAGATCCACAATCCTAGTCCTAGGGATCTCTGAAACCCATCTTCCGCCAATCTAACTCTTTGAAATCCTGTTGCATCATTCTTATAATCCCCTCATCCATCTCCCTATCCTGGATTCTTTTTTATAGCGCTCCGCTCCTTCATCCTCTGCAATCCCTTAGATCTTAAGCTTGCTTCCTCTTGTGCCTCTGATTCTCCCTTTATCATTCTCCCATAGTAAGAGTTTGAGCTAACTAAACCTCTTCTTTTAATCCACTTTGAGTCTCCTTGCTCATCCCAGATTCTTGTATTTTTCAAGAAGCCACCAAGCCTCGCTTTCTCTCCCCGCTGCCTTCTTGAGGGGGCATCTCACAGTCCATTCTCTCCTCTTCTGCTCTAGCCTTAGGCATCTTATTTTCTTATCTTTGATGCCATGCCACTTGCGGCATCACATCAAAGAGGGGCAAAATGTAGACACCTAAAATCCTTTAGAAAATAAAGTATTTCTATTTTCTGAAAAATTCCTGATGACATCATCATTTATTAATTAATTAATTATTTAATTAATTAATTAATTTTTATGCCATTAAATCCTTTTATCTTAATTAAAAATATTTAATTAAGGAATCCCTCCCAAAAATGTTTAAATCTTATTTAAACATTATTTCCTTATTTATTAATTATTTAATTAATAAATTGACCAAAAATCCTAAAAAAAATAAAAAAAAAAATTTTTTCCCAAAAGTTGGCCAATTTCCTTATGACCAATAACCTCTTCCAAAATCTTCTAATCCTTCTTTAATTTTGATTAAAGGCTAATCCCATCATTTCCTACCCCTAATCCCAACTCAAAATATTTAATTAAAATTAAATATTAATCCTCATGTTTATTAAAAAAGTTTTAATAAATATCTCCTCAACCCAAACCCTTGAAATAAATAAAACTTTATTTATTTCCTAAAAATCTAATTTATCCTCATCCTAAGAAGTTCTAGACTCTTCTAGAAAGTCTTCATCCTCATCCTAGGAAATTCTAGACTATTCTAGAAAGTCTTTATCCTCCTCCAAAATCTAGACTCTTCTAGAAGATGTCTTTAAACCTAATCCTAATCCCCTCCTAACCTTGTCACATTCCCTAAACATGGGTTAAAACTTACTAACCCAAGCCAAAGTTAACAAATATCTCCTCCTTCACCCACCCTCATTAAATGCCATCCACTTGCCTATCCCTAAGCTAATCCTAAACCATCCTAAACCATCCTCTAATCATTTGCACAAGCCTAAGAAAGCTTAAAACCTTCCTAATCAAGTCCAAGTCGAATTTGCTCTCATCACCCTCAAAATATCTCAACCATAAAACTTTATGAAGTCCACTAGGTCATAAATGACTCTTACAAGCCCTTTTATTGCTCTTACAAGTCATTATGAGGGTCTTTATGAAGATTTTATCTCTTGAGCCTCCTTTGTTGACTCATCCTTGCCCTTTCCTCCATCCTCTCACCATGTGACATGTGTCACTCTTTGATTGGCTATAAGGAAGCACAATCCATGTGCTCTCCTCTCATGCAATCTGAGCCTTCCATAAGCTTTTTCCCATCCTTGCATCTTAGCCCTCAAACCCTCAAGCCTCTTGCCTATAAATTGGATCCTTCCCCTTTGCAAAAAAAACACAATCCATGAAGTAAAGTTATAATGCTATTTTGAGAGCCAAATCCATACTAAAGCCATCTATCCACACCAAAAATCCACAATCATCCATTGAAGCCTTTGGAAGCATATTGAGCATACATCCTATCTTTTTAGACAAAGCTACTCAACAAGAGAGCTTCTCATTGAAAGAGCCCATTAATGGCTCATATTTTCAATTGAGAGCTCATCTTAGTCTATCTTGAAGTTTATGAATTTTGTTTAGTTTGTAGAAGCTTTATTTAAATTTGGTTTCTATTAGCATACTAACATTGCTCATATACAATAGTTTTCAATGACTTGCCTCTAGGATTACCACTAGATAGAGGTTTTGAGCATTTTATAGAGTTAGAACAGGGTGCCAAACCAATTATAACAACCCCATACCACCATCCAAGAGGTTATAAAGAAGAAATTGAAAAACCTATTAAGGAAATCCTGGACATGGGATTCATAAGGCCTAGCTCTAGTCCATTTGCATCATCTATGGTACTTGTCAAGAAAAAGGATGGCACAATGAGAATGTGTATAGACTACAGGGCTATAAAAAAGAAGACCATAAAAAATAGGTATCCCATACCACACTTAGATGAACTCATTGATGAGTTACATGGTACTGTATAGTTCTCAAAAATTTACTTAAGATCAGGGTACATTCAAATTTGAATGAGGAGTGAAGATGTGGAAAAGACTACTTTCAGATGTCACTATGGGCACTTTGAATTTCTTGTTATGCCATTTGACCTTACTAATGCACCTACAACATTCCAATCTTGTATGAATAAGGTATTCAACCAGCATCTTTGAAAATTTGTTTTTGTATTTTTTGATGATATCTTGATTTACAGTCAAACATGGGAAGAGCATCTAAAGCACATAGACACTGTTTTGAGAATCTTGGAGCAGCAATCCTTCTATGCTAAGCTATCTAAATGTGTGTTTGGTTTGATAGAGATCCTATATTTGGGATATATTATAAGTTATAAAGGAGTACAGGTTGATCAACAAAAAATCTAGGCAATTTTGGATTGGCCTCCACCAACTAATCTTACACAGTTGAGAGGTTTCTTTGGGTTGTGTAGCTACTATAGGAGATTTTCCAAGGGATTTTCTCAGCTTGCTGCCCCCTTGACTAATTTGACAAAGAAAGGAGCTTTTTTTTGGATAGAAGAGGCACAAAAAACATTTGATAAGCTTAAGGAGGTAATGAGTTCATGCCCTGTGCTTGCAATCCCAGATTTGTCTTTACCTTTTGTTGTTGAATGTGATGCTTCTGGAGAATGTATAGGGGTTGTCCTAACTCAAAGGGGAAATCCAATAGCATTTGATAGTAGAAACTAAATCAATCAGAGAAAGGTTACTCCATCTATGATAAGGAAATGTTGGCAATCATGCATGCACTTCATAAGTTTAGACAATATTTGGTATGTGGGAGATTCATTGTAAAGACAGACAATAATAGGCTCAGGTTCATCTTGAACCAAATGGATTTGAATGATCCTCAACAAAAATGGGTAAGCAAATTGCAAGCTTATGATTTTGATATTGAATACATGAAAGGAAAGAATAATGTAGTTGTTGATGCTCTCTCAAGAAAGCCCACTATGTGTTCCTTAACATCTATCTCTACTGATTGGAAAGTCTCCATAATTTTAGAGTATGCTAAAGATTCCTTTGCCACCAAGAAATTTGGATAAGTTAGTGGAGGATAATAGGTGCAAGGTTTTTGATGAATTGATTTATTACAAGAACATGATCTTCTTAGTGCCAGGATCAAAAACTAAGGAGAGGATATTGAGGGCCTTTCATGACACACCTTTGGCCGGTCATCAGGGATACTTCAAGACATATAGGAAAATTTGAGAGTGGTTTTCATGGAAGGGTATGAAGGAGGATGTCCTTAAACACATTAAGGAATGTATGCTATGCAAACAAAGCAAGAGTGAGCAAAATTTTCTTGCAGGGTCGTTGCAACCACTTCCTATTCCTGAACAAAAATGGGAAAGTATTTCTGTGGACTTCATCACTGGGTTGCACAAGGTTCAAGGTAAGGATTGCATATATGTGGTGGTAGATAGACTAACTAAGTATGCACATTTCTTTCCTATCACATCTAATTTCAAGGCATCACAAGTGGCTGAATTGTTCTTCAAGGAAATTTTTAGATTACATGGCTTGCCTAGAAACATTGTCAGTGACCGGGACAGTAGATTCCTCAGCTCTTTTTGGAAGGATCTCTTTCATTTGGCAGGAACTGAACTCACTCCCAGTACTAGCTATCACCCTCAAACAGATGGAAAAATAGAGATAGTTAATAAATGGATAGAGGGATATTTGAGAAACTATGTTTCAAATCAACAACATGCTTGGGTGAAATGGTTGCACCTAGGGGAGTATTGTTACAATACATCTCATCACATGTCTATTAGTATCCCTCCTTTTTGTGCTCTTTATGGTTATGATTCCCTTTCCTTTGTTGATCTAGTACTTTCAAATAGCAAAGTACCTGTAGCAAGTGATTTCCTCAAGCAAAGCCAAGACATAATAAGTTCCCTCAAGGATAATCTACAACATGCGTAGAACCAATAGAAGTTGTATGCTGATAAGAAAAGGACCAAAATATCTTTTGAGGTGGGAGATTTGGTATTTTTTAGGTTGCAGCAATATAAGAAAAGCACCTTGAAGAGGAGTGGGGTAGAGAAACTCAAGCCAAGGTTCTATGGCCCTTATAAGATCACCAAGAAGGTAGGAGAGGCAGGTTATGAATTGGAGCTCCCACCAAACAAAAAAATACGTAATGTTTTCCATGTATCTTGCCTTAAGAAGGTTCTAGGCCAGCCAACCATAGTATCTATAGAATTACCACCTCTTGATGATGAAGGGAAATTAGTTTTGATACCATAAGAGATTTTGGATACAAGAGAGAAAAGATTGAGAAATAGGAGCATCACAGAGCATTTGGTCAAATGGAAAGGATTACCACTGGAGGATGCAACTTGGGAAGGAGGACATATTCTTGAGCATTCCAATATTCATTGCTTGAGGAAAAGCAATATTTGGGAGGGGAGGACTTGTCATGTCCCCTTTTCAAATAATTAAAAATAATAATCTTTGCTAAGGCAGGCTGGCCCAAAAAGGTGAAGTTTCGGAAAAAGGGGCTAATCTTTGGAAACCAATGGACTAATAAATAAAAATTATTATTAAAATATGTTCTATTTACCCCTCTTGGATGTGATTTAGGGTTATTCCCTCTTTTAAGGGATTTGGAGGCATTTTGGGCTCATTCCAGAACTTGATTTTCGCTTATTGCTTTGTTGTTCTTCAGAGGCTGCCAAACCTGTGGAGAAGGAGACCCAAGGACGAAAGTTTGTAGGTTTCTAGGAAGGCCAAGGATGGGATTTTGAAGCCATTCCATGTGCAAGCTCATGCAAAGTTTTCCCTTGTGCTGAACAGTGCAAATTTGTGGATTTTTTGAGTGTGTTTTTGTAAGAGTTTGGTATTTCAGGTTGAGTATTTCATATCAGTTTGGGTTGCTGCTGTATTTTAGACATTTAGATGTTAAAATAAAGCTGAATATATGTATTTGGTCTTGATTATACTTCTGTGATAGATTGTTAGTGTTTTTGTGGTGTTTTCAGGCTATTTTATGTTAATTTCAAGAGCCCAATGAGCATTGTTTTTGTCCTCCATTTGGGAGCTATTATGTAAATGCTATACAGAGCTAGAAATTTCATTTTTTAGGTTGTTATTCTAGTGAAATTTTTGTAAAAATGTCCACTTTCAGAATTATTAATAATATGTGAAGCTGTGAAGTTTTTGGAGCTATTTCGGGCATACCGATTTGGGTTTATTTGAGAAATTGGTGGATCTCTGAAATATTGGTTGTTTTATTTTAAAAATCTCATTAGAGGTTTTAAATATCATATAAAATTAGAAAGCGACATTTCATTCTACTGAACAACATTTTCCATAGTCATGAAATCATTTGTATAGATATGTGTTTTTCACTTAGCCTCTTGTGTTACTATAAAAATATTCATCACTGCATTTCATTATATCCTCGATGAAGCAATTGATACTTTCAGGCAGTTATTTTTCATTCCTCTTGCCATCAAATTGTAGCATACATCTTAGGGAGCATCATATACTTTGAGAGTCATTTATTCTACATTTTGAAGGGTTATCTAGTCATAAAAACAATATTATGTGATCATTTAAAAAAAATTAGTACTATCATCATTAGTTAACTTTTGAGATTAGTTTTTAATTGAATGTTAACTAATTCTATAGTATATGAGTCATGGTTACTTATTATGGCACTTTGTCAATTTGTTTAGTTCTTTAGTCTTTTTTAAACATTTGAGCTAAATCGGTAGAATTTGTTCTATTGATATTACATATGGTAATGTTATCTTTGACTTTAATGTATTTTTATCAAATTAGTTTGTAATTATGTTGTTATATTGTACTTATGCATGATCTTTCTAACATTTTTCTCAAGATAGTTCACTCCATACTTTATTGGAATTGAAAAAATAGAATCTAATCATAGAAAGTGCATTAGGTACCATGCTTTTGTGTTTGTGTAGCTATGAAATATTGTAAATGTATGAAGCTAGTGATTACTTGATATGATTGAGTAATTGGTGACTAGTTATCTAGTTTCTATTTCACCACTGGACATCATCTAGGTTTAATTATTTGACAAGTTTTCTTTGTATTTGTGCTTTTTGTGGCTAGTTCTCAGTGGTGCATAGATTAAGACCCGCCAATGGAATATTGCATCTCCTTTGGACCTAAAACATTTGTGTATGCAATGGTATAGATTTACCTTGAGCATGATTGTGACTTGGTAAGTGTTGGGGCATGCAATGTTGAAAGTTATTCTATATGGTTGACTGAAACTAATAGTTAAAATTCTAATTAGTAACTGAAATCTGCAAAGCTTCATTACTAGAAAGAATTGTTGGACATATTTAGTCATTTTCAAAGAAAAGTTCAAACTTAGAACTATGATTTTCCATAAATGGCATTTTTTTAGGAACTTATTGTCAAGAGCATTGAGTTGGCAGATCTTGACTTCTCATGATATGGTGACAACTTTTCCTAGATTTGGAAAAAAAATTCCACTCAATATGCCAATTTGTTTGAGTTATTATTTATTGCTTGCATGAAGACTATTTTTATGACAATATCTTTTTCTAAAAGTGGATTGTGCCCATTACTATCCTTCACTAATTCTTGGTGATTTCTTTTTTAGGTTTATTTATGTTGGAATCCTTGGTTTGGCTTTATTTGTAGCTCCTTATCACGTATTTTTTCATATTAACCTTCTATGCAATAATATGGAATAAGATTCACTCTGGGATGGTAGTTCACTTAATTATTTTGATGTAGAAACTAAAGAGCTAGTTTTTCCTTGTGGACATTCACTAAATTTGCTTCTAGTAAAGTTATATATGTCACCTTATTTTCCTTTACTGATTAGATTATGTGTCATTCAATTTTTATTTTAGTATTTATAAGATTTACACATTTAGTAGCAAATATTGCTTAAAACTTTTCAAAAATTAGGATTTATCAAAAAATGAAATCTTCAGGATTAAGTATCACAAAATCATTATATATCATATGGATAGGAAAAATAATTATCAGATGATCATATTTACAATTTATGATTTGACCATGCATTTTCCATAATCTTTTTGGGCAAAATAATTAATTATTTATGTAGTAATGCATCTGTGGATTTTCTTTTCTATTTTTTTTACAAAATTTATCTTAACTCCATCTTTTAAACTAAACTTACTCCCTTGCATATACTTAATCAAATTCCATTTTTTTGAAAAAATCTTTTAATATTTTAGTTTGTTGACTTTTTCATTGTTTTCCAGTGCATAATAATTAATAGGTAGTTGATATCTCTCGTTATAACTACACATTAATGTAAACATGTACAAGTTCAAAACACTAATTTCTCTGATACAAAAATAAATAAACTAAATTTCTATGATACTAATATGAAAATTAGGCACAAAGTAGAAACAAACAAATAAGAAACGAAAATAAGGGCTCTAATAAACATGGGTCGAATCTATTAATTTATAACCTGAAATACATCATAGATGTATAGTAGAAAGTAGTTGCAATATTAATGGTAGATAGTTGAAATAGTAAGAATATTTTTTTCATGGATGGTCGGTTTCTTGACCAGTGCTTGGACAATAGAAGATGGCTAAGGCCAGTTGGTTTGTGTTGACAATAGATGACCCATTGGGATAATCAATTTATCCTTGTTCACATCCCCCCATTAATTAATAATCCATTTTTTTGTGATATCCCTCCATAATTGAGAGGGGAAGGGTCTTGGCCTAAAGCCTTGTTAGGTGTCCATTTATAATCACTTATGGGTAAAAGCACAGTGTCACCTTTTATAAAGGAGAAGTGATATCAGAATTTAAAGTCTTCAACTTTAACGAAATAAAAGTGGCATTTGTGCTTAGAATTTGAAGATGATGTAAACTAATGAAATGTGTAAAATTGGATGAAGTTTATGTCTATAATTTTTTTTGAAAAAATTGAGTGAAAATTTTATTTATTTTTGAATTTTTAAAGTATATTTTTTAATTTTTCAAAAATACTAAAAATATAGAGTATTTTTCCTGTCAAACAAATATATGCAAATGTTCATATTGTGATTTGATTTTCGAATATGTTAGAGATAACATGTATACCTAGTGCACCAAAAAATAAAAATTGAAATTTGGCTAATATTTTTGAAGTTATAACTAGTCAAAGTCAAAGTTATCAGAAATAGACAGTTTTTTTCTCCTGTCAAACTTTTTCTATCAAATCTACATATTTTTTTAAAAAAATTACATATTCTTGAAGAAGACTCTCTCCTATAGTCCACCATAAAAAAAAATTAATTTTTTAAAATGATTTACTATTTTTTTCTTATTTTTGAATAGACATCTTCCTGAATCTTAAGATACCTACTTGTAATATTTTCAAATTATAACATATTATTCATAATCAAAACTTTAAAAAAATTATACAATCATAATCGTGACTCCGAGAACTACAAAAGTATATTTTTAGTTTTAAAAAATACTTCAATTTATTAGGTCAAATTGGCCTTCAAAGTGAGATGTTTACAGAAGTTCTGATTTTTGCTTGTTTGGCTGCCACATAGGTTGCCACATAGATAGTTTCGGTTGGAACTGTTTCGGCCATAACGGTTTCGACTGAAACCATTTCGACCGAAATGCCTATCGGCATGAGAAACCACTAGTGGTTAATGTGACTATTTGATATAAAAAAAATATTGTTTTCCCTTTTTAAAAAAATTAAATATACAGGGACAGTGAAAATTGGAAGAAGATTTGCAAAAAACAATTAATTTTGAAGCAATTTTCAACAATTGTTTTGCGGATTTAATCAATATTGCAAAGGATCAAATATTTTGAAGGTGCTTTTTTTCTCTTCTAATTATTTTTATTTTTATGTATTATATATTGAACCATTAGCTTATATTTAGTAAAATCTAAATTTATTTATTTATTTTTTCTATAGATTGAAATATTCAATGGGTAGTAAAAGGAAAAGATCAAGGAAATATGATAGAAAAAGAGATGAAAAAATGAAAGGCCATACAAAACATGCTCAAAACCAACCTACTGAAATTCCTGAACATGATGAGATTCATGAAGAAAATGAAAGTAATGAAGAGGAAGAAATTGGAAGTTCTATTGATAGAGACAAATTAGAAAGCATAAAAAATTTGATGGATTTGGATGAAGAACTACTTTTAAACCAAATTCCATCTAAAGATATGATAAATGATAACACTATCAAAAAGCATTGTCAAAACATGTGGGATGAATATTTCAAGGATAAAAGTATATTTGGACAGGCAGAATTATTTGTCAAGTTATTTAGGAGAAGAGATATGAGACCTGTTTTAGAGTTGTTGGGTGTTGATAACAGGAAAAGCCATGCCCATAATATTAATAAAACAATTGTTGAAAATTTGCAAAATGCTTATAACAAAATTGACAACACAACTCGAGGAGGTGATTTGAGTAATGCACATAGAGCATTGATGACTACTATATCTAGTAGAAAATTGACACATAGAAAATAGCTACATGCAATTTCTGATGTACTACATATATCTAGAAGAACTGTCCAGAGATACATCAAGAGGAGAAATATGCTAGATGGTAACATTGAGAATAACTGGGTGAATATTTCTAGAGTTCCACGAAAAGACAGGATTTCTAAAGAAGTAAAAAGACAAGTTATTGAATTTTGGACCACACATTCTCGTGTTTCTTCCAACAGGCGTGATACTATACAAATTAAAGATCAAGAAACAGGGGCCAAAATTGAACATCCAAAACATTTCATAGATATAACTCAAAGTGAAATTTTTGAAGCATTCAAACAAGAATTTTCAAATGTCAAAATATGTCAGGGAATGTTTGAGAGTTTACGTCCTTCCTTTGTACACATAAATAAGATGCGAGAAACTTGTTGTTGTAGAAATCATGTTGAATTTGGTCTACACTTGCAATCATTTAAAAAAGTTATGGCAATACTTGATCCTAATTTGGTCATCCCTAGTAGTACAACACAATTTGTGAGGTCCATATTATGTGATAAATTAGAAGATTCAGATGAATTCAAAGTGCAATGCATCAAAAATCACTGTGAAGATTGTGTAGATTTACACAAATTTTCTGAAATTATGCAAGTTGAGAATATTAATGAATCCACACTAGTTTCATGGATGAGATATGAATATGAGACATACCAAAATAATAGAGGGGATGAATCCAGAAAAATTGTATTGAAGGAGAGTGAATTGCATTATGATGAGTTCATGGCCAAGTTCTGTCCATTGATATATCCACATATCCAACATTGTCATGGTGCACGATGGCAAGCTAAACAATTTCGTGATTCCAAAAATTGTTTTCCACTTGGTTGTATACTTTCAATTGTAGATTTTTCTGAGAATTATACATTTGCACCTCATACAGAGCTCCAAAGCCAATATTATCATTCTGAACAAGTTACAATATTTGTGCAAGTGACCTATAGACATGCACAATTTGAGGTGGATCAGATAGAAAAATTGGATGAAAATGAACGTATCATCATCAAAGAGGTTCATTTCTATATTAGTGATGATAAAGTTCATGATAGGAGTTATGTGGCTCATTGTTTTGCAATGTTCTCTGAAGATCTCAGAAATCGTGGAATAAATGTTTCAGAGCACTGGATTTGCTCTAATGGATGTGCAAGTTAGTATACACAAAATAGTTACACATTTATTTAACTTTATTTTAACTTGTATTTATTTGGACATGTCTATTTCTATTTGATATATGTACTTGGATAATTGTAGATACTTATAATGTTTCACGTTCACAGGACAATTCAAATTTGCAAAAACATTTAATTGGTTAGCAATGCAACATGCTAAAGCCAATGTTAAGTTTTTATGGAATTTCTTTGAAAGTGGACATGGAAAAGGGGAGTATGATGGAGCAGGAGCATGTATAAAATGTGCGCTTTGACAACATGAACTTGCAGGTAAATATATGCATTTTTTAAATGTACATGTTTAATACTCTAATAGCATATATTTTAAATTTTATATATACATGCATATTTTATGTACATATAGGGAATAGGATAGAGAGCGCAAATCAAATTGTTGAATGGTTCAAAGTTCATTTTGCTACTCGAGATACTAAATACAATAAGCGTTACTTTTGGGAGGTGAAAGGTGAACTAAGTTATATTTATTTTTAATGTCTTTTTCAAATCAAGTTGAGTTTTTAATTAAATATTTATTTTGAAATATGACAATTAGTTTTTTTATTTGTAACAGATATAGATCGATCTAATCCTTACAATTGTCAAACGATTCCTAGAATTAGAAGTTTACATCAAGTGATAACTACAGGAAACCATAAACCTCCAATATTTAAAGTAAGAGAGAAAACCTATTTTTGTGATGACTGCATTAAGGACAATGTAGTGAGTGCATGTGAAAATATTGGGAATGGATATGTTTCACATTGGGATTTGAAGGAGATAGTTAGAAAGCCTCCTTTTGAAGATGTTGACATTGACATTGACATTCATGATTCTGTATATTCAGCTGATTATGAGCACATTTCTGATTTAGTTGTGGTAGGTTTGTGTGCATATATGCATATATATAAATTAATATATGTATGTATATTTGTTTTAAAATTAATTTATATTTATCTTTTTATATACATGCAGGAGATATTTTTGCAGTTCAAGCCTTACCAGATAATGCAGAAAATGTGGACTATTATCTTTTAAGATGCACAAAAGCAAAACACAAGTTGCTAGAAGGAACTATAGATGCTGATGAACAATCATATCCAATTGGATCAGTTGTTATTGAAGGAACATATTATCAAAAAACAAGGGTAATTGGTAGTGGTATTGAATTTATTGAATACAAGCCTGGAGAAAAGGTTTTACACTACAGTAACCATGTTATAGCAACCAAATTACAATTTGAAGCAGTACAAAGAAAAGGACGTCGTGGAAATCAAAAGTAGAAATTTCCTATTGAAGAACATGAAAAACTTCTAGAGATAATAAAAAGTAGAGAGGATCCTAACAATACATTGCTTGTGGAGCTCTAGTTTAACTATGTACTTATTGTGGAGCTCTAGTTGAGTTATGCCTGTATAGCTCTTATACTTTGATATTTAATATTGATAGGATATTTGTTTTATAAATTTTTGTACATTGGATCATTTATCTTGCATATGCAAAATTAGACATGTATTGTTATTTTTATTTAAATTCGACATCGATATCTCATTTAAGACCAGGTCTCTTAGGACCTCCCCTTAAGACAACCTTTTTAGTATTTGTATGTATTTGTATGTACATATAATCTTTATATGTTCTTATATGATACATTTTTTATGTTTGTATATAATCGTTATGTTCTTACATGTATATGTTATATGAACTATGTTACATATTACATGTACATTATATTTTATTAATTAAATGTTGTTAATTATAGTTAATTAAGAATGTATGTCATTAAATACAGTTAATTAAGTCATTAAATAGAGTTAATTATTAAGACATTAAATATAATTAGATTAAATATAGTTAATTTAAAGGTTAAATATAGTGAATTAAGGCATGTCATTAAATAGAGTTAATTAGTAAGACATTAAATGTAATTAGATTAAATATAGTTAATTATAGTTAATTAAGGCATGTCATTAAATATAGTTAATACATGATCTACATTAAATATAATTAGACTAAATATAGTTAATTATACAGGTAATTAAGACATTTCATTAAATATATGTTATATTGTTATGTACATCGACCATTAAAATTATATAGTTAATTACACTTAGATTAAGGCATTAAGATGAATAACTATACATATACATGTAAACTTGAATATTGAAAATATGACTAACATATAGAAACATGTGCATAACACATACATAAGTTACATAAAAGATGAAGACATCAAAAGATCAATAAAATAGACGTTTACATTAAAAGATCAATAACATACATGTGCATATATCTCGAGAATATAATGTACCCATATCAAATGTATAAAAATAGATCATGTAGATCAAATGTCTGGAAATAACATATATAAAACATCAAAATCTCCATATAAACATGTATTTGGAAATAATTTATAAAACATCATTTAGTGTCCATGATATAAACACGTATCTAGAAATAACATATAAAACATCAAAGTGTCCATACAAACCACGTATTTGAAGATAACATATAAGACATCAAAGTGTCTGGATATAAAATGTATGCATATGGAAATAACATATAAAACATCAAACTATCCATATAAATATGTATCTAGACATAACATGTGTGTAATAAAATAAAAGGCCACATATGATCTAATCAGCTACATCCCCCCTCTTGATCCTGGGCCTTGTCCCCAAAAGGGTCTATCAGCTGCATTTGAACCCTGTGTCAAATGATAACAAGTGAACCATTTAATTATGTGTATAGAAAAATTATATCAAGATCTACATGTATATAAATCAAATGTATATATATAAATTGTAACATACCTGGGACTCACGATGTGTAGGATCTGTCGATGTCTGCAGATCAGCAAAACGTAACATACTATCACTCAAACCCTATAACACATACAAAAACACACACATATACATTAATTTAAACATATCAACATATTATTTACTATAATAAAAATAAATCTAAACATATAGAGATATTTACCGTTGCATTATGTAATGCTCTACTGATCTGACCGATATCTGAATTATGTAATGAAGAAATAGTATCAGCATCCAAGTCAATAGTGTGGCCCTCATCTGAAAGCATGGAAGTAAATAGGCCAGGCTGTATGGTGCCACTGAGATCCTGAGTAGGGGGGGGGGGGTGTTGTAGGGTCTTGAGTAGCTGGGGCTGGTGCTGTAGCCTAGGCCTGTGTAGCAGTAGGAGTAGTAGAAGGTGCAGGAATGTCCTCCTACCTCTGTGAATCCTGTGGGACTGCTATATGTGACAAAATATGTCTAATCTGAGAGCTCATGTCATGAAGTGGAATCCCTAAGAGTGTATATAATGCTCGATATGCATCTAAAAGATAAGATGCTAAATATGATGCCAAATGATGCAATGCATCCACCTCTAAGACTGCAAAAATGTCTACAGGAGAAGGTATGTATGCAACTCCATAATCATCATCAACAAGTGTGCTAGATGATGTAGCTGTGGGAGCGGTACCTCGAGACCATAGCATATATCGACTACATTAATCAGAAGAAATCTCGTGCAACTGTGTGGTGAAGGTGGCGATGCTCGAAAAAATCTATGTCCTAATTGTGTCATCAGGAACACTCTCACTTGTAGTAGCCATCTATGGACCTCTCGGCATAACCAAAAGGTTTGGACCCACCATTGCTCGTTTGTTAACGGGCGTAGGAGTGTCTGTGGGTCTAAATCTATCAGAAAGTCTCCCCTGACCTTGCCCAACATGCCCTAGATAATTTATATAGTCAACATCATAGTGTAAATGAAATTCTGCAAACAATTGTTTACAGAAATATAGGGGGAACTCATCCTTCTGTGGCCATCTATGATGAGTAGCCAACCAACAAGGATACATCAATGGTGCGACAAGTGGATCAGCACATTTCATTGTAGAGTAGCCTCTGACTCTGTGACGATCTGCATAAGATGGAAACATGGTTTTCACCATGCTGGTGGAAACCTTAGTGTCAATCTATGTGTACTTTACAGTGCCAGTGACACTGTGAGATAAAGAAGAATAAAATGTCTCAATGCTCATATCATCAAAAGGGTTGTATGATTCAACTGTCTAAATCATACGAAATAACTCCTCTCGCATTGCTATGACCTTCTCCCTATTAGGGAGGGTGGTAGAAGTGGAAAGCTAGGTATCCAAAACTTGCATAGCACGAGATAATCTTGCCACTGTATCTCTAAATAACTGTTGTCTATCATGGGTGGAGGAGGTCGATCTACGTGTTGTACCAGACTCAGTACTCTGACCCCCACCACGAACACTGGCATCCCCAGAGGATGCAGGAGCACGATCCCTAGAATTGGATGCCATAATGTATATATGAAAATAAATATGAGAATATGAATGTGAAGCTACAATCTGAGTGATAAATATCTAGAGATCTGCACATGCATATATATACAAATATAAACATACAAGTCTATTTAAATTAAAATAATTAAAAGTTAAATTTAATTTGAAACACATGCACATATAAATACACAACATTAAATGTATGGTGCTAAATGAACAATCATATAACATACATATGTATTTTAAAACAAATTATCTTAGAGACCATATCTAATGTACATTGTAACGTGCTCATGCAAATGTGAAAATAAAATATTTGTACATGTACATGTATATGCAATAAAAATAAAATAAAATTTCTTGATTAAATGATAACTAAGTGTACACATGTACATACATGCAATAAAAAAATATAATTCTTGACTAAAATCTAAATTTTGATGTAAATGATTTGATGATTATGGGGAGTGTAGATGAGAGTTAGGACATAGGGATAGAAAAATTTGTTACTAGATAAGTAAATGAGTTTAGTTAGCAAATGTTAGGTTACAATTGAGAACTCATGACTTAATTTAGTAGTTTGAATTAGAGTTAAGAATGTTAATAAAGTAAATGGGATATAGTTTTATTAAGGTTGATAGTAAGGTCAGTCTATTATGTGCTAGTAAACATATGAATACCTATTACAACCTATAACAGACGTAATGACCCAGTAGGAGTCCCTAGGTCCCCTTAACATATATATGGATAAAAACACCTAGAAATGTATCATGAGGTCGTTATATGTCATTTGATAATATAAGAATCATCATTACCTAATAAGACCTATTATATCCTAATAATACACATTAAGACTTATTAGAACCTAAAAAAAATAGTATGACCTATTACGACTCCTATGTTGCCTTAAGACACACATGTATGGATAACGTATTGAAAAATGCAGTTGACATAAGTGATCTTAATGTGTTGTTTGGTAATGTAAGATGCATTATTACCTGACAATACCTATTATGTGCTAGTAAACATATGAATACCTATTATAACCTATAACAGACGTAATGACCTAGTAGGAGTCCCTAGGTCCCCTTAACATATATATGGATAAAAATACCTAGAAATGTATCATGAGGTCGTTATGTGTCATTTGGTAATGTAAGAATCATCATTACCTAATAAGAACTATTATATCCTAATAATACATATTAAGACTTATTAGAACCTATAAAAAATAGTATGACCTATTACGACTCCTATGTCCCCTTAAGACACACATGTATGGATAACATATTGAAAAATGCAGTTGACATAAGTGATCAAGTAATGTGTTGTTTGGTAATGTAAGACTCATTATTACCTGACAATACCTATTATGTGCTAGTAAACATCTGAATACCTATTACAACCTATAACAGACGTAATGACCTAGTAGGAGTCCCTAAGTCCCCTCAACATATATATGGATAAAAATACCTAGAAATGTATCATGAGGTCGTTATTTGTCATTTGGTAATGTAAGAATCATTATTACCTAACAATAACTAGTTGTTAAAATGAACATCATCAATATCTAAGTGTTGTTCATTCGGTTAGTAGAGGGCCTATGTTATGGTTAGAATGTGGTATGGGTTATGATTATAGTTAATATAAGGTTATGTTAGAAGGTGTATTTAATGTCAAAATTAATTTTACCATAAGATATTATTGTTTCACCTCTAGATCCATCAGGTTATGTTAGAAACTGAATAATGTCCCCTAAAGGTTTGCTACATTTTTTACTAATAGTTTTCTATATTTTAACCTAATGTTTTTCTAAATTTTAACCTAATGTTTTTCTATATTTTAACCTAATGTTTTTCCTAATATTTTTCTATATTTTAACTTAATGTTTTTCTACACTTTTAATTAATGTTTTTCTATTTTTTATCTCATGTTTAACTACATTTTTGCTAAAAAATTAATTTAAATACCATTCTAAAATAATCTAAAATAATTAAAATAATTTAAACATATTAAAAAATAATCAATTTTAAGCATTTCACTCACAAAATATGTCAAAAACAACTATTTTAAGTACGGTTAACATCTATTAATCAAAAAATATGTTTAAAAACTATTAAAAAATGGGGAGGAAAAAACCACTAACCAGTTACGACCGAAACCCTTAACCCTCTCTCCAAACATCCAGGAACTGCAACAGTAACAATGATAGCCGCTAGAGGTTTGCAGCAGTTTTTATACCGGCTCGAGATTTTGGCTGGAACCCTTTCGGCTGAACGGGTTTTGGCTGAAATGATATACGCCACGTAGGCGCACGAAACCACCATGTGTGTATGGCCGGACCCAGTATGGCCGAAACTGTTACGGCTGAAAGCGTTTCGATCGAAACAGTACAAGATATCACAAACAGTGACAGAGCTTTGTGCTTTTACCCTTATCTAATAAAATCATTCATATTTTTTTCCTTAGCATCACAATCATTGTATCATTTTATGGATTATCCATGACCAATGCTTTGATGTGGTTTCAATCTCCCCACAAACTTCACAAATATAAAATAAGTGATTTAAAGATCACCACAAAATTCACAATAAAATGGTTTTGGCTCACCAAAAACATAGCACATATTGTGCACAAACCATCACTATGGGAAAAATATCACCACTTTGGGCATTTATCCTTCTTTATCTGCATCAAAACTAATTATTGACACCATATAAAAATAAATCCATCTATTGAGATACATGGGTTCCCAGTCGATGTACTTTCTAGTTATATAGGAATCATTTTCTGATACGTGGTTCATTAATATGTCAAACAGAAAACCTTTGGAGTATTAGGCACAACCAATAATGCATCACATACATTCATGTAATTGATTAAAAAATATTCACTAACTCAATCTTCATCACCTGGTCGAGGGATATTACAAGACCACTTTTGATACTAACATGGCCTTTACAATTAACCAAACTCACTTATAGTGAAATGAAACACTTTTAACCCAAATTGGAAAACACATTCCAAACAGACCTTGCACCATGACAGTAATATGTAGCCCACCATTTCACTAGTAATCCAAACTATTTTCACTTGATGCAATCACAACTAACTTTCCCAACTAATATCTATAATTCAAGATACTCATCCATGATCCATTCATAAGCTTTAAAAAGGTATTAAAAATACATCTATTGTAGCACCCCCACTCAGGAAACCAAAAGAAATACACCTAACATGTTACAAATTTTGCTAGACTATTTTTATATAAAAAAATTATACAACATAAAAGTAACAATGTGGAAGCAATATACACAAACACAACATTTGCACATTCAACTACAATATAGATTTTATTCCCCAAGGGTTCCTTCAAATTAAGTCACGTTTAAGTCTTTTTTAATTAATTATTTAAGTGTTAAGCACAATGTCCATAATCAATAAAACATAATATATTAATCTTATAAGAAAATACATGAATACAACAGATACAATGAAATATATTTAATGAAATATAGCATCCATTACACATGTCCCAGGGTATGTGAGAATAGATACAAGTACATCAAAATACAAGATATGTGATAACATATAAATACATTAATTGAATAGAAGTCTCCAAGATAGGGATAAGAATGATAAAGGTAAAACTACATCATTGACCTTCCAACATCTATAAATATGAGTGTGACCCAAGTGGTAAGACATCACTACCTCTTGACCACATGGTTACCTATTTAGGCTTCCACTCCTACCATGCAGGAAAGATAATGAATGATCCACATACAACTAGTCAATCCATAAAATATTACTAGCCAAGGAATCCTAATAGCCAAATATACCTCAAGGATAACACAAACTACTCAAGAAGAAAAGATAACCAAAGTTGAAAGAACACTCATCTAATACCAACACCACATAACAAGTCAACATAGATATACCAAACTTATATATTAAGTACCAAAATCACAAGATAAAGTCCACAACAGATATCCACCTCAAGTCAAAAGATGCATGTCAAAAGTACAATCACCATGAATCACCATTCACCATGAATGAAAGTAAACACCAACAATAAATACATCCAACAATAAGTACACCACCAATAATTGCACAATAAGAGGCAAATACAAAATCTATGGAGGGGAATCAAGCTACATACTAGGGAGTGTCATCACATGCTCTTACTACTTGAGTTACCCTAGACTAGTCTCTCATTAGACCTTGGACCCTTAAGAGTTGAGTTACCCTAGACTGGTCTCTCATTAGACCCTAGACTCTTAAGCGTTGAGTTACATTGGACTGGTCACCCTAGACCCCTAACCCTCAATGTGACACATGTAGAACTAGAATACCCTCTCATGAAGCTAAGGAAAACTAGTACTACCTCTTGCTAGGTATCATCCCATTCCCATCCTTAGTGTGTACAAGCACTCAAGGCATGGGTGAGGCACATTCCTAACTTAGCTTTTTAATGTATCTCAAGGAAAAGCTCTAGGAGAGATATTTTAATTACTATGTGATCACTTATTTCACAACTTACAATAGGTTACCCTAGTACTGACCATTCTAGTCCCAGACCCCTATTGCAATCCACTCCCAAAGACATGTATCTAGACAACCTCCCCTAATCACATAAACCACAATTGTGTCTGATACCACAACACCCATAATGATATAACTTGGTTTCTTAATAGGAAACCCAAAAATAATTTGGTTCTCAAAACCCAAGCCATCATATATTCTCACCAAATAAATCTCATAAACATAAGCCTCAATTTTGAATCATAAAGTACATCTTGACATCTAGTCAAATAACCATCATAAAAAAATCTTAAAGGATGCCTCCATTGCACATCCTAGTTGGGCTAGCTAAATAGTTCACATAAAAGCCATCATAATATAAAACATCACATTAAATTTTTTGAAACCCATCACAAAACAAATTCTGCAAAACCTCAAATAAGCACACATCAAGTAATACACGGTTCTATTGAATGATTTGGAATAGGTTGTTTTCAAAAGTTTTATTTGATTATATAAAGGGTATATAAGTATAGATAAATTTAGTATGTTAATTATCTAATAATTTTATAATTAATTAATATTATTATTTAAATCAATAATCTTTAACAATAAAGGTAACACACTTTCAAAGTTCATAACAGTGAGCTTTTTATGCATTTTCTCTATATAAATCAGTTGGTAATTTAAATGATCATTATAATCTCATATGGAATGATATGGATATGAAATCTATATAGATTGAAATATAATTCAATTTCACATATATTTTATTATTATCAGTCCTAAAGAAAAGTTCATTTGAATGGTGTAAAATATGAATCTTCTTAGAAGCACTATTCAGATTTGAAGGTTACTAGTTTAGAAGAAAGAGCATAACCTTTGTTTGAATTGTTGGTTTTTCATGAAGATAAAGAAAATTATACATAATAGAATTATTTACAATAAAAAAGAAGATATTTTTCTAGCTATATATTTTGCAAAATTTGTAATTGAGTGTTCGTGTGTCTCTAATTGAAAAATCAAGCTCAAATAGGTCTAGTTTTAGCATGAGAGTCAATACTTGACCATGTCTGTACAAACACAATCATATATGATTTTTATATATGTTAAATAAAATCCAAATGGGTCTCTAAAAGTATCTTTACATTTTTGATAAAATATATTAAATAAAATTTATAGAAAAATCGCATTTTTAAACCCTCAAACTGACACACAAGTAACTGGAAACAAATTTATTCATAATCAAGGATACACAGAGAATACAATGTTTCTAATAGAATTTTCAAAGAGATTTGAAAACCCCTACCTTCAAATACCAAGTTCATTTGTTAAGAAGAAGAAGAAAACCCAATTGTAGACTTCATATCCAAGCTTTGAAAAAAAACTTTTACTTCAAAATCTGAATGCATTACTTGTAACTTGTCTTCTAAAATTGAGCGACTTTAAATTATCTAATTTTTCTTCAAAAATATTCCCATTGAAAATGAGCATAATAACCTTTAAGTTATATATGTATATGTATATGTATGTATGTAGTTATGTATATGTATATGTGTATGTGTGTGTGTATATATATATATATATATACACACTAAAGTTTCTAAAATGAGTAAACTTACAAAAGAAGGTAACTCAACTAAAATGAAATAATAGTTTTTCTTTGTTTTATTATATTTAAAAAAATAAATAAAATCACTTTAGTTTTTTAAGAAAAGAAATACATAATTTCTTTCTTTATTTTTTCCTTTCTTTTAATATTAAACAAATAAATATTCTTTATTTATTTACTTTCTTCTCACAAAATAGATTTATCTTTTTATAATAAAATAAAATTTAAATTTAAATAACTTATTCCCCACTCAAAACTCTTATTTTAATTTTATTAATTAATGTGTCATTAAATTTCATATAATTAGTTTAATCATTAGTAATAATTAAAGCCTACTAATTATGTGCAAGTCTAATTTTATTATTATTGATTAAATATTCACAATAAATCAATATTTAGTCTCTAATATTTTAATTTATCCTTTTTCCAACATTCACATTTAGACATTTTAAATGAAGTTTTTTTAAATAAAAAAAGTATTTAATTAATTAAATATCCTGATATTATAATTCTTTCTTTTATTTAAATAATATTTAATAATTTTGATGTTATGTGATTGATCTAAATGTCACAATTAAAAATTTTACCAAATAAATAACATATTCAAATCCACATAAGAAAAATCATTCAAAACCCAAACTCAAACAACACACGCAAAGACAAACTTGTAGGTTTAAAAAGGGGCAGAGAGTCAAATGAGTCCTCCTTCTAGGACTAGTGTTTAGGCTATGGCTAGGATTGGACCTAATCATTATCTTTCCATTCTTACCATTGAGTTATTGTGATAAGACAAGCTCATCTTGGCAATCAATGCCCAATATCCAATATAACCCCATACTTTCTCTCATCCTTCTTAATTGAATCTGCAACCTTGTCTGAAACCACAAGCAATTACATGACTCCTTGAGTCAAAGGCAAGAAAACTTCAAACATACAACTGGACAATTGCAAATAGGTTCAAGATCTTTGTTCTTGAACAGATAACATTACAAACTCAACAAGAAAGGAGACAGTGTCATATTGAAATTCAAAACCTTCAGTACATTGTATTTATCTCCTTGAAATAAGTACATTAGGGATGCATAAAACAAGATACAAGATCACACTATTGTATCAAAACTATCTGTGAAATTCATATGCTGTTCATACAAGACATGCTGGGTATGTGGCTTTCACAGCCTGAGCAAAGCTCTAAAAACTAGAAGAATAGAAAAAAAATCAACCAAACAAAAAAAAATCCCATCTCTAGCCTTGGGATCTCACTTAAATACTATGAGATGCAACAAGCTTCAGGTATAGAGAACTGACAAGTGTCCCTTACAAAAGATATCACAAGTTTGTAACGGAAGAAAAAAGAAAAATGATTAACAAAACATCATGTAGATCAAATATTCTCCTATAAGCTTCTTTTCTGTTACCAATTTTTTGCTGATTCGGCTCTACCACTGATTTGTTGTATGTGCAACTACTAATACTGCCTTATCAATGACAAAATCAACTCTGAAAAATACGCACCAACCTAGGCCCGTGGGTTTTGTCAAGATGACTACTGAACGAGAATCATCTTTACTTCCCACTCTTTACTAATCATGCCAGGCATCAGAAATAATACAATCATTACTTAGCATCTAGTACAGAAGCCGAAAAACAATGTGGTTATTAAAAGAAAAAAAATAGGGATGCTCTGATCCCCAGCCACGTCTGCTTCCTTAACCAACTTCTTGCCAACATTTTCCATCTACTGACACAAAAAGGGGGGACACGCACAAAAATTGAAAAAGACTATACCCCAGGGTATAAAATCTTCTTCACCCTCTTCCAAAACTATGCACAGGGTCTCAAAAATATCTGCTACCCTGGCATCAAACTAAGATGCTTTGAAAATTTGTTTAAAACATGATGTTTCTACTAAAAAGGTTGTTGGCTTACAAAGTCTATTCCTTGTTCTTCTTATCACCTTGGTGACTTGACTATGACACCTAATTACTAGCTTTCCTCTATCAAAAACCATACACAGGCATACAAAGCTAACCATTTTCCTTTTCTGAACCATCCTCTAAAAATTAATAAATCATTTTTCAAAGTATCGGTGTCCCAGAACCAACTACTCTTAACGAACAATCCTTCTGCTATCCATACCCTTAGACTTAGGGAAACCTTTAGAAACATCTTTTGAATAAATCACCAGGACTGAAAAATGCAGAGACTTTGGTATACAAACCTACCTGAAGCCTTTTCTTTTATCGCTGTAACTTTTACATTTTATCCTTGAGCCAACTACTTGACACTCGTGCCAAATTTCTCTCAATCCCAACAATAATTTTTTGGTTCAGAGATGACTCACAAATTTCTACTGGCACAAGTTGATATTGGGAAAATCTCACTTGTTACACCCTGTTCTTTACTTTCACACGCGAAGGTTTTCATGTCTCATTAATATGCATAATGATACCACCTTCAATATTAAAATATGCACTATTGATCTTGAAGATCTTAAAAGTTGAAAATGTGAGCATGATGGCTTTGAAATCCACTAGGCAAGCTGGTCTGGAATAACCCAATCATAATTAGCCATGTGTGCATTTTATCTTTCAGTGGGCGCTTCTTGCTTCTAAGAAATGAAAATGCGCAAGAATTGTAGATCTGAATTGAATCAACAACTTGAGTCCACCCCACATGTCAGGCTTGTGCACTCTCGCATTTCTTATCTTTCGAGCATGTTGATATAGCAGGCCAGTGCCTTCCGTCGATTTAGTGAAGATCGATGGTTGATGAAATTTTTTTGAATAACTATTGCACTGTTCCTTTATCACAAAACATGTGACACTTCAAAATGGCATGATTTGGTTAATTGCAACACGGGTCCACAATCCTTTTACCTACATTATAAAATCATACAGAGATAAAATGATGCAGGCAAACGCTAGCCCTTGATGCTGGCTTAGATCGACGATGATTCAGAGTTTCAATAATAGGGGGCCCATCACAATGATCCTGACCAATGAGAAAAAACATTTTTCTGCACGTGTTCTGACAAGCCTGACCATGGCATTCAAGACTTCTACGCCCATGACATCATTACTTCCTCACATTTTGGTCCCACTATGCCATGCATCTCAAAGTGGCACGCCCGCAATATTTATCTGCCTCTCATCTTGGAAATGCAGGTATGCCTCATTCGTCGATCTCACATAGATTGACGATGTTCATAACTTGTCTTTTGCACTCGTACGAACACCTCCTTGCATCTTCATAAGGGATAGATGTCACTTATGCACTTGCCTGCTTTATTTAAATCATGCTTATCTTCATCCTGCAGCCAAGTAGCATCCATTAATCTCAACCAAGATCGACAGTGAGTCAATCTTTTTGAAAAATCTTGGACCCACATAATCAGACTGTGCTATGTGCCCTCTTTGTGCTTCCCCACATTTTGTAACAGCCTCACATTTTGAAAATGTGAGAATTCTTGGTCTGTCGATCTGAACAAGATCTACGATCGTCGAGACTTGCATGGTAAGTTTGAAAAGAAACTTTTTTGGATTTAAAAAGGTGTAAACCTTGATTACCTTAAACTTAAAATAGATTTAATCAAAAAATTATTTCAAGTTTTCCTAAGGTTTAAAAGGGCATGCCCCAAGCAAGAAAGTGAGAAGGGGCTAAAGGATTTCAAAAGACGTGGTGGATTTGTATAAGGAAAGGTTCTTGACTGAACTTTGCAAATTAAATGGGGTAGAAAGTAGATTTTAGGATTTGTTCAAAATAAGACTTTGTCATATAACTTAGAATGACAAATTATCATCATCGAAGGCTTAGGAAAATTGAATGGAAAGTGTCAGAGACATTGAACATCTTAAGGATGTCAAATGGATAGCCGAGTGCACATTCAATTATGGGCATTCATAGGGCTTGACTTTCTCAAAATCACAAATGGATGCTCAAAATGGGAATGCAATTTTGAGCACCAACAGTGGCTCTGTCTGGGGAAACATGTCCCTTGTGGGCATGGTAAGATTCTAGATCTCTGGGAGAAGCAGACCACATACCTGAAACAACAAAACTTCTCTAGAACAGCTTATTGAAAGCAAGGAAACAACTACTACTCTTTACAAACGATGACCCCGGGCCACTAAACTTCAACAAAATTGTTTACCTCTCTCATAAACATGATTCTCATCTGAACTTTCATGAGGTAAACTAAAATTTCTTCTCCTATTAGTTTCATCAATCATATTATCATTATATAGCAGATCACTTGGCAAAACAAAATCATCACTCTTATTTTCATAATGCATATAAAAACTTATTTCATCTTCAACCGTTAGCTCCTTATGAAGATACTAATCAGCATGCTTAAACATATCAAATTGAAATTGAAAACTCTCTTCATTTAATGGCTCATGCATGCTATCATTCTTGAATATGAAGGCTTCATATTCAACTTGGGGAAAAAGACCACTTATACCTTCAAAATGTGTATCCCCTTGCATAACCAGATAGGAATCAAATGAACAATCTGACTGATATTCACATATGTGATCCACATCATAATCTAAAACTAATCCATAATCTTCAAATGGTTCTTCACAATCAACAAATAGATTAGTCTTCACATCAGAGAGTTCCTCATAAATCTCATTGCGAGGTGCATAATGATTTTTAAAAACAACTTCATCAAACATCTTGTCATTTACCTCCTCAGACACAACATAATCATTAGTTTCACTATCAAACTCAGAAGAAAAACATTCTAATCTCCTACAGCAGTAAGACAAGGTATCATCATCAAACTCATTCTCAACTAAATCTGAATTTGCCATGTGTTCTTCAAAAAGGGGATTGATAATTCCATGCAAAGCGCCTTTGTAGACATTAGGACAAGTGATGTGCTGATCAACATCAAAATCCTCACCATATAATGGATTAGTGAAAACTTTAAAACCATTTCTAACATCGCTGTCATGGACACTTTCAGCATATGAAGAAGAAAAATTAGAATCATATGAAGACTCAACATCCACTCCGTAAATGAAGCATGTAGAATACAAATCAAAGTTGCTTTCATTGTCTCCATATAGGTGATTACAATGTCTTGCAAGAAAATCATCATTTATCTTATCAATAGGTGTTGACACATTAATCTCAGGATCAATCACGTACTGATCATCACTGCATTCATCCTCAAGACACTCTTGTACACAATTAGGTAATACGTCCTTATAGATAACCTCTTTGTCTTCATATTGTGTAGACACATTTTATTCATAACTTTTAATCTCAAACTGATTTACACAATTCTGAAATGGACACTCACTTTTAGATTTAAGAAAAGAATTCATACCTTTACTTACATACGAGCACTCACTTTCATCATTACTTTCTTCTTCCCAATCAGCATCTGATTCACATGAAGAAGCATATGTACTATCACAATCCTCTTCTTGACCTGAGCAAAAAATGTCACCATTGTCTTAACATGATGCTTCTTCACAATATGTTGGATCAACAATTTCAACTTTATCACTTGATGCATCACTTACAGGTTCTTCATTCTCATACTGAGATAAATACCTTTCCTCTTTCTGATTCATTATGTTTTCAACACAATGTGAATCATCAATAGGAAAATGAATGACTGGATTTATATCTTGCCTATATAACTCATCAAATGAATCAATTCTATCATTTTCTGTTGTAATACCATAAACATGTGCATTCAAATCAGCACGAATGCAATCATTTCCTTTTTGCAACAAAGAGATATCATGTTCACATGGTTTTATTTTTGAATCTTCAGCAAAACTATTTACAATAACAGGAGTGCTTATTTGCTGATCTGAAATTAAACATTCTATACGACATTGATTTGTTCTTTGCGCCTCATCTTGCCGAAAAACATTTCTAGAGAAGTGACTTCGAGTTAAGCCATATTTTATGTTATTCTCAATCGCTATTGCTATCATGAATGCCTGATGCAAAGTTCTAGGTTCCTTATCTCTTAATAGATAGTTCATCTTTTTATCAAATGCACTGAGATAAACCACTAAACACATTTGATCATCCAGCTTGTAACTTTCAGGAAATTCACTCAAAATCTTTGCAAATCTGATATTAAATTCAGGAACTAACTCACCTTTCTTGATTTCAATTTTCAAAAACTTATCAAAATAATCAGAGATGCTTACTCTTTCCCCAAATTGCATCATGAAAGCTGACAGTAATTCATCCCAGGATGAAATTGAACATGCTGGTAAAAATGAAAACTAGTCCCTAGCATCATCCTCTAAAGTGTGAACAAACAATTTCATCTGAATGTCTTCATGAGCAATTTCAAAATCACCAACCAAGTCACTAAACAGCTGAACATGATGACTGGCTGAATTTTCATGGTTTCCACCAAACTTAGGCAAATACTATTTGAGGTTACAAGGCACAGTATTTGGGAAACCGTGGATACCATTAAAACTCAATGGCATATCCCTCCTGGTAGAGATGGATCTAGGAATTTCACTAATAGGCTACATACTAGATGAGATGAAACTCGACATTCTTCAACTCAAGACTCATTCATCATTAAATACTTTCAGAATTCATAATTTGCAGCAGATCTTCACAACCCTCTACCAAATGAATGCTTCAAATACACTTCACAACTTTAAAACAACAATTGAAACCAAATCCAGTGAAATGTATAAAACATAAAACTATTCTCCTCTTCTTAGTGCTTAAACTTTGCTTGATGGGGAATACATATGTAGAACTAACTTTCATGGGAAAGAAAATTGCATGAAAGTATAAAATAACTCAAGTGTTGTTGTATGAAACCACTGATCTTCTAATTAGCCTGGTGCTAACATCAATTCCTCACACCACTGATCATAACCTTATAGAGTTTCCATCTTATTTGAAGAGAGAAATGAAATCACATCTATGATTTATCTTTATCATTAAAATTCTTGTGACAATAGATCAAACAACACATCCAGACTTATTTGTCAGAAACTTATAATAGATCTTTCTTCTTGCTTGCAAATTCATCTAACTTTTAGATCTGCTTGATTCCCATGAAAACTCTTGAAAATAATTTATACATCACTGATCTACAATGATTCAGAGATCCTTTAGATAGAGTCACCACTCACTATTGTGAGAAAGATTTTAAACATGATTCATAAAACTACAGATCTGAATTGAAAATTCAACTTGAAAACTTTGCAAAACTTTTAACAACATTTAAAAGCGAGCATACATATTTCACCAATTCTGACTCTGAACGACAATAGTATTCTGAAAATAACAACCGGTTGACATGATTGAAGATGAACACCCTTAGCAACACAATCTATATTCAACCTTGAAAAATACTGCTGTAAATGGATAAAATTTACTGGGGTGCATGATTTGGAGTAAGAAAAATTGAAAAGAACATCAGAGAACTTACTACTGAAACTTTTTAATGCACTTCTCCTCCTGTATTGAATCTCTTCTTTTCAAATTATACACCAGAGATTCTTGTCCTTTTAACTGTGAATTACTTCACAGCATTCCCCAGTAGAGTCACCATTTTGTTGGTGTTTGAAAAAGTTATGCATTTCCAATTACCCTGATGAGAACAAAACGCATCTAAGGGATAGCTAACTCCTATTATCAACACATCCATTCAGAAACCAAGCCAACTATAAGGCTAGACCCTTCTTCTTCCTTAGGCTTTGCAAAACCTAGGCGGGTGAACCTCTTTAGATCTGACTAAGCAACCAGTGCAATAACCACTTTCAAGATCTAGAAAAGCAGATGAAACCCCTAATATCTCCACTTCAACATGAAGGGAAAAATTCAATTTATATTGAGGAAAGACAAAATGTTCAATATGCAGCAAAAACTTTAATGATCCTACAAACAACTAGTGCCTTATCCATTAGGGAAATCCTACACTGTAGAATAATGCATCCTTGAACATCAATCAACATATGGCATACGTTAATACATTCATGTTCAGTCTGTTCACCTTATGAATTAGACAACAATATCCAATATAACCCCATACATTCTCACATCCTTCTTAATTGAATCTGCAACCTTGTCTGAAACAACAAGCAATTACATGACTCCTTGAGTCAAAGGCAAGAAAACTTCAAACATACAACTGGACAATTGCAAATAGGTTCAAGATCTTTGTTCTTGAACATATAACATTACAAACTCAACAAGAAAGGAGGCAGTGTTGTATTGAAATTCAAAACCTTTAGCACATTGTATTTATCTCCTTGAAATAAGTACATTAGTGATGCATAAAACAAGATACAAGATCACACTATTGTATCAGAACTATCTGCGAAATCCATATGCTGTTCATACAAGACATGCTGGGTATGTGGCTTTCACAGCCTGAGCAAAGCTCTAAAAACTGGAAGAATAGAAAACCAATCAACCAAAAAAAAGAAAACCCCCATCTCTAGCCTTGGGATCTCACTTAAATACTATGAGATGCAACAAGCTTCAGGCATAGAGAACTGACAAGTGTCCCCTACAAAAGATATCACAAGTTTGTAATGGAAGAAAAAAGAAAAATGATTAACAAAACATCATGTAGATCAAATATTCTCCTGTAAGCTTCTTTTTTGTTACCACTTTTTTGCTGATTCAGCTCTACCACTAATTTTTTGTATGCGCAACTGCTAAGACTACCTTATCAATGACAAAATCAACTCTAAAAAATACGCACCAACCTAGGCCCGTGGGTTTTGTCAAGATGACTACTGAATGAGAATCATCTTTACTTCCCACTCTTTACTAATCATGCTAGGCTTCAGAAATAACAGAATCATTACTTAGCATCCAGTACAGAAGCCAAAAAATAATGTGGTTATTAAAAACAACAAAATAGGGATGCTCTGATCCCCAGCCACGTCTGCTTCCTTAACCAGCTTCTTGCCAACATTTTCCATCTATTGACACAAAAAGGGGAGACACGCACAAAAATTGAAAAAGACTATACCCCAGGGTATAAAATCTTCTTCACCCTCTTCCAAAACTATGCACAGGGTCTCAAAAATCTTTGCTACCCTGGCATCAAACTAAGATGCTTTGAAAATTTGTTTAAAAGATGATGTTTCTACTAAAAAGGTTGTTGGCTTACAAAGTCTATTCCTTGTTCTTCTTATCACCTTGGTGACTTGACTATGACACCTGTTTACTAGCTTTCCTCTATCAAAAACCATACACAGGCATACAAAGCTAACCATTTTCCTTTTCTGAACCATCCTCTAAAAATAAATAAATCATTTTTCAAAGTATCAGTGTCCCAGAACCAACTACTCTTAACGAACAATCCTTCTGCTATCCATACCCTCAGACTTAGTGAAACCTTTAGAAACATCTTTTCAATAAATCACTAGGACTGAAAAATGTAGAGACTTTGGTATACAAACTTACCTGAAGCCTTTTCTATTATCTCTATAACTTCTGCATTTTATCCTTGAGCCAACTACTTGACACTCATGCCAAATTTATCTCAATCCTAGCAGTAATTTTTTCGTTCAGAGATGACTCATGAATTTCTACTTGCACAAGTTGATATTTGGAAAATCTCACTTGTTACACCCTGTTCTTTACTTTCACACACGAAGGTTTTCATGTCTCATTAATATGCATAATGATACCACCTTCAATAGTAAAATATGCACCGTTAATCTTGAAGATCTTATAAGTTGAAAATGTGAGCATGATAGCTTCAAAATCCACTAAGCAAGCTAGTCTGAAATAACCCAATCATAATTAGCCATGTATGCAATTTATTTTTCAGTGGGCGCTTCTTGCTTCTAAGAAATGCAAACGCGCAAGAATAGCAGATCTGAATTGAATCAATGACCTGAGTCCACCCCACATGTCAGACTTGTACACTCTCGCATTTCTTATCTTGTGAGCATGTTTATATAGCAGGCCAGTGCCTTCTATTGATTTAGAGAAGATCGATGGTTAATGAATTTTTTTTGAATAACTATTGCACTGTTCCTTTATCACAAAACACGTGACACTTCAAAATGGCATGATTTGGTTAATTGTGACACAAGTCCACAATCCTTTTACCCGCATTATAAAATCATACAGAGATAAAATAATGTGGGCAAATGCTAGCCCTTGATGCTGACTTAGATCGACGGTGATTCAGAGTTTCAATAATAGGCAGCCCATCACAATGATCCTGACCAATGAGAAAAAACCTTTTTCTACACGTGTTTTGACAAGCCTGACCATAGAATTCAAGACTTTGGCACTCATGACATTGTTACTTCCTCCCATTTTCGTCCCACTGTGCCACGCATCGCAAAGTGGCATGCCCACAATATTTATCTGCTTCTCATCTTGGAAATGCGGGTATGCCTCATTCGTCGATCTCACATAGATCAATGATGTTCATAACTTGTCTTTTGCACTCATACGAACACCTCCTTGTGTCTTCATAAGGGACAGATGTCACTTATGTGATTGCCCTCTTTATTTAAATCATGCTCATCTTCATCCTACGGGCAAGCGGCATCCGGTGATCTCAACCAAGATCAACGGTGAGTCAATCTTTTTGAAAAATCTTGGACCCACGTAATCAGACTGTGCTACGTGCCCTCTTTGCACTTCCCCACATTTTGTAACGGCCTCGCATTTTGAAAATGCGAGAATGCGTGGTCCATTGATCTGAACAAGATCTATGATCGCTGAGACTTGCATGGTAAGTTTGAAAAGAATCTTTTTTGGATTTAAAAAAGTGTAAACCTTGATTACCTTAAACTTAAAATAGATTTAATCAAAACATTATTTCAAGTTTGCCTAAGGTTTAAAAGGGCATGCCCTGAACAAGAAAGTGAGAAGGGGCTAAAGGATTTCAAAAGACATGGTGGATTTGTATAAGGAAAGGTTCTTTACTGAACTCTGCATATTAAATGGGGTAGAAAGTAGATTTTAGGATTTGTTCAAAATAAGACTTTGTCATATAACTCAGAATGACAAATTATCATCATGGAAGGCTTAGGGAAACTGAATGGAAAGTGTCAGAGACATTGAACATCTTAAGGATCTCAAATGGACAGCCGAGTGCACATTCAATTATGGGCATTCATAGGGCTTGACTTTCTCAAAATCACAAATGGATGCTCAAAATGGGAATGCAATTTTGAGCACCAACACTTCCTATATAAGGGAGTATCTATGATGGAAAGAGTCGTCTAGGACTATTTTTTGATAGTAGTGTCTTTGAAAACTTAAGCTACTTAGAAATAGTAATTGTATAGTTCAATGGTTATTGAAACATGTGACATTGATTTTAATGTGGGAGAAGTTTGCATGAAAAATAATTTGAGTACACTAAAGGGAGAAGTTGGCAAATAGATTGGAAAATTAAATAGGTTGGAGAAGTACAACATAGAAAAATAGTTTGATGTAAAGCATAGTGAGTTATATCAATGGGGGAGAATGATTGATGAAGATGATTTGAAAAGAAAGATTAACAGTCTTTTACAATTGGTATTTTTGGAACTACATGCTTTTCACCTATGTTGTCATCAATTCTATAGGGGGAGATTTTTGGAAGCATGAATGTTGATGATATTCCTATGAGGGAGTATTGTAGAAACATGATTAGATAATTGTCATGATGATATGTCACATTCATGATTGTGTTTGTAATTGATGTCAACATAGCAAATTTTTGTGGTATCTGATGGAAGAACAATTGAAAGATCAAGTTGGTTGGACTGATCAATGAATACATTCTATAGTGAGCTTAAAGCGAGATACTACTAAGTGTCTAAAATATGTAGCTAAACTCAAAGAATAAGATATTATGTCTACAAAAAGTTATGTAAGTTTAAATGGAGATTGTTCTAAGATAGAGTTTACAACGGCATGTTCTACTAAACTTGTTATATCTATTAGTAGATTTATTATTTTGAAAAGAAAAATTTAAAGATGTAAAGAAGACATGTTTTTGATGATGTAGACAAGATCACTCATCATAATGATACATGTACAAAAATTTATTCAAGTTGCAAGGTGAAAGATTAATGTTATGACTAAGTGTAATATGTTCTTAATGTGGTCCTATAATAATTAATTCAGAAGGTGTAATAGTCAACTCAAGGAATTTTTTTTAGATTTATTATAAAGGAATGACATTTTCCTTTATCATATATGGAAAAGGATGAAGTAATTGTAAGTAGCATAAAAAGTGGAATGCAAAGTTGAGTAGTGTAGAGCTAAGGTGAAGGAAACTTCATTGCCAAGGTTTTATTGTGTGATCTGAAGTTGGGTACTTGGATTTGAGGTTTGTGACTTTTTCTACAATGTTTGATAGTGATTAGTTTGGTTGAGAAGATAGAGGAAAGAGGAACTTAATAGTAAATTAGTTGTTTGAGTAGTGATCTCTTCTTGTAATTGAAATTGAATGTTTGGGCAGTGGACTCTTCTTGCATATATTGTACTACAGTTCCTAATAGGGACTCATATATACTAAATGTTGTAATAGACTCCTAACAAGGTCAATCATCTAATAAGGAATATTTATATTAGTACATCATCTTGTGGGCATCATTTTCACTAGGGTTTTCCCTCTGATCAATGGTTTCCCTAGTTAACATATCTAGTGTAATTGTCTATGTGAATCTTTGTATGGTTGTTTACTTTGGTTGAATAGTTAAGTTTGTTTAAAGAATAAAAATATTTAAATTTTTGGATAACTAATTCACCACCCCACCCCCTCTTAGTTATCTTGGTGAATTATTATTTATGAAAATTGGTATTAGAGAATTAGGTCCTCGAAGAAAAAATTTAACAACATTGGATAATCCATGGTGAGCATGTTTAGGAAAGATAGTCTGAAGTTTGACAAAACAAACTATGATAGCTAGAAGGGAAAAATGAAGACATATTTGTTGTATATATGTCTAGGATATTGTATCTTGTAAAAATCAGCAAAGACAATCATTTAAGAAAAGGATTTGGAAACTTGCACCAAGGTAAAAAGAGATCTTTTCATGTGTGACATGAGAGCTAGAGAAGCACTATTGATTGCACTTGCTAAAATTGAGTACAATCAGGTAAAATCACTTGCTACTTCACATTTGATTTGGAGAGCTTTGGAAAAAAATTTGAAGGAGATGCACACTCTAAGAATTTGAGTCTACAAGGTTGGATTTGTGCATTTAAAGGTGCTAAAATGATGGAAGATGAATCTGTAAGAACATATATAGGTAGGATATCAGAAATTACTGCAGGTATTAAAGCTCAAGGAGGAAAAAAAGAAGATGATGAGGTCATATGGAAGATATTCAAGACTCTAACACCACCATTAGATTTTATAAAAGAGACATTTCTTGGAAGAATTGAAGCTATTGAGATGAACTTAGACAATCTAAAGAAATGACCAGAACAAAGTGAAACTTTTAGTGCCTTGAATATTTGACCTAATTTATCAAGGAGCACAAGTGCTAGAGGAGATTTTGCTAGCAGCAATAGATCAAAGGAAGACAAAAATATTGAAGGATTATTTCTTCTAGTAAGAAGAGAAAAAGGAGGTAAGAAAATTCTTTAATGTTGGACTTGTGATGAATATGGTAATTATGCATCTAAGTGTCCAAAAAGGGATAAAAATATAAGGAAAATCATAAGCCTAGAAAAGATAGAGATTTTTTGTGTGCAAATGAAGATAATGATTCTGATGAACAAGCAATAAGTTCTAGTGATAATTAAATTGGAAGTGTGGAAATTAAAGAAGAAATTTTTGGGAAGGTAGCTTTTGTATCACAGGTTGAGAAGAACTCTAATTGGACAATTCAAATTGGTTGTTCACATCATATGACTAGTGATATGAACAAGTTTGTTGACTTCTAAAGTCAAGATGGAGCAATTGTAGGAGTTGGAAATAATGAAGAATGTCAAGTTTAAGGTATTGGATCTATAATTCTTAATGGTAAAATTAATACTAAGGATGTATTCTTTGTTGATGGTTTAAACCACAATCTTTTGAGTGTTGGACAACTAGTAGAAAAAGGTTCTTAGTTTTAGTTCATAGAAAAGACATGCATGATCAACTATAAAATGGAAAGATAATTGGAATAGGAACCAGATCTAGAGGTAATGTATTTCATTTCAATACTACTAAAATGACATGTTTGTTTGTAAAGATAAATGACAATTTTTTATGGCATAAGATATTCTATCATATAAATTTTGATAGTATTGTGAGGACTAGTAGAGTTTTTGTTAGAGATTTTCCAAAGATTGTAAAACCTACTAACACAATTTTCAAGAAATGTATTTTGGTAAAGCATAACAAAACTTCTTTTCCCAGGAAGAAGTTTACAACTACAGTGAAGTTGGAGATTGTATACACAAATCTCAATGGTCCTACAAAGACTTAATGATTCTATGATGAAAGTTATTTCATGATTCTAATTGATTATTTTTCTAGAATTATGTGGGTTACATTTCTTAATGAGAAATTTGAGGCATTTGATAAGTTTAAGATATTCAAATATAGAGTTGAGAATGAATCTAGAATGAAGATTAAATGTTTAAAATCAGATAGATGAGGAGAATTCATTGAAAATGAGATTAACATGTTTTGTGAAGCAAATGGAATTAAAAGACAAATATTACCTCAAAGGACCCCTAAATAGAATGGCATTGTAGTGAGAAGGATCAAGTCTATTACAAAAGCTATAAGAGCTATTTTAGCAAAGAATAATGTATCCAAGATATTTTGGAGAGAAGCTATGAATACAACAGTCTACACTATGAATAGAGTTCAAGTCAGGAAAGACACAAACAAAACACCTTATGAACTATGGTTTGGTCAATCACCTACAATTAATTATTTCAAATTATTTGGCAGTAAGTGTTATATAAAAAGAGATGATGACATTGGTAAGTTTGATGCTAGAAGTGATGAAGGTATGTTTCTTGGTTATTCATTGAAAAGAAAGGCTTTTAGATGTTATAATCAAAGAACTAAGAATATTATGGGAAGTGCAAATGTAACAATTGATGAGATGTTCAAAATACAAGAGACACTAGTTGATTAAAATTTAGATGATGATGTTGTTACTAAGGCAAGGAATGGTGAGGTATTTCTTGAGAATAAAATGATTTGTAGAATGAAGGATAGCCAAAGCAAGAAGAAAGATCATAACCTTTATTAGAGTCAATAGTTGAGATAGCAACTCCTACTTAAGGAAAGAACATGATAAAGAATCACCCATCCAAATAGGTCATCAAAAGAAAAGACAAAGGTGTGGTGACAAGAAGTAGAGAAAATGAATAACTATGCTTGGTATCTCAAGTTGAGCCTAAGAATGTAGATAAAGCATGCAAAGATGATTAATAGAAACAAGATATGGAAGAGGAATTGGGGCAACTAGAAAAGAATGAGACATGAGAATTGGTCCCTACACCAACAGACAAGAATGTGATAGGAACTAAATGGGTATTCAAGAACAAGATAAATGAGCAAGGAGAAGTTGTAAGAAACAAAGAAAGATTGGCATGTAAAGGTTAATCACAACAAGAAAGAATAGATTATAAGGAGACTTATGCTCTAGTGGCTAGAATAGAAGTAGTAAGATTCTACTTAGCCTATGCAGCACAGAAGCAATTCAAAGTATATTAGATATATGTCAAGTCAACATTTAAGAATGGAGAACTTGAAGAAGAGGTATATATTGAGCAACCTAAAGGATGTCCTTTAATAGATGACAAGGACAAAAAATATAGACTAAGCAAAGCATTGTATGGATTGAAGAAATCCCCTAGAACCTAGTATACGAGGTTGGAAAAGCATTTGACAAAGCTTGGATATAGAAAAGGTATGGTAGATAGTAATGTGTCTTGGTAGAAATTGATGATGGTTTGATGATTTTAACAATATTTTTTGATGACATTGTAGTTGGATCAAATGATGAAAAAAGTAAGAAGTTTGTAGAAGAGATGAAGAAAGAATTTGAAATGAGTATGATAGGAGAAATGAAATATTTCCTAGGATTGTGGATTGTACAAAATAAAGAAGGAATCTTTATTTCTCAGACTAATTACTTGAAGGATTTATTGAAAAGGTTTGGTTTGGAAACATGCAAACCCATTGGAATACCTATGGTAATTAGACATAAGTTATCTACAAAGGATGAACCATCTACTATTGAGAAGAAAAAGTACAGATCTATGATAGGAGGATTGCAATATCTGACTTACATAACGCTAGATATAGCAAATGTAGATAAAATTGTTGCAAGATTCCAAGCTAATACTAGAGAAGCACATTATGCATCAGTGAAAAGGATATTGAGAAATTTGAAGAAAATATCCGAGTTTGGATTATGGTATGACGGATCTAATGATTTTACTCTAAGTGCTTATATTGATGTAGATTGGGTAGGTAGTATGGATGATAGAAAGAGCACTAGTGGAGGAGCTCTGTTTCTTGGAGGAAGATTGGTTTCTTGGTTAAGCAAGAAGTAGGACTATACATCTCAATGTTTAGCAAAAGTAGAGTATGTTACAGTAGCAAATAATTGCAATCAATTAATTTGGATGAAGCAGATGGTAAAGGATTTAAGGATAAAAATTAATAAACATGTTGTTATAAATTGTGACAACACAAGCATGATAAATATGTCTAACAATTTTGTATTGCATTCGAGAACTAAGCACATTTCTACTAAGTATCATATGTTGAGAGAAAAAGTTTTAGAAAAATAAATTAAAATGGTGTATGTCAACAATAAAGATAAGATTGTAGATAGATTCAATATGCCTCTTCCCAAAGAGACTTTTGAGTATTTGTGAGGTATGCCCCTTCCTACATCAGAGTAGAAGATGCAAGACTACATCAATCTAGTGTAATAGAGAACCATTATTTTTCTAGGAAAAATACTGACACTTCCTATATGGGGAAAAATCTATGATGGATAGAGTCATCTAGGACTTATTTTGATGTTTCTTTGAATAGTGTCTTTTGACACTCAAGCTAGCAAGTTATTGCTGATTTTGATGTAGAGATGTCGATTGTAGAAACTTTTGACATTCATGTTAATGGGTGAGAAGTATCGTATGAAAAAAATTATGCTAAAGGGGAGAAGTTTGGTATGAAATATAGTATGTTGATAGAGATGTTTAGCATAAGAATAGTATGTGGAATGATAGTTTGGTATTGAACACAATGAGGTATATTAATTTGGGAGAATGATTGATAAAGAGGATTTAAAGACTAGCATTATTTTGTTGGTATTCTTGGTACTAGATGTTTTTCATCTATGTTGCCATCAATGCCAAAATGGGAGATTGTTGGAAGATTGGTTCAAAGCATGAATTTGATCATATTCCTTTGGGGGAGTACTACTATGATGATATGTTGCATTCATGAATGAGTTTGTCATTGATGTCAACATAGCATGTTTTATGTCTACATAGTAGTTTTCTATGGTATCTGACAGAAGAACAACAAAAAGACCAAGTTGGTATAGATAGTTAGTTTAAAATGATAACCACCTGAGGTTATGGATGATACTTTTGATTATCTAATATTTGTAGTTAACAATAGAAGAAGAAAGAATAAGTCTAGAAAGGCTATGCAAGTTTTGGTGATGTCTATTTTGAGATAGAGTTTGTAGATGCATGTCCTTGTAAACTTGTTATATCTCTCAGCAGATTTGATATCTTGAGGATCATGGTTTAGGGAATGCAGAAGACATGTTGAGGATGGCATGGCTAAGCGCTCTTGTTATAATATTTTGTGTAAATAAAGTTATTCAAGTTGTAAGGAAAAATATTAAGGTTATTGCTAATTGTAACATGTTCTTAATGTGATCCTATAATAATTAATTGAGAAGGTCTAATAGATGACATAGGGAATTGTTTTATGGACTCGGTATAAAGGAAGGACATTTTACTTTATCATATGTAAGGATTTGAAATTATTTGAAAGTATTAGAGAGTGTAGAATTTGAAGTTGAGTAGAACAGTATGAAAATTAATGATACTTCATTACTGAAATTTTGCTGAGTGATCAGGGGTTTGGTATTTGGATCAAAGGTTCATGACCTAGTCTACAAGGTCTGATAGTGATTGGTCTAGTTGATAGGAAAAAGGAAAGGATATATGAAAGAAGGAGATATCAATTAATTATTTATTTAAGTAGTGAGCTCTTCTTGTAGTTGAAATTGCATGTTTGGGTTGTGGGCTCTTCTTGCATACATTATACCAGAACTTGTAATAGGGTTGGCACAACTCCTAATAGGGTTTGAATCTCCTAATAGGGTCCATCCTCTAGCAAGGAATATTTATATTAGTAAATCATCTTGTGGGAATCATTCTCAATGAGATTTTCCCTCTAATCAAGGGATTCCCTAGTCAACATATCGGGTGTAATTATCTATGTGCATCTTTGTATGGTTGTTGTTTACTTTGTTTGAATGGTTAAGTTTGTTTAAAGAAGATAAATATTTAAATTGTTGTGTAGTTGATTCACACCCACTCACAACTATCTTGGTGGACTATTATTTCTAAAATTTCCAAGGCCTATAAAATCCTAGGACCCCATCCTCTTCTCTCTATTATCTCCTCCATGATGTCAACAAGTGCACCCACACACCTCCAAAGATGTGCTAGCATCCGACTATACCTGTACAAACATAAAACAACAAAGTCATCAAAGGTGCAAGGTGCACATGTATGCACCCTTATTTCTTGCTAAGGAACCTATTGAAAAACTAAATCAAGGTCTGTATATGTGCACCTCCCTATGGTATGCACATGTGCACCTTTCCCCACAAACAAAGACAACCAAAGATAATGGTGTGCAAATGAGCACCTTGTCATTGTGCACATTTGCACACCAATTTCTACCCTTAAGACTAGACTAAGTAAAGGTCTACACATGTGCACCCCATCAATGTGTGCATGTGTGCACCCTTAGTAGTTTAAAATTTTGTTGGTCCAGAAATAGGATATCATGACTTTGGTTTCAAAGTGGGATCCATTTCCAAGGAACCTATTTAGGTTACCATATTGGCACCATCCATTCACAAGGAACATATTTAGGTTACCATTTCTAAAGATAAGTAGTATTAGTGGATTGATTTATAGGAGGGGAAAGAAACTATTTTTTTCCATGAGATCAATATCCCTTGGAAAATTACAACTCGCCTCATCCCTATTTAGACAATATTCATAAAGTTTAGCATTTAGCAGGGAAGTAGTTTGTGCATGAAGATGCTGTAAAAGACCATTGGATGAATGCAATAGATAGCTATGATATCTAAATAAGGGATTATTATAGGATGACTCTATATTTGGAAGGGAGTGCCTTAAAGATAAAGGTCCCACTCAAGGCTATTCATCAAGACACTTTAGATATCTTGGATCCCTTGTATAACTAAGACAAGATATCTAATAGGCCAGTTATGAGCAAAAATATTGATAGGGATGAAAATTTAGATAAACCACAGGGCTAGGAACATAATTAAGTTGGCAATAGATTGGATCAAGAAGCCTTTTAACCTTGACCTAGTTCCATAAACTATCACATTTCAAGCCACAACATGCCCAATTAAGTGTAAAGGTGTAAAAGTTACCATACCAACATTCCTTTCTCAATCTCCAGTTAGGCCAAAAATGGTATATCAACATGACAAGGATATTGGGTACTTTAGAGAAGATAAGGGAAAAAATAATTAGAAAGGAGAGTCTCAAAAACAAGCTAAGCCTGAATCTAAAAAGTCTTATGAAGAGGCAGCTCATGCACCTCAGAATGAAGAGCCTCGAGATAAAGAAGCAACCTAGGCTCAAGATAATACACAAGTGACCCTTCTTGAAGAGGGATAGGAATATGAACCAAAGAAGGAAGCACAAGAGGTGATACAACCTATTCAATAAGAAGAATCCTCTCCTTCAATTGCTAGGAAAGATAGGATTAGTCCTATTGTGAAAAGCACAAAAAAGAAAAGTTACAAAAGAACATTATTCCTATGCATCAAGTGCCAAAAAAATCCTTGAGGTAGATAATGAAGAATAAGAAGAAGAAAATAATTTCCCCTTGAGTCAGAGGACTTAGTCATCCAAGCCTATAATAGAAGAGAGAAGAAGAAGCTCGACCATAATGCCACCATCCATTCCCAAGGAACCTATTCAGGTTACCATTTCTAAAGATGAGTAGTAGAAGTGGATTGATGATTTGGCAGAGCAAGAAATAGATGTCTTCAGCATATCTAATTTCAATTTAATACCTATTGGAACTTAAATGGTGGGTGATAAAATACAAGATACACCTAAAAACCAACTTTTGGAAAGGATTGGAACAAAATGCCACCTAAATAATAAGGTTTTCTAGTTACTCCACCCTCACTATTTTAGGACTTGTCTTTCTTGGAAAAAGGTTCATCCACTCCTCTTCCTCTTATCATGGAAGAGAGAAAAAGTAGTACATGCAAAAGAGTTAGAACAAAGGCTAGTTGATGAAATATTAGAGGAGGGGAAGATCCATGAAAAACTTAGAAAAAACTTCCCAAGATATAGAGGCAAGAATTGTGGCTAAAATTGATACACAAACTCCCAATATAAATCTTTCTTATAAGGAGAAGACTCTAAAAAGGAGTGATAAGTTAAAAGGACTTGCAAGGAAAACTCCCTCTTCAACCAAATACATGTCTCCTATGGACACTACACTAGCCTGGCTAAAGAGGGGGGTTATTGTTAGATAAAAGAGGTAGTTGAACTTGAATGAAGAGGAGAGTATGGATGAGCTGGTGGTAGCCATCAAGAATCTTGAGCCACCTATGAGTGATGCACAAACATTAGCCTTCATAATGAAGAACCAATATCAAGACTTGTTTGTTGATAAATTCATCCCTCCTCCACATGCTGACATTAAGATTTTGACTTCTAGTGATGACTAGATCAAGGAGGTCCTCTCAGGAAAGCCCATAGTAGACACTACTACAATTTTGATCACTATGGGTGTAAAGGAGGTATTTAAGAAGGTGGATAGATATCAGTCAAAATTGGTAACAATAAGGAAGAAAAATAAGCTTTTGAGAGGATATTTTGATGAAGTTGTGGGGCTTGTTGACCTAGATAATCTAGAAGTCACTCTTGTAATGGCAGTAGAGAGAAGAGTTAAGGAAACTATATAGTTAGATTCATTTTTGGTCACATGTCAGAATTGCTGTGACAATTTTGAGGATGAAGGTGTACAAATTATACAGGCTAATTTGAACCTATTACACCATGTTCAAACTAATGTGGATGAATTGATATCCTTAGTGCACCAAGATTTTGGGTTGATGGTTGAGTACATATTTGACAAAAAGACCTTCAAGTGCTTCAAATGATAAATGATAAAAGGTATCATACACTCATAGAGGTGTATATAGTTGATGAGATTGATTAGTTAGAAGATTGGATTGAAAAGATAGCTATCAAAAATAAGGTAATGAAAGGATTTCATTAAGATATACAAAAGTTGAAAGATCAAACACAAGAAAAGATTTTGGAGGATAAGAAGTATTACAATGATGCCTACCTTGATATTTTTGAGGATGAGTCAAGAACTGAATTCAATACAATAAAATCATTGGTTCAGTAGTTCTAAAAAATCTTTGAAGGTGCTTCATCAAAAGAAGATATGAGAAAAGCATTTAGGATGGAAGAGGTACTATTGGAGTAGCACAGTAAAATGGATGATTTTGTGGATATTTGTATGTAGATTAGTAACCACTAGAAGATAGTTAAAGATAAGTATAAAGAATTGTATTTTCTAGAAGCTTCCCAAGTGGTGGAGCTTATACTAAAATTCAAGAGAAAATATCTAGAAATAGTTCTGTGATAAAGGGGTAGAAAAAATGAAAGCTAGAAATTTAGTTTTTACAGTTGGGAAAATATTAGATTTTTTGAGCCTACCACCAAGGTGCCCAAGGTATTCTATTCATAGAGGACCACCAACAATTAACTACTATTTTTAAATTTAGAGCTTTCCATGCACCAAAAATGCATTTTGATGATAGTTCAACTCCCAAAAATGCCTAAAGAAGGTCAAGCTTTCATTTTTAGAGTTTCCAGTGATGCTCAGATCCTCTTACAGATTCCTTCTTCTTATCTACTACTTCATTCTTTGTTTTAAGACATGTAAAGGCCCATACACACATTAATGGATATAAACAAGAGTGAAGTCCTACTTAGCACCATTTAAGAGGCATTTTGTACATAATTACATTTTTATTATTAGTTTTAAGTATATATTTGCATGAAGAGATCTCTCACTCTCAACACAAATGGAGTAGATGATTTATTATAAATTCAAGATTGTAACATTTATTCTAGTCCATTATTTTGATGCAATAATATATGATATTGGTGCTCTCATTCTTGGTGTAGTTATTCTTGCCAGGGCGTGTTCTTTTTGTGGATTCTTGTTTAGGACAATAATGGAGCCAATGGTTTTGTTGTGTTGATTTAATTGTGTGATATTTTAGTTCTAGTGTTTTATATATGTTGACAAATTTTGCTAATGTCTAGAGTTGGAGAAGAGATCACCCTATTGTTCCTCCATATCTTCTTGTCTTGTATGAGCACACTTTCTATGTCCTTGTGATTCAATGAAATGTGAAACATCTTTCAATTTTTACTAAGTTTCCATCGACAATTGCATCAGTGGATTTCAAGAAGCACTGCTCCAATTTTTCATTGGTGTCCTACCCAATATTTTTGATGATTTAACTCATAGACATGTTGTTACCATTGTTTATGTCTATTAATAATTTCCAATTCATGTTATTTTCTTTCATCTCTTGTTACCTTATCTTCATTATTTCCTTTACTAACACTTGGTTAAATTAGGAATTCATATAGTTGCATTGTTAGATTGTATTGATTCTAAAAATAGAAAATACTAGAAACATATCTTGTGTGTTTAATTTGGAAACAATAAGTAGATTGAACATCTTATCCAAAATTGGTCAGAACTAGTAAAGGCCTCCCTATGAACAAACACATTTATCTTTAACTGAGCAGATTTTAGTAGGTTGCGAGATCACCCAAAACCTAAAAGTTGATCCTAGATTAGACTTTTAAGGGAGGAGTTTGAAATGAGTCTTGCCATTAAGCATTGTACAAAATGACAACTCAATAGGTTGTAGGGTATTGAGCAATAAAACTAGATGAGGAATTGATGATGGAGGATAAAGAAAGCATCTCTCAAGCATTTGAGGGTAATTCTTGGTAAGGACTGAATATATTTATATTTTGAATCTAGAAGGAAAGTATCACTAGTAGTCTTTTCTTAAGGTTCTTGCATAGTGTGGTTCTGTTACATTTTTGATGTCAAATGATGGATGTTATGTACATGTACCTCTCTTGCTTATTAATTTCTATTTTGTAAATAGTTTCTATATTTATAAACAATAGCCCAACCATTCTCCTTTTAGGACTTGTACCTCTCTAGTGGCTTGCATACATAGATAATTGATATCTTGCATTTAGAACCTTTATTTTCTTTTCATATTCGTCATTTAAGCCTAGAATAAATACAAAAGCATAGCTTTCATATCTTAGGGAGAGTTATTTTCCAAATTAGAAGGAACATATTTCATAGGTCATTCCTTTAGGGTCTATTTGGTTTTTGGAATGCTTTCACTTCAAACTAATTGAACTTTTAAGGTTCTTCAATGTAATGCCCCTCCTAGAATTAAGAGATATTAGGTAAATTTATTACCAATCTTATTCCTAATAACATCATTAAGGCTTGATTTGATACAAGGATTCTAATTCATTTTTAAATAATTCTATAACTTATTCAAATGATAAAGACCACCTTCATTGATGTCATTTTTAGAATAATCTTATCTATTTTCCATGTATTTATCTTTATTCAAGCCTCACAAAAGTATCACTCATCATTGCTGACAAGATAAAAAAAGAATAATATTGAACTTGGCTTCTATGTCATTTATATACACTATATTAGCATATCAAATATATATGCTAATTATAGAGTGATTGGTATAACTCAAAATATAAGTTTAAACTTCACACAATAGAAGCAAATGCTTTGAAATGGACACAATATTTTGGAAATGATTTTATTATTATTGCATTAGTATTCTTTATTTGGAGATTGTACATAACATATGCTTATTGATGTCAAATTATATTTAATTCCTAGAGGTACTTGGTAAATATGATCCCCTATTACATACTAGAGATGGATGTTTTGATGCCTCTTGAGTTCTTTTACCTTTGACTATAACATGCATGACCTTATATGTTGTTCTTGTTGATTGCAATTATCTCTATTTTTTTAGGATAAGATATTCATTCTTATAACATATAATGTTCCCTTCACATCTTTATATAGGACTTGGGAAAGGCCTATGAAGCTTTTATATATTATATTAAATAATGATCTACATCATGTATTATAAGTAAACATGTATGTTTTTATTCTCTCAGATAGGCGGTCCTCTCATCTTCTCCCTGATCTCCTTCCAATTTGATGTCTATACTGAATGTTGGCTATCTACCTCAATTGGTATTATGACTAAGTTGGATTCTATCTCTTGATAGGTCACACATTGGATTGAAATCGTTAGTTTCTACTATGGTTTTGACTTCAATTATGTTTTTCTCGTCATCTCATTCAATATCTATTCACTTACTACTAAATTAAATGTGTACATTATAGATCTATATGTCCACCTAGATTGAGTGTAGCCTTAGATAAATTTCAAAATAGGGACTCTTACTTCCAATTATTGCTAACTAGGATTATTTTTACTATCATTGTTTTGCTCCTCCATAATTACCCTAGAACCCAAAATTATTTAAAGAAATCAATTGATGATATTGTTGGAAATATAGGTGTAATTGAATTATTTAAAGAAATCATTTGATGATATTGTTGGAATTAGTTACTACAAAATAAAATCTCAAATCCCTTAGATGTCAACAAAATAAGACTTATAAAACTAATTATTGTTGCATCTTAGTAAACATATAGAAATTTTTTTAACTGAGTAAATGTAGAGTATGTATTACTTTAGCAGATTTAATACTAACAATAATTATCTTGCAAACATGAGAGAAAAGAAATGAACACATGAGACACCATATTTAACATGGAAATCCAATATGGAAAAAGCCACCAATGTAACTAGTTAATATTTTTAACTCATCTGACGTGACCTTTGTTAGGAGCCAACCTGGTTAAAGGTTACAAGACACATTGTTAGGTGTTACCTTCTTAGAGTATCTAATCATGCTATTAGGAGTGGCCTTGTGAGAAGTCTTAAAATAATTCAATGGAACTATCTCCTTGTTAGAGGATTTACAATTGCCTATCAAACCAACTCTATTAAGAGATTTTAGATCAATACTACAATGGTTGGAGAGTAACAATGAAATGACCTATTTGTGATGTAACTGAATTGTTGAATCTAGATCTTTATTCTACTTAAACTTGACCCTTCTTCATAGAATATTACTTGTCTACTCCATAAGGATATCTTCTTATCCTTCAAGTTCTCTCTCACTCTTTCCTTTTCAATTCAATCAACATACTTGCACATACTTGAAAATCACAACTTGACCTTATATTTATATCATCCAGATTCTCAAGTCGGCTCAATATAAACTAACCAATAATCATTACCATAGTTGGCTAGAACCAATATTTTAAATAATTAAGCTTCATATTGCAAAACAAAAAAATTATTCATTAGCTGACCTAGCTCATAAACACTAGTTCTGATACTATTTCTTATGTTAACCAATAGAAGCTTGGTTAAAACTGTGAACTTGCAAATTTCCTTTGGCAATCGAGTGAACTTAGTTAACATTAGCTCTATCCAACTTTCCTTTGTTAACCATGCAAACTTTATTAACACTATTTTCTACTATAATTTCCTTTGATGCTCAAGTGAACTCAGTAGACACTATCTTCATAGAATAAACTTCAAGAATTCTTGGTAGACAAGGAAAACTATAATGCTGACCAAGTGAGCTTGGTAATCACTAACTGTTAATTGATATGAAATTTGTGTAACATAAAAGAAAACACACAATTAAACAATTGTATCCAACAATCTCCCTCTTTGGCATTGATGGCAACACAACATGTCATAACACAATGAAATTTGAGAACAAGACTTTTACTAATAGAAAGTTTCTCCCTCTTAGATTTTACATCAAAAGCTTCTCTTTCATGCAATAATCTCCCTCTATGAAGGAATTACATAAATTCTTCCACTTGGAATGGCAAAACAAATTTCAAAATGATGGTATACTTCTCCCTCTTTGACAACACATGTCAAAGACAACACATACCAAATTAGTATCAATGTACCTTAAGTATTGATTTATATGCAATATTATCCTAACTATGCTACACCAACTGATTGATTTTCAACTTGGTTCCTATTGATGTATCACTAAAACTTCATTTAGTGAGCTTCAGATAGGGGAATGACTCCTAACTTACCTCTTAGATATAAGAATGCATCCATAGGTAATGGCTTGGTAAATATGTTTGCAACCTATTCTTTTGTATGGACATTTTCCAATCTGATTTCTTTGTCCTACATGAATTCTCTAAAAAAATGATATTTTATGGCAATGTGCTTTGTTTTTGAGTACATCATTGGGTTCTTTGATATGTTCATTGTCGTGGTGTTATCACGAAACATGACAACTAGTTCTTTGATTTTAACCTTCATACCTTCCAGCAATTATTTAAACTAAATAATGTTAGAATAATTCACTATTGCTACAACATATTTTTCTTCTGACATGGATTGGGATGTGCAGTTTTGCTTCTTGTTTGTCCAAGATACCAACCTTTCACCAAGAAAGAATGCTCCACCACTTGTGCTTCTTTTTTCATCAAGATTTCTTGCCCAATCAACATCAGTAAACACTTTTACTTCTAGATTCCTTCTAAGTTTGTACCATAAACCATAGTCTTCAGTGCCTTTCAAATATCTCAATATTCTTTAAATTGCCATCATGTGGTTTTCTCTAGGTTTTTCCTAGAATCTTGTCACTATTCCAACTACTAGGGCAATATCAATTCTTGCATGAACTACATACTATAATTTCCCAATTATTGATCTGTATAGGGTCTGATCTACCTCTTTGGAATCAACATCTTTTGTAAGTTTTAGTCTAGTAGACATGGGGGTTTCCATTGGTTGTGAATCTTCCATTCCAAACTTCTTGAGTATCTCCTTGATATACTTAGATTGAGTAATATAGATACCATTCATGTTTCATTGTATCTCCAATCTAACAAAGAATTTTATCTCACCAAACATGGACATATCAAATTCTTTGTTCATTTGTTCTAAAAATGCTTTGCATAGGTCATCATTCCCTGTAACTAGAGTATCATCCACAAATATCTTTACCAACACAATCTTTTATCTGGTCATTCTTTGATATCGAGACTATTGCTATCATTTGTTCTCTAAAAACCAATTTTTATTACATAGTTATGTAATCTTTCATACCATGCTATAGGAGCTTGTTTTAGAGCATACAAAGCTTTGTGTAATTTGCAGACCATGTCTCTTTTGTCTGGATCAATAGAACATTCTGATTGCTCAATGTAGACTTCTTCATCAAGAATTCCATTGAGGAATGCACATTTGACATCCATCTAATATGCTTTGAATCCTTTGTGTGTTGCATATGCAAGTAAGGTCCTAACACGTTCCAATCTTGTAATAGGAGTGAAATTTTCACCATAATCAATGCCTTCTTCTTGATAGTATCATTTACATACCATTCGTGCTTTATTTCTTGATACGTTACCATCTTTGTCCAACTTATTCCTAAACACCCATTTTGTTCCAATCACATTTTTATCTTTAGGCCTAGGTACAAGGGTCCATGTTTTGTTCTTATCTATTTTTTCTATTTCTTCATTCATAGCCTCAACTCAACTTTCATTTTCCAATGCATCTTTAACACTTCTAGGTTCAAATTCAACAAGTAAACATGTACCTTTTAGCTTACTTCTTATCATAGTACTTTTTTATTTATCTCTAATAGTTTGTTCAAGTCTATGATGCCTTCTAACATAATTGGCCAATATATGTTCCTTGCCTTTTGAATTTATTTTACTATCTTCCTTTTGAATTTTAACTTGAGGTTTGGGTTGTTCAATCTATGGCTTGGGTCCCTCAAACTCAATAGGTGTTAACTTAGTAGCTTAGAATGTAACTCGGGTCCCTATGACTCAGTTTACACTTTTTACAACTTAGTAACTATAGTAGGCTTGGGAGATGAAGTCTCCTTATTATCAAATATTCTTGGAAATGTATCAGATTCAAAGTAGACAAATCTTTTGTAGTCTTTTGGTTCATTCTTGCTTTCTTCTTCAACCTTTTCTACAAACTCATCAATTCTCACTTGTTCACTTTCTATGATTTTGTGAGTAGAAAATTCAAACATTTATATGCTTTTCTTTTGCAGAAGTATCGTAGAGATATAACATCATCACCTTTTACATCAAACTTTCATTTTGTAGAGTCTTTCAAGATATAACATTTACTTTTAAATACTTTCAGGTAACTTACATTGGGTTTGTAGCCATACCATAGTTCATTGGGAGTTTTGTCTGAATCCTTCTTCAAAATAACTTGGTTCAAAGTATGAACTATAGTGCTAATAGCTTCCTTCCACTATTTGATATCAACATTCTTTTCAATCATTAGAGTCCTTGCACAATTCATGATGGATCTATTTCTTCTTTCAGCTATCCCATTCTTCTCAAGAGTACGAGGGGCTTATACCTATCTTTTGATTCCTCTTTCAATGCAAAAATTATTGAATTCATTGGAGATGAATTCACCACCTCTATCTGATCTTAAGCATTTCAATCTTTTTCCTATTTCCTTCTCTACTCTTGCCAAATACCATTTGAATTTTTCAAATTCTTTTGACTTTTCTCTACTTCTTGCAACTGGGCAACTGTAGTAGGCTTAGTAGATGAAGTCTCTTTATGATCAAATATGCCTAGAAATGTATCAGATTTGAATTATAAAAATCTTTTGTAGTCTTCTATTTCTTTCTTGCTTTCTTCTTCAGCTTTTTCTAAAAACTCATCAATTCTCACATGTGTACTTTCTATGATTTTTTCAGTAGACAAATTCAAACATTTATATGCTTTGCTTTTGTAGTTGTGTCCTAGAAATAGACCTTCATCACCTTTTACATCAAACTTTCCTTTTCTAGAGGCTTTCAAGATGTAACATTTACTTCCAAATACTTTTGGGTAACTTACATTGGGTTTGTAGCCATACTATAGTTCATAGGGAGTTTTTTCTAAATCCTTCTTCAACTAAAATTAGTTCAAAGTATGAACTACAGTGTTGATAGCTTCCTTCTACTATTTGATAGCAACATTGTACAAGGACATGATGGATCTATTTTTTCTTTTAGCTATCCCATTCTGCTTGAGAGCACCAGGGGTTGATACCTATCTTTTGATTCCTTTTTCAATGCAAAAATTAATGAATTCATTTGAGATGACTTCACCACCTCTGTCTAATCTTAAGCATTTCAATATTTTTCTTGTTTCCTATTCTACTTTTCTCTTAGATACATAACAATCATCATTATAGAGTAGTCATCAACAAAAAGAATAATTTTTTTTTCTACATTATATCTTTGTACACCAATTAGTCCATAAAGGTCAGTATACACAATTTCTAAGACATCTTTAGATTGATAGTTTTTTCTTTTAAATCTAGTCTTTCCAATTTTGCCAATTTGACAATTCTTGCATAAATAGAGATCTGGTTTCTTCAAACTAGGGATACCTCTTACTTTCCTAAATTTGCTTATTTTCACCAGGCTATCAAATTTCACATGATATAACCTTATGTTCCATAAGAAACTTTCATCCATTTAAGCAATAAAACATGACCAATTACTAAGATCAAGATAAAGTAGGTTACCTTTTGTTTGTTTGCCTAATCTAATTAGATTCTCTTTGTCATCTAGCAGTCTTTCCTTGCCATGCATGAATTCTACCTTGCATCGAATGTTGATTAGTTGAGTCACACTTAGTAGATTATGTTTTAGTCCTTCAACCCAATAAGCATCTTCACATACATGTTCATTGGTTAATGAGATACATCCTTTTCCTTTGATGCAACAAGGTTCATTATTTCCAAATCTTACACTACCTGCATCATAATGTTCAAAAGGTTCAAAATGCTCAAAACTTTGTTCTGTCTCCAGTCATATGGTGTGAACATCCACTATCTATGATACATGTATCATTTTTACTAACATGAGAGATAAGTGCCATCTTATCTCCTTCATCATCAAATTCATTTTTCATAGAAATTTCCACTATTTCATCCTCACTATTATCATAATCCTTAGCCATAAAAAAAGTTTTCTTACCTTTTTCTTTGTATGATTTATGACTTTTGAAATCCTGTTTTCCTTTGTACTTGTGGCTCTTCTTCTCTTCTTTGCTATCTTTGTTTGGGCACTTGGCAGCAATACGACCAATTTCTTCCCATGAAAAGAAGAATAGAGGAACTTTACGTTTGTATTTTCCTCTACTTCTAGAATATTTCTTTGCAAGAAAAGTTTCAACAACTTCAAGATCACTATCTAAGCTTTCCTCATTTTCTTCTTCATTGTTTCATCGATTTATCTTTTTCCCTTTATCTCTGAATGAAAATTTGGCCTCATATGCAAACTCAATATTTTTGGAAGCTGGAACATAATTTTCAAAGTTGCCTAAATCAAAAGCTATCAATCTTCCTACTAGGGCATCTAGATCTATCTTGCTATTTGAATCACATCTCACTTCTTGAATAGTAGATACTCGAATTGCATAAATGAGAAGAAAAGTTTTGAGACTTTTACATACAATGATTTCTTCTTTGATCTCTCCTTCAAATGCTCTAATTACACTAACATTGTCTTTGATTCTTTCTACATATTCGAAAACATTTGCATCTTCTCTCATCCTCATCTAATCAAATTTTCCCCTAAGTCTTTCTTCTTTGGCTCTCCTTTCATTCTCATCACCACCATAGATGTCGTTGAGTTTGTTCCACATTTGAAAAACAGTTTTACAATCTTTAACCTCATCAAATTCTTCATAGCTAAGAGCAGATGCAATGTCAATCGTCATGATGTTACTGTTCTTTTTCTTAGCAAGATCTTCAATGGATAATGTACTAGTGGGGGTTTTGTATTCTACATCAAGATATTTGTAACCTAAGTTATCAATGGTAGTCAAATGAAGCCTCATGAGTCCCTACCATGCTAAAAAGTTATCTCTATTTAGCTTAGGGATTTCTCTCGTAAGGCATCCTAATCTTTTCCTTAGGTCCTTGAAACCTTTCTTGTAAGCACCAAAATTTTTTATACCAATTGTTGGAAATATAAAGGGAGCAACTAGGAGGGGGAGTGAATTAGCTACTACAAAAATAAATCCCAAATCCCTTAGATGTCAAAAAAAATAGACTGATAAAATTGATTACTATTCTAGCTTCGTAAACATATAGAAATTGGTGTAACTTGATAAATGTAGAGTATGTATTACTTTAGCAGATCTAATACTAACAATAATTATCTTGCAAACATGAGAGAAAAGAAATGAACACATGAGACACCAAATTTAACATTGAAACCCAATATGGAAAAAATCACCAATGTAACTAGTTACTATTTTTTACTCTTCTAAAGTGAGTCGTGTTGGGAGCCAACCTAGTTAAAGGTTACAAAATACACTCTCAGGTGTGACCTTGTTAGAGGATTTAATCACCCTATTAGGAGGGCCTTGTGAGAGGTCTTAAAATAATTCAATGGAGCTGTCACCTTGTTGGAGGATTTACAACTAGCTATTAAACCAACTTTGTTAAGATATTTTACATCACTTCTACAATTCTTAGAGAGTAACAATGAAATGACCTAATTATGATGCACTTGAATTGTTAAATCTAGATCTCTATTATAATTAAACTTGATCCTTCCTAATCAAATATTTTTTTTCTACTCCACAAGGATATCTACTTATCATTCAAGTTCGCTATCACTCTTTCCTTCTCAATTCAATCAACACACTTGTACACACTTAAAAATCATAACTTGACCTTATATTTATATCATCTAGATTGTCAATCAGACTCAATACAAGATTAGAATGACCAATAATCATTACCATAGTTGACTAGAACCAAGACTTGAACTAATTAAGCTTCATATGCATAAAAGATAAAAATCCTTTATTAGTTGACCCATCTTGGTAAACACTGGTTCTGAGATGATTTCCTATGTTAACAAACAAAAGCTTGGTTAACACTATGAACTTGCGAAAATCCTTTGGCAACTGAGTGAACCTAATTAACACTAGCTCTGTCCAACTTTGCTTCATTAACCATGTGAACTTAGCTAACACTATTTTCTGCCATAATTTCCTTTGACACTTGAGTGAGCTCAGTAGATATTGTCTTCATAGAATAAACTTAAAGAATGCTCAATAGACAAGGAAAATTGTCTCACTAACCAAGTGAGCTTAGTAAGCACTAATTATCAACTGATATGACATTTGTGTAACATCAAAGACAACACACAATTAAATAGTTGTATCCAACTCTTCTTCTTGTACCAAATGGATACAATGTTAGTAAGGATGCTCCAATTTTAGTAATAAAATTTGGACGACATTATCAAAATCTTGTAGGATTTTGACAATATTTTTTTGATGTTTTCATGAGGCCTACCATTGATGGCATGGAAATCTTGTCGATAACCACTCCTAATCATTAAAGTTTCAATGTTTTCTATGTATGGTCTGATGCTACCTCCTGTTAGAGATTGGACTCATTTTCAATGGGGTTGTCTATTGATAAATAGAGAACCTTATCTTTTGTCAAAATTTTGACAAAAATATAATGATAGAATATTTTGACAATTGCAATCAAAGAATCGACTAACCCTTGTTGAAAAATAGGTCCGCTAGTGCCTTGAAACTTTGAAGAATAATTGCAAAAACATAATGGTAATCATTTGGTATGCTCCCTATGCTCCTATTGAATATTATGTCTAAGTATAAGTGACCAAAAAGGGGGTAAATAATGTATCATCAATTAAGGATGAGTATGCATAACTAGTTTTCTGTTCATGTTATGATGTTGGGAAACAAAAACACTTTGGAAAATATTTTGAAAAAGAAAATCATAACAACATATGTAGACTGATTTATAGGTATGGTGTACATCCTAAGGGAGAGTACACATTTTTAAATTTTTGGTATGTCATATATTTTACTTAGGAGCATCTAGGGTTTCCTTGCTATCCTACTCATCTTTGTTTATTATTCTAGTAAGTCCCAATTTGTAGTCATTGCAAAGTTCTAGTGGTTGTCAAGTTGTTTAATTGAGTTATTCAATGTTGGCCAAGTTGTTTAGTTTTGACTGAGTTGTTCAGTATTGACCAAGTTGAATCATGTTAGCTAAATGTTCCTTCATCTTCCTAGTAAACTAGATTTTTTTTTATGCTCAATTCTTTGTTTGACTGAGTTATTCTATGATTGGTCCCTAATATCATCCAATTTGTGTTATTAATTTGGATCATAAATTTATTGTATGGATCTTGCCTTGGGATGCATGTAAACCATTTTGAGGTTGACCTTCTATTGTGTAATAATCTAGAACCTTCTCTAAACCATTTTGGAAAGTATTAATAGGGGTGTTTAGGTTAGGTTAGGTATCCTTAGAGGGAGAGTGCAAAGTTGAGGGATCTAGAAGTCCAAATTAAGGATCTATGAAAATTCCAAGTCTTAAATTTCATAAATATTGTTGTTCATAACTTGGAAGGCCTCATAGCTAGGCACGAATTCAAATGTTTGATGAATCAATAATGTATTTTCTCTTGCTTATCTCCTTGGTGTTGTTCTCCATTTTTTTCCCTCCACTATGTTTACACAGTAAGGTGGTTGGATAGTTAGGTGTTCCTCTAGCCCTATCTTTCCAATTCCTACTTGCATTAGGTGGTATCAAAGCTAAGGTTCATCATTTAGTAGATTAGATTGTGTAGAACTATGATTGATTTTGGTTGAAGGGTGACAAATTTGTGGATTTGACCTATAACTTCCAAAGAGTTATGATCTTGCAATTACTTGTGTGTCAAGATGGTTTGAAGAAGAGAAAATGATGACACTACTATTATGGACATGTTGAGCGAAATTGTAGCCAAATTAGATGTTGTAGAGATATACTAGAGGAGAGGAGTGTATTTAGAGGATTTGAGTGATGATGTAGCAATGCCACCAAACCCTAATCCAGAACTTGAAGAATATCAAGATGGGGAAATATTGTTGAGAGTATTGGCTAAGACACATTCAAATCCTATATTCTAATAGGATATCTCCAAGGTGTGCTTGCACAATAGCTAACTAGGCTATACTTAGATATAGTCTTCTCTAGACCCTAAGCTCACTTCTAAGACATTATATGTCTTGGAAAATCCTAACCTAAGACTTCCCTAACTCAAATCTATGAGTGAGTTCCTTTGTGATTTACATTGAGGGATGATAATCATTAGGGTGATTCAAACCTTTACTCTTCCTTGAATGTCTCCAAGGAAAACTTCACCAAATATTCTTTTCTAGTTTTGTAGGGGGTGTGGCCATCTCTAAACCACTTGCTTGGCTTCCAAATTATTCCATTTGAACCAGTCATTTAGTAATTTCCTATTTAGTTCAAGATTTTCTATGGGTTTGGTCTATTAAGCCTAATTGGTCAATTAACCCTAGTCAGTGGGTTTTTCCAAATTCTTTCTCAAACCTTGTAGATAACCTGAAACATAACTTAACATTTAGATTACATTTTGAGAGACCTTGAATATTTTTCTACTCTTGGGTCCTTAGAACACCTGTATAGTGGATTCATAAAATGTAGGGCTAATAGGGCTGATTTTGTGTTCATCACTGATTTCTACTAGGAAATCTTACTCAATGGATTGGCAGATACCTAATCTCACTCAAAAGTTTTTCTAGGACTAGTAGTATTTATAAACCATACTTGGTTTCATACCCTCCTTCTTTCTACTGCACATACACATCTATGTTGCACTATCATGCACCTACCTAGGCTTGTTGATATCAACTAGGGAATGATGTTAAAAATAGCTAACCAATGTTCCAAAGGCCCTCCTTTCACACACAAAAACTTCAATGGATTTCCTAACATAGTCCTCTAAGAAGTGATAATTTTCATTATGGAGAACTATGAGGAAGCCATGAAACCAAAAATTGTCTATTTATACACTAGCAACTAGACTATTTACAAAATAATTTCTACACGTTTTCTAATGGACTAAAATTAACTTAGTTACTCAATAGAAAATTCTTAAAATTGTCTAATCTGTATGAACCCAACACTAACTCACACAGATCAATCTATAAGAAAACATTTTCTTGCAATGCAAGATGATAGTCACTGAAAAAAAAAATTTAACTTCTACTCCACTTTTTAAAACTCCACTACATCAAACTCTACCTCATGAAATGGAATCCTAGAAGATTAGATATTCCCTACCCTTGATTTGAGGCCAATATGGAAACTACCCATAATAATTCCTCAAAGAGAATCTAATCTTACAGTTTATTGTCATGCATTTACAAAAAAAGGAAAAGTGTTGTTAAGCAACATTGTGGCAACTTTTACTTCACTTTGATATAATCATGCCAAGGGTCTCTAATTGACATAGAGTGATGTAGAAACATTCTAGGAACCATGTTAGACATATTTCTACCCTTTCCCAAGCCTTAAAATCTTTGAGACCTACTTTTCTTACTTTAGGCCTATCTAGCACAAATAACTATTAAAGCAATAAACACCAAGGTTGGATTGATATTAGGTGAATCCACCTAAGGACATACAAGCAAGACCTTCTAAGGTCAAAACCAAATCTACTAACTTGGCTACAGTTAGTACATGTCAAAATTTTCCATCTTGGCTAGGGTTAGTACATGCCAAAATTTTCCAATTTTGTGGACTCATTTTTGGTGCTCCTACAACATCCTTCTCAAATGACAAGATTTTAATCCATCCTTACATTGAGTAAGTTGGCATCTACTCCCAACTTCTTCAATTTAGTTTCCTTGATTCAAGTTGCCTTTGCATCTTCTTGTCCATGCCATTTCACTAGATGCTTATACTAAGTTCTTCACTTGGTCTTATTGTAGGCATTGGAGTCTAGTATCTTCTTTGCTTGTTTAGGTGGTATAGGAGTTAATCTTAGGTCTACTAACTCCTTTATGACTTTTTTAAGACTCTACTATGGAATATGAATAGGACCCTTGTAAAGGATAAGAGTTACAACATTAAAGATTGGAGTAAAACCCATATCTTCAAGGTATACATTTTTTCCATATTTGATCAAAATGGTGCATGGCCCTAACCTTCTCATCTACAACTTATGCAGTACTCCCTTCTATATTCTACCATTTTTTAGATGAACCATGACTAGATATCTTACCTAAAATTGAAGGTCTTTCTTCCCTTCATCCACCTTTTGCTTGATCTTTGTTATGTTTTGTTGAAGAGTCCTTACTATTTCATGCACCTCTTTCAAGGAATGTGTAAATTCTTCAGCATAACCACTACCCTTGGCTCCATATTTTATTTCTTTGAGCTCAAATATGCCTCTAGAGTGTAGGCCATAAACTATCTCAAAGGGACTCTTGCCAATAGTCTTGTTTATAGTATTGTTGTAGGTATATTTTTCCTATCCTAGGAGTTGGTCCCAAGTCTCCCCATAATCCTTTGTGAGACACCTCAATATATTTCAAAGGATTCTATTGATCACCTCTATTTATCCATCTATCTATGGGTGATATGAAAACTCAAAAGATAGGTTAGATCCCAACTTATGCCACAATATTCTCCAAAAGTAACTCTTGAATTCAATGTCTCTATCTAAGACTATACTTAGAGGTAACACATGTATTTTCACTAATTCCTTGAAAAATAAATTTTCTATGTGGCACACATCATGAAATATCATTCAAAGAACAAAGTGGGCCATTTGATTGAATCTAGATCAAGTATGACATATATACTATCAAATCCTTGCTTTGTCCTTCAAAAACTCACAATAAAGTCTATGCTCAAACATTCCCATAGTCAGCTTGGAATGGGAAGAGGTTGGTAAAGGCCTACATTAGAACATGTACCATTTTCCTTTCAGCACACTACACAACTCAATACATACTTCCTAATGTCCAAATTCATTCTAGGCCAAAAGTAAAACCTCTACACTAACTCTTAGGTCTTATTAACTCCAAAATATCCACTATGTGCACCATTATACTTCTATTGAACTAGATTTTTCTTAATTGACCCTTTAGGAATGTATAGATACTTTCTCTATATAATAGATCACTTTGGATAGCATAGTCATAGAATTTTCTATGAAAATGATTGTTGTACTCATGACATAAGTTATAGATTTCTATAAAGTCTTCATCCTCTACATATACATCTTTAGTACTCTCAAAACCCATGCTCTACAACTATATTTATTCTACTGTCAATAGTCTCCTACTTAGGGCATTTTCTACCTTGTTCTATAGTCCCTTCTTATGTCTAATGTTGAAAGTTTATGCTTGCAAATACTCTAGCCATTTCATATGTTTATGACTAATCTTGTCTTGTGATTTTAAGAAACTTATTACCTAATTTTTTGAAAATACCATAAATTCCTTTGGAAGAAAATAGTGCCTCCTTTTCCTCAGTGCTTGGACTAATGAATACAACTCTATGTCATAATAATTATAACTCTTCTTATCATCAATTAATTTTTCACTCTCAAAAGCCACTAGTCTTCCCTCTTGGCTTAATTATCACAAATAGCCACATTTCTAGAATCATACTCAACTATGAACAACTTGTCAAAGCTTAGTAAAAAAAATATTAGTTGAGTGGAAATCTTCTTTTTCAACAACTTAAATCCATAGTTAGCTTTCCCATTCCAAATAAACTTAGTCTTTATTCCTCCTTTTATAGTATTAAGCATAAGAGCACAAACAACACTAAACCACTTAATGAAATTCCTATAAAATTGGGCTAAACCATGAAAACTTATTACCTTTGTTGTAGTCTTTGGGGTTGGCCAATTGACCATGGCTTCCATTTTTCTTAGATCCATCTTTAGATTGTGATTGAAAAACACAAAACTGAGGTACACCATCTCTATCTTCAAATAATTACACATCTCCAAGTTTATCATCGACTTCTCCTCATGTATCTTCTTGAAAACACTATTGATACGTACAAAGTTCCTCTTTAGTCTAACTAAAGATGAGTATATCATCTAGATACACTACTACTAATTTTCCTATGTATTCTTCTAGGACATCATTCATGAGCCTCGTGAATTTAGATGGGTCATTTGACAACCTAAATGGCATTAAAAGCTATTCATATAGTCCTTCTATGGTTTTTAATGTTGTCTTCCATTCATATCCCTCATTGATCCTAATTTGGTGGTACACACTCTTTAGGTCAATTTTAGTAAAGTATTTGGCTTCTCCTAGATAGTCCATTAGTCCTCTATCCTAGGGATAAGGAAGCTATACCTAATGGTTATAACATTTATAGCTCCTGAGTCAATACATAACCTTTATGTCCCTCCCTTTTTGGGTGCTAAGATAGTGGGAACAACACAAGGGCTAATTATTTTCCTAATGAGTCAATGGCTTATGAGTTCCTACATTTGTTTCAAAATTTCTATTAGTAATTAATGTTCACAATATAGCGAAGATGGGGGGAGGGGTGAATCAATTATATAATTATCAAACGCAATATCAACTTTAATCCAACTTAATCATGTGAAGAATGTAATCAGCAATCATGAAAGACAGATATAAATAGTTACACTAGATATGTTGACTAGGGAAACCCTTGATTAGAGGGAAAATCCTGGTGGGAATGATACCCACAAGATGATGTACTAATATAAATGTTCCTTGTGAAAGGATAGACCCTACTAGGAGTCTAATTTATCACATTCAGTATATATGAGTCCTTGTTAGGAGACTTTGAATTCCTGTTAAGAGATTCCAATCCTATTAAGAGTTGTGCAAACCCTATTAGGAGTTGTTGAAGGTAGCTAAACCAAATATTCAAATAGCTTTAGGAATAAATCAATGAACCCACTTTCTAATTGTCCTCGATGCTATTCCTTTTTGAATAATAGGTGTGAAAGAGGCTTTTACTTCTTCCTCTTTCCATTACATTGGACTTCTTCTCCTTTAGATCATAAAGTCAAATCTGGAACTTTGTACTTAGTAATAATAACCCTTAACGTCACTTACATGCATAAAATAGTCATTATGCTTCTATAGCACTCTGCTACTCAATAATTCTTAAACATGAAAATCATCTTTCATTTATATCATGCTCAATAATGAATCCTTGAGTCAGCTTCCCACTTAACTTGAGTGAATACACATTTAATTAATGTTGTCAGCTCACAATTATAAACAAACTTTTACACATGGGACTTCCATACATGCACACTCTCTAACATCATCAATGGCTAGTGTACTATCTCTAGTTAGCTATGAAACCTTTGATTACATTTGTGATGAACTATAGAAATCACACAATAGGAACTTCTTTCCTAATACTTTGTTTCCATATGGTTCTCTATAGAACAATAATATCTTTCATACACTGTCAAATTAGGTTTTATGCACTTATCCTTGTAACAAAGACATAATGTAATATGCACTAGAAACTAAACATTATCAAATAAGTAATATATTATTTTTAATACAAAAATCACAATCTACCGCTTTGTCATTCTTGACAAACTTATTACTATGTTGTCATCAATGACAAACATAGTCATGAATACATTATATCAATGTTCTACAATGCTCCCCCATAGCTTCATCATTCATGTTAACAATCTATCCCTTGGCATTGATGGCAAAATAGATGAAAAAACATCTAAGTTCCAAGAATACCAAATCTACATCTTCATCATCAATTAAATCTTGGTTTATTTTCTTCAAACAAACATCATGTTCTACTTTCTTCCCAATTGAACTACATAGAATGTTTTTCATGTCAATCTCTCCCCCATTGACATCAATGTCAAAGGTAATACACAAATGGTTTGATTCCTCAAAGATACAATAATTTACCAACATGACCACAAGTAATTATTTTGCTTTACATCTTTTGTATATAAATCCATAAATAGGTCAAGTGTCTAGAGACACTATTGCATACCAATTACCAATTACTAAGATTCCTTTGCTGACTCTATTCATTATAGATATTCCCCCATTGAGGAAGCATCAACATTCAATCCAGTCTAACAATGGGGCTCTATTCCCTAGACTGATGCACTTTTGAATATTCTATTTTCAAGTAGGCAGGGGCGTAACCCCAAGCATACCTCTTACATACTCAAATGTATCATTTGGTAAGGCTTTCATGAAAATGTCTACAATCTATAACTTAGTTTTAATATACTCTAGTTTGATTTATTTCTTTGCAACTTTCTTTCTCAACACTTGATACTTTATAGGGACATAATTAGTCTTAGAATGTAAGGCATGATTTTTAGACATGTTAATTGTAATTTTTTTATCATAGTAAATAATAGCTAGCTGTTTGAATGTAATTCCAATATCCTTCATCATTTGCTTGACCCATATGACTTGATTACAAATGTTTACTACCACAACATATTCTACCTTCGCAATAATCTATGAAGTGTAATCTTGTTTTTTGCTGAATGAAGAAACTAGACTTCCACCAGCAAAGAATGCTCCTCTACTAGTGCTTTCTCTATCATCCATATCTCTAGCCCAATCTACATCAATATAAGTGCAAAGAGTAAAATTATTATTGTGATATTCTTTATGATCAACCTAAAATCTTGCCACAATTCCATCCACCTTAGCTATATCTAGTCTACTATGAGCTAGGTATTGTAATCCTTCAATAATATCTTTGTACTTCTTTTGTTCAATGGTAGGTGTCTCATCTTTGCTAGATAACTTGTGACCAATTACCATAAGGGTTCTAATAGGTTTACAATTTTCTAAACCAAATCTTTTTAGCAAATCATTCAAGTACTTAGTCTAGGAAATAAAGATACCTTCTTTATTTTGAACAATTTGTAATCCCAAGAATTTTTTTATCTCTCCTATCATGCTCTTCTCAGATTCATTCTTCATATCTTCTGAGTATTTGTTATTGGCTTCATCATTTCCTCCAAAAATAATATCATCAACAAATACAATGATTATCAAGAAACCATTTTCTATTTCTTTCAAGTACCAGTTGTTGTTTGTTGTACCTTTAGCAAATCCAAGCTTTGCAAAGCATTTATCTAACCTTGCATACTAGGTTCTAGGTGCTTTCTTTAATCCATACAAGTCTTTCTTTAATCAAAAAATTGTATCCTTCTCTTCTATCAAAGGAAAACCTTCTGGCTACTCAATATAAACTTCTTCTTCAAGTCCTCCATTTAAGAATGTTGACTTAACATCATTCTGATATACTTTGAAGTTTTCATTTTTTGCATATGCTGAGAATATATGGATTGCTTTCATTCTTGCTACAGGTGCATGTGTTTCCTCATAATCTATTCCTTCTTGTTGAGAATAGCATTTGCATATAGTCTTGCTTTATTTCTTATTACTTCTCCTTGTTCATTCATTTCGTTTCTAAATACCCACTTTGTGCTAGTTACATTCTTGTTCTTAGGTCTAGAGACTAGTTCCCATGTTTCATTCTTTATTATTTGTTCAAGTTCTTCCTTTGTTGTTTTCATCCAATGACCATCCTTGATTGCTTCATCTATGCTCTTTGGTTCTACTTGAGATATTAGCATAGTTCTTCATTAGTTCTACTTCTTTTCATTACTCCTTTTTCTTTACTTCCTATTATCTAATCAGCAGGATGATTTCTCATCATATTATTATTTGGGGTAGGAGTTGCTACTTCAACTCTTATTTTAGGTACTGTGCTCTATTCTTCTCTTATTTCCTAATTTTGCACATTATTCTACAAGTCATTGTTAGTCTTGAGAAATAATTCATTCCGTTTATTTATCATCTTAGAGTTATCTTCATCAGAGTTATAATCCATCATCTTTTCTTTGGTACCAAAATTTATATCTATTCTCACATTTGGGCACTCTACTATATTCTTTGTTCTATAATTAAAACATCTATAGCCTTTACTTTTTAATGAACAACCAAGAAACATACCTTCATCACTCCTTGGATCAAACTTACTAATACAATCATCCCTATTGATATAACATTTGCTCCCAAATATTCAAAAATATTTGAGTGATTGTGAGTATACAAACCATAATTCATAAGGTGTTTTTTCCATACCTTTCCTAATGTATACTCTATTCAAAGTATATACTATTCTATTGACTGCCTCTATCCATAATGTCTTTGGTACATCATTCTAGAATAGCATAGCTCTAGTTGCTTCAACAATTGATCTATTTCTTCTTTTAGCAATCTCATTCTTCTTAGGTGAATGAGGTGAAGATAACTTTGTCTCTTGATTCCATGCTCTTCATAGTAGATGTTTAATTATCTAGAACTGAATTCTCGTCCTCTATCAAATCTTATGCTCTTGATTTTTACTTTTGATTCATTCTCTTCTCTATTCTTGAATATCCAAAAATTCTCAAATGCTTCTAATTTTCTTTAAGAAAATCTACCCACATGATTCTAGTAAAATTATCAACAAAAATCATAAAATACCTTTCTCCATAGAATCCTCTTGTTCTTGAAGGATCACTTAAATCAATATGGACCAATTCCAGCTTCTATGTAGTACCAAACTACATGCTAGGAAATGAAACTTTCTTATGCTTATCCAAGATACATTCCTTACAAACAATTTTAATGGGCTTAGTGACCTTAGGTAAATCTCTCATAGCAAGTGTATTACTAAAATTCACAATGTTATCAAAGTTTATGTGAAAAAATCTTCTGTGTCATAACCAACTATTTTCAACTTTAGCTACTAAACATGTTATTTCAGTGGTGTTTAATTGAAATACATTATCTTTGGTTCTTTTTCCAGCACTAAGAAATTTTCATTCCTTGTCCTTGATGATGCATGTGTCATTACCAAATTGTAATTGGTAACCCTTGTCCACAAGCTATCCAACAATTAACAAGTTTTATTTTAGTCCTTCAACAAAGTAAATGTCATCAATATTTGTTTTACCATCAAGTGTGATAGAATGTAATAGGCTTCATTGTTTTCTACTCTAATAATCCCTCCATCATGACTTTTGAGTTTAAAAACTTTTCTCATATCACCAATCATGTGATCTGAACAACCACTATCAATGGTCCAATCTTTCCTTTCAAATTGTGAAATTAGCACAATTTATTCTCTAATTTCTTTGTCAAGATAATCCTCCTTTATAGCTATGAATCTCAATTCATCTTCACTTTTTCTTTGATCATATTCTTCTTCTTCCTCTTCATTAGCATATAAGAAATCCCTAGGTCTTCTAGGTTTGAAACTTCCCTTATACTTCCTTTTTCTTTTAGGAAACTTAGATGCATAATGACCATATTCATTGCATGTCCAACACTTAAAAATATTCTTACCATCTTTTTCTCTTTCCACAAGAAGAGCTACTCCTTTGATCTTTTCATCAATAGTTTTGCTATTGCTAGCAATATCTTCTTGTGATCTTGTATTCTTTGCTAGATCAATTTTAACACTTAATGCTTTTAGTGTTGTCTCAGCTTTTGCTAATTCTCCAAATTATTTTAGATCAAATTCTATAGCTTCCAATCTACCAAGCAATTTTTCTTTGGTGAAATTTTTAGTATAGGGTATGATCAACTAAATCATCTATGCTATTTTCTTGAAAGATGGTGTCAGACTTTTCAAGATCTTCCATATTAGTTCATCATCCGATTTGGTTCCTTCATAAGATTTGAGGGTAAAAGCACAAACCTGTGTCACCTTTTATACAGAAATGTGATATCAGAATGTGACAGTTCAACATTAATGACAAAAAAAATGGTATTTGTGTTTAAAATATGAAGATGATGTAAACTGATGAAATGTGTAGAATTGTATGAATTTTATGCCTATAATTTTTATAATTTTTTTGACTAAGAATTTATTCATTGTATTTTATTTTGAAGTCCCTTTTTTAACGATAAAAAATATAGGATGTAGTTCCCATCAAACAAGTATGTGCAAATCATCTTTTTTTTTTTGATTTGAAAATATTTTATAGATGACATGTATAGCTAGTGAACAAAAAAAGAAATAATTATTTTTGATGTATATTTTCTTTATTATAAGTACTCAAGTTTGACCTTTTCAGAATCCAACAGTTTTTTCCTCCCGTCAAAACTTCCCTATCAAATCTATACCTTCTTGAAAAAAAATTACATATTCATGAAGAGGATTTTCTCCTCTAGTGATAAATATTATTTTTTTTATTTTTTTAATATGATTTACTATTTTTTTTCATTTTTTGAGAGAGCGTCTTCTGAAATGTTGAAATATTGACTTATAATATTTTGATATTATAACATATTATAACTAATCAAAACACTAAAAAAATTATATAATAATGATATTGAATCTAAGATCTATAAAAGGGTATTTTTAGTTTTTTTTTTAAATTGAGTTTTGATAGAGAAATGAGATTTGACCAAAACAAGTTTTTGTATCACAAACGGTGACACAGATCTGTGCTTTTACCCTTGATTCCTACAAAAATCTCAGATATTCTACAAATATAGCTTCTTACAAATTCATCTTCCATCACTCTAGCATCTTGAAATGTACAATGAAATTTTTTTAATTTAAATCTTTTTGCATGTGTATCACCCTCATAGTTAGCGTCTAAAGTTTTCTAAATTTTATGAGATGGTTTGATTAGTTTTACATGGCTGTAGTCAATTTCAAGTAGAGCTGACAAGATTGCTTCTCTTGCCCTTATGTTACACATAAATACTTCTCTTTGCTCCTCGATATAACTTTTAAGATTGTCCTCTTTCGCAATCTCCTTAGATACCTTAGTTACAAGCCAATTTCCTAAAACCATGCACAAAAGACGAGTTTTCATCTGGTCTTTCTAGTTGTCAAAATTGGTGCCATCAAATTTTGGACTTTCCTTTATGAACATATTTTCCATAGATCTCCTTAGGTTCCTTAAACCCTTTCTTCAAGGACATAATCCTCTAATACCAATTATTAGTAATTAATGTTCATAGTATAACTAAGAGAGGGGGGGGGGGTTGTAAATTAGTTATATAATTAGCAAGCTCAATGTCAAATTTAATCCAACTTAATCATCAGAGCAATGTAAACAACAATCATGAATGATATACACAGTGACACCAAATATGTTGGCTAGGGAAATCCTTGATTATAGGGAAAACCTCAGTGGTAATGATGCCCACAAGATGATGTACTAATATAAATATTCCTTGTGAAAGGCTAGACCATATAAGAGTCTGATTGATCACATTAAGTACATATGAGTCTCTGTTAGGAGACTTTGAATCCCTGTTAGGAGATTCCAACCCTGTTAGGAGTTGTGCAAACCTTGTTAGGAGTTGTGGAAGGAAGTTGAACCCACCATCCAAATAGCTTCAAGATTAGATCAATGAACCCAAAATCCAATTATCCTAGGTACTATTCCTTTTAGAATAATAGATATGAAACAAGATTTTCCGTCTTCCTCTATCTAGTACATTAGACTTCTTCTCCTTTAGATCATACAATCAAATCTAGAACTCTATACCCATTAATAATAACCCTTAAGGTAACTTACAAGCATAGGTAAGTCACTCTACTTCTGTAGTGCTCTGTTTCTTAATAATTCACTAGTCTCCTCTACTCTCAATAATTCTTGAACATAGAAAAAATATTTCCTTTATACCATGCTCAAAAATAAATCCTTGAGTTAGCTTCCAAATTAAGTTTCTCACAATTATGAATAAACTTTTACACATGCGACTTCCATACATGCTCATTTTTTGATGTCATCACTGGCTAGTATACTATCTCCTGTTAATTGTACAACATTTCATTACATTTGTGATGAACTACAATAATTACAAAATAGGAATTAGTTTCCTAATACTTTTTTTCCATACAATTCTTTGTAGATCAATAATATCTTCTATACATTGTCAAATTAGGTTTTGTGCACTTACCCTTGTAACAAAGACATACTGTAGTTTGTGCTAGAAACTGCACATTAGCAAATAAGTAAATATATTGTTCTTAATAAAAAAAATCATAGGCTACTACTTTGTCAATCTTTACAAACTTATTACTATGTTGTCATCAATGACAAATACAGTCATGAAAACATCATATCAATTTTTTGCAATGCTCCCCCATAGCTTCAACATTCATGCTAACAATTTCCTCATTTTTTTGAGGGGTATCATATAGGATTCCTTTTTAGGAAGTTTAGCTCTTGAAGTAAAATAATTTTGTGACTAATAAATGTCTTACGGATTAGGGGTGATGGTTGTCCATCACTTACTATGCCTTCATAACTTTGCAATAACTCGTGCACTTCCTTAGGAAATTATGACTTCTTGTCTACCTTGTCTACACTTTCTTCTTGTGGCTTCAACACAAGTTCAAAACCTACTCCCTCACCTTCCTCCAAGGTTTTTATGGACTCCTTTTCACTAACCGTCAAAAATTTGGGACCTAATGACTTCATCTCTCCATCCACTAGCAGTGATTGTATCTAGAAAGTCACCTTGTCCTTATTGAAAGAATAAGAATTCTTTGCTCCATCATGGATGGTCTATTTGTCAAATTGCCATCATCTTCTAAGGAGTAGGTGACATGCATCCATAGGTAGGACATCACACAACTCTTTTTTTTGGTACTTCCGAGAGGAAAACTCTATCCATGCTTGTTCATTTACTAAGATATGTTGTCCTTTATTTTGACCAAGTGACCTTATATGGGTTACTATGGGGTATCCTTTTCAATTTCAACTTATTGAATACCTCCTCTAACACATTATTGTTAGTAGATCTTGATTCTATGATAAATCTATAAAATTTACCCATCATTTTGTAATTTTCTCTTTCATTGGATCCTTCATTAGTGTTCTCCTCATCATCAAGTGCTCTCCTTCCTCTAACACTAGGGGTATCTTAGGATGTTTTCCTCCATGAATAGTTTCTTCTTGAACATATTTTACTCTCTCATTGCCTCTATGTAAAGTAGAGCCCTTCTCTGGACATTTGTATGCATAGTGTTCCATTTGGTTATAGTGGTAACACTTCATAGTTACAAAGAGAGAACATCTTCCTTGACCACTATTTCTTCCTCTCCAACAACTATTATAGTTCATTCCTTTATAAATATTACCTCTATTTAAAATTCTTTTTCCTTAGTATGTTTGGCCTCTCCTTGACTTAGTCTTATAAATTCTACCACTATATCAACCTCTTTGTCCTATATTGTCTCTTCCCTTGCCTCTACCTCTAGTAGTGCTTAGATCTTTCATTCTCCATTGCTTTTCTTCTACCTTTACTACTATCTAGTGTCATTTCTAAACTATACAATGATTAGAGAAACTTTTCTCATCTTGTATAGTCCACTTGTGGACATTAAGATACCTTTCTACCTTTACTTTCTCATCTTCTACAACTCTTGATCTCATGCATAATCTCTAAAAATCCTCAATCATCCAAGTCCTTTGTCTAAGATAGTATCTTATTTTATGTAGCTATATTTCATAATCCTTAGGTACATAACCATCTCTAATCTTTGCAACCATAGCCTTCCATGTGAAAATGAGCTTGTTTCCTTCTCTCTCTCATCTTGAATAAATTTCCACCAAGTGAGTGTAGGCCCTCTTAATCAAGCCTTAGCAACTTTAAGCTTCTGAGCTTAAGTTATTCCATCATATTAAAAGTGATTTTTTAGTCCTTTTATCCAATCTAGGGGTAAACGCACAAACCTGTGTCACCTCTTATAAAGAAACGTGATATCAGAATGTGATAGTTCAACATTAATGACAAAAAAAATGGTATTTGTGTTTAAAATATGAAGATGATGTAAACTGATGAAATGTGTAGAATTGTATGAATTTTATTCCTATAATTTATATATATTTTTTGACTAAGAATTTATTCATTTTATTTTATTTTGAAGTCCCTTTTTTAACTGTAAAAAATATAGGATGTAGTTCTCGTCAAACAAGTATGTGCAAATCATCTTTTTTTGTTCTGATTTGAAAATATTTTATAGATGACATGTATAGCTAGTGAACAAAAAAAGAAATATTTATTTTTGATGTATATTTTCTTTGTTATAAGTACCCAAGTTTGACCTTGTTAGAATCCAACATTTTTTTCCTCCCGTCAAAACTTCCCTATCAAATCTATACCTTCTTGGGAAAAAATTACATATTCGTGAAGAGGATTCTCTCCTTGAGTGATAAATATTATTTTTTTATTTTTTTGTTATGATTTACTATTTTTTTTAATTTTTTGAGAGAGCATCTTCTGAAATGTTGAAATATCGACTTATAATATTTTGAGATTATAACATATTATAACTAATCAAAACACTCAAAATTTTATATAATGATGATATTGAATCTAAGATCTATAAAAGGGTATTTTTAGTTTTTGAAAAAAAAAGACTTCTGATAGAGAAATGAGATTTGACCAAAACAGGTTTTTGTATCACAAACGATGACACAAATCTGTGCTTTTACCCCTAGGACTACCTTAGGTCTCATCTTAGCACTAATGACTGAATTCCTTCTAAAGCCTTCCCACTTAAGGCCCTCAATTCTTTAATAAATATCTCTCTTCTAAGTATAGGGTCTAGTTTAATTACCTCATCCTTGATTGCAACCTCCTTATTTTTTTCATATATTTTCCATTCTTTAATCTTGTCCTTGACTTCATCAATATTTTCATCAAATTCATAAACCATTTTCTCCAATTGAGCTAGCCTAGATTTAAGAAATATATTCTCCTATTATTTTTCATTTACCTTCTTTGTAAGCTATGCATTTGTTACCACTGTAGACTCAATAACTTATTCTTCTTTTTCTTGAAACATTTTCCACAAGCCTAATCTTAACCTTCCTCTAATGCCAATCTAATAGGATCTCTCCAAGGTGCACTTTCACAATAGCTAATTAGGATACACTTAGACCTAGTCTTATCTAGACCCCAAGCTCACTTCTAGGGCCTTACAAGTCTTAGAGAATCCTAACCTAAGACTACCCTAACTCAACTCTATGAGTGAGTTCCTTTGTGGCTTACCTTGAGCCATGAGTATCATTAGGGTGCTTCATACATTCACTCTTCCTTAGATGTCTCCATGGACAACTTCAAAAAATTGTCTTCTCTAGTACTACAAGGGGTATATCCATCTCTAAATCAATTACTTGACTTCCATGTAACTCCATTTGAACTATACATTCAGGGATTTCCTTTTGAGTTCAATATTTGCTATGGGTTTTTCCTATTAGACCTAATTGGTCCATTAGCCCTAGTCAATGGGTTGTTCTCAATTCTTTCTAAAAAATTCCTAATAGTGCCAAAAACCAACTTGATATTTAGATACCATTTTCATAAACCTTGAATATTTTTGTGGTCTTAGGTCCCTAGGTCATCCATATAGTGGATTCCTAAAATATAAGGCTAATAGGACTAATACAATTGATTTTTTGTTCATCATTGATTTCGACTAATAAATCTAACCAATGGATTGAACAATACCCAATCTCACTCCTAAGTATCTATGGGACTATTCGGATTCCAAAACTAGGCTTGGTTTCAAACCCTCCTTATTTCTTGTACACATACACATAAATGTTGCACTGTCATGCATCTATTCAGGAAAGGATAAATTTAGTGTCTAATATTAACCAATTGGCTAATCTCACTCATCGAGGACCCTAGATTTGGCTGATTTTTATACGCTTTTGGGGTGTCCATGTCACCTTCACTTTACCAAAATTGGGTCCCATACTTAGGCTAATTGCCAATAATAATACTTAAGTATTTATATATTAGTGATGACTTCAGTAATGAATCTAATTTTTCTACATAGTAAATTAAATACTTCTACCTACAACTTTCAAGGATTACCTTAATTGATGGTCATATTCACCAATATTTGGTAAAAAATTAACTTACACTACAAATTAATTAAGTATATTTGACATGTTCTCTATTCTGAAGACATGCCTTGAATTTTTAAAATCATTTCTTAGTTTTTTGTGAAATAGATTTCATTGGGGACACATGTCTTTACTTTGGGAACTATCTTTAAAACTTGGTATTCTTTTAAAAGTTTGTCTTAAAATAGGATTTAGGTCATTGATTTAGCATCATCCAATGAATAAAACAACTAGGGGTGCTTCCCCCAAATCACCATTCGATAATTTGGAGGGGAAATGCAATGATAAAAATAGGATAAATTTAACCTTAAATTTTGATAATTAATTAGGCACCATATAATAATAATACTAATAATAAAAATAAAATAAAATTATTGTATCTAGGTATTTGTACTTTTTTCCATGATTTTCATCAATAATGAAAGATTCCCAATGTTTTTATAGAATTTTCATATGATTGAAAAACAATGGCCAATAAAATTTAAAAATTCCCTACTTAAATAAAAAATATACCAATAGAAATTATTATGGTTTCCCTAGACTAATGTTCTATTTTCCAAAATTTTGTACTTTTTTATAAAGGGGGTTTTCTTGATGTTATCCCTGTAGTTGGGTTTTCTTATCTCACCTAAGGAACGATATTAAAAATAGCTAACATGTGTTCTAGATTTCCTCCTTTCACACACACAATATCCAATGGATTCCCTAACACATTGCTTTGAGTAGTGATGATTTACATGGTGGAGAACCATGGGGAAGCCGTAAAATCAAAAACTATCCCTTTACACATGAACAACTAGACTACTTACAAAACAATTTATACACCTACTATAATGGAATCAAACAAACTTAGTTACTAAGCATAAAATTCTTAAATCTATCTACTCTATATCTATCAAACACTAACTCACATAGATCAATCCATAAGAACAAATTTTCTCTCAATACAAGATGACTATCACTTCAAAACATATTTCTAAGCTCTATTCCACTTTTCAAAATTCCACTACATCACACTCTACCTTAGGAAATGGGATCCAAGAAGATTAAATATTTCCTACCCTTGATTTTAGGCTACTATGGAAACTACCCATAATGATGCTTCAAAGATAATCCAATCTTCCAATTTGCTCTCATGCAAATTTTAAAAATTTTAAAATGTTGTCAAGTAACATTGTCACAACTTTTACATCTTTTTTTTCTATAATCATGCAAATGGTCTCTAATTAACCTAGAATGGTGTAGAAACATCCTAGGCACTATGTTAGGCATATTTCTACCCTTTTCCAACCCTTAAAGGCTTTAAGACCTACTTTTCCCACTTTAAGCCTAATCTAGCACAAATAACTACTAAAGAAATAAACACCTAAGTTAGAATGATCTTAGTCTAATCCACCTAAGGACACATAAGGAAGAACTTCTAAGGTTAAAGCCAACACTATTGACTTGTGTAGGGAAAGTACTAGCCAAAATTTTCCAACTTTGAGGACTTGGCCTAGGTGCTCCTACACTAGTTTGTAAGTTGTTCCTTATGATGGAACACTAATGTTGTGTTGGATTAGATCTTGTTTATTGAAAAAAATTTGAGTTTGAAGACACTCCTAATAATAGAAAGGTGAATATCATAGGCACTAATTTGAAAGGTCATCCCTTACAGTGGTGGGAGAATTTACAAACTAATACAAAAGAAGAGGAAACAAAATGGTCATAACCTAGTTGAAAATTGAAAACAAAGTGAAGAAAAAGTTCCTTCCCATTGATTACCAAGTTATGTTGTTAATAAAGATGTAAAATTTGAGACAACAAACATTAGTGTGAGGGAGTATATTGAGGAATTCTATAGGTTAGACATTAGATTTGGACATATGGATGAAGAGGTTGAGAAAGTTACAAGGTACTTGAATGGATTGAGATCTAGAATTTAAGAAGAGATTAGTTTTGTAAAATTGGAAAGTGTGGAAAAAGAATACCAATATGCCTTGAAAGCTCAAAAGATCTTGACAAAGAAGCATGAGCAAAGGTAGAGAGGTAGAGGTGGTAGATTACAAAGAGGAAGACATAGATATTATGGATACGGTGATCGATCTAACAATTTTGTGTAAGATAACGAAAAATTTGAATAGAAAACTAATGAGAAGGACCAAACTAAGTGGAAATAAGGTAATGTACTAAAGAGGTACTAGTTCTTACTAAGGAAGAGGTAATTCTTATTCTAGAGGTATTTTTCATGGTAATTATTTTAGATGTGGAAAAGAAGGGAATATATCCTTTCAGTGTAGGTACTCTAGTGAAAATGAATAAGGTAATATTTATGTTGTGATTTAAGGAGATCTTGAGGGTTCACCTTATGGACCTAATGTTGTGATGTGGAGCCTAATCAGACTTAGAGGTTTATTTAGTGTGGTTTTCCTCTAGATAATTTGCATAGGATTTTGGGGCTAGTACCCCAAAGATAGGATCAAGGGGCAATGCCTCAAAGCCAAAATGACACACTATTATAGAAGGTGTTGCCTATTATTTTCCTTTGGACAACTTGTTATAGTCCTAATTTTGTAAGAAACAAAATCTTATATAAAATGGTGTAGGTTTAGGGATTTCATAATGTGTGGCAAGATTGTAGCTTCTTGTGGTGATATTGAGATCTAAATGAATGTAGATTTTAATTACTAGAGAATGATAATATTGGACTTGTTGTTGGTGAACATAGTCTAGGGATTGGGTAAACCGCATTAAATCCTTGTGTCTTGTGTTCTCTTCTATGTTTTTTTTTTTTTTTTGATATTGGTTATATTTGCATGTAATTTTTATTTATGTTTGTGGTTGATCCTAACAAGTGGTATCAGATCTAGACTTTGATCAGTTATTTTTTAGCTTGATTATTAATATTTTTTAAGCTAGACTGTCATCATTTAAAAAGAAAAAATCTTTTTAGATATCCTCTACAAGAAGGTCTCATAGTAGAGTTGGAGTGATGGAAAAAAAGGGTAAGTTGAAGTTTGAGAAGTTTAATGGGTAGAACTTTGGTTATGGAAAATGCAAATGGAGAACTATCTTTATCATAAGAATTTATGGTGGCCATTGGCAGCAAAAACCAAAAAATAGGAAACTTTAACAAATGAGGAGTGGGAAATTTCAGATAGAAATTTTTTTGAAATTATTCAATTATACTTGGAATAATTGGTGACATTTAACATTACAAAAGTGAAGATGATGAAAGAATTGATGCAAACATTAGCGAAATTATGTGAAAAGCCCTCCACTTCAAACAATTTATTTCTCATGAAGCATTTATTTAATATGAAGATAGCAGAAGGAGGATCTATTGTAGATTAGTTAAATGAGTTTAATATAGTAACTATTCAATTATCTTCTATAAATGCAAATTTTGATGATAAAATTAGGGCTCTCTTGATTTTGTGTTCTTTTCTTGAAAGTTAGAATGGCTATTCGAGTAAGTTATTTATTACTCTAGTTGCTTTAGCTCTCTTTGGTTCATATAATTAATATTTTATATTTATTATAATGCACAAACCTAATTTTCTTTCCTTTAGGGTTTTGTTCACCTTAAAAGGTTGAAATTTTGTATTTTTTTTTTTATAACTTAGAATACATTTTCACTCTCACATTCTTGAGAACTTCTAACCTCTACTTTTTTTGTTTTCTAGTTTCTCTTCATTGCAGGATATTTGCATATAGATGTTCTTTAGCATCTATGAAGTTGGTTTTCTCAACTTCTAAATGGTTTCAGAGTAGACCTGTTGCTTCTTTGTCTAAGGATTCTCAAAGCCACAATCTAGAGTCAGAAACCCCAATTTTTTTGGATTTTTTTCTTCAGAAGGGTGAAGGGAAAATTTTTGGGGTACTTTGAGCACAAACAGATGCTACCATTGGATTTGAAAGGCCATTTGCAATCAAAATACATAAAAAATTTGTTGTTTTTGGCCTTCAGGCATTTGGAAAAATATTTTAACCCCTTGGGAGGCTGTACGGACACATTTTATGAGGAAATTTTTTTTTTTTTTAAAAACGAGTGGTTTTTGGGCCGTTTTGTCCACCGGCCACCCCGTGGCCATTAGAGCACTACTTGCACTAGGCCACCACCCTGCTGCAATTGGCATGCCACCTACGGTGTGGCCATAGCCCCACCAGCACTAGCAGGCTACCCATCGACCACCTCTACTGGCTGAGTGACCGCTCACTCCCACTCAACCCCTCCATCACCTGGTATAGTCTGTCACTCACATCACATCCCATTAGATATGTCTAAAATTTTTGGCATGACATCAGCAATTTCTGACATGAAATCATCATTTCTTGGGTTGACATCATCAATTTTTTATTGATAGAGTCTACCAATGTCATATTCTAGCGTGATGACATCATATTCTGACTGCTAGCATCAGCAAACTAGCAGCTAGATTTATTTTCCTAGTGACAACCTATGACATCTATATGAGCATTAAATTTAGGACAATGTTTGGATTTTTCTAGTGAGCTACTCTTTTGGACCTACAGTCAGTTTTTTGCTCATAACTTGAGCATAGGAACGTATTTTTGTGATGTGAAAGAAGTGCTAAAAAGCTAACTCAGAGGTAGAGATAATGGTGCTAGTTTTATTTTATTCTAATTCATCTATGCTTCCTAATTTGGCATTGAATTAGAGGCTTTTGTTTTCCTCTTCTCTACATTCAAATTCCAGGTTCTTTTCTTAGTTTTTATGTTTTTCCATAGTTGTTACTTTGGTTTTGGGGGATATATTTATTCATTGTGGGGGGGAGCTTTTTCTATTCTATAATTTTCTTTAGAATTAGACCCTTCTACTTCCATCTTATTCTTTCTCTCAATGTCAAATCCTTCTATGATCTAGCTCATACCGCACAACTATTACACCTGGAAGACACAGATGACTAGGCTTCTCATGTCAAGAGGCTTATGGTCATGCCTAGATGCAAACCTACTTATTTTGTAGTGCCCTTTTGAGGTCCTTCAGCATAGAAACAAAATGGATGGAGCCATGGGATTTCTTGCACTGAACATCTTAGATAGTCTACTGTTTCACTTGGATGGTTTGACCACTCCATTAGCTATTAGGACCAAATTCCAAACTTTGTTTGGCATAGTGAATGAGTTTTGGGCACTACAACTTGATGTAGAGTTAACTTCTTTGACACCTACTAATTTCCCCACCATTGAGGACTTCTTGATGAGGTTCAAATCTCTATGCATAGTCTTGCAGGGATGTGGTAGAAACAAAACAGATGATGAGTGTATTTTTTTGATACTCTCAAAGTTGCGAGGATAGTATCAGATCTTTTCTTCCACTTTCTACTCCACTGTGGATGCTTTGGTAATAGACATCATATGCCTTCTTTTGAGATATTTTGTGTTAGGTTAACTCATGAGTAGTCCAAGCTCACTTAGATGGATTCACTTACAGGTTCACCATCATAGGCATCACTTTCCAAGGATACACAAGAGAAGAAGCCAAAGTAGATATCTGATTCCTCTTCTTAGCACTCTACTAGTCCATCCTCTTCTTCTAAGAACAAGGAGAAAAAGAAGACTAAGACTCCTTCCTATTCCTATTGTCAAAAATGATCTCATGATGAGGCACATTATTTTTTAGAAGAGATTTGATGGCTATGAGAAACAGATTGTAGATTTGCAAGCTCTTCTTCAAAAGAGCTCTATTTCATCCCCATCCTCTTGTACCTCATAGGGGTCTGCCTTTAAGTCTTCATCCACCTCTTTGACATCTTCACCATATTTTGGATAGGGTCATGCATTACAATCTTCCATTGCATCACCTTTCCAAGTCCCTTGGATACTAGACTCAAGTGCTTCTCACCATATGGCATCTTCTTCAGGGGTCTTCTCATCATGGGGAATAACACTACTCTAACAATCTATGGGAAAAGTTTAGTTCACATTCAAGATGGCACATTGAATGATGCATTATATGTTCCATCTCTCTTTCCAACCTTCTCTCAATGTATTAGATTACACACATTGGATTAGGGAAGACAGTTGAGTTCACTATAGATTCAGTCTACATTCGAGAAAGTGGAATAGGAGGCCTTATTGGTATAGGGATAGCTGATCATACCACCCATCTCTACACCTTCTCGCACTTTGGTCTACTATCTCCATTATCAAAGAATACTTCTTCTCTTTCACGAGCGCATCATGTGGTGCAGTCAGGACACGTGAACCTTTGTATTGTTCTTGAGATAACCACACCTCATTCCTTTGAAGTCTTTTCTTCTTCAGCTCTATCAAACCCTCTAGTTCCACTCATCAAGCCTTTAGAAGAACTTGTTGCAAATTCTATAAAGGATTCCTCTTTAAGAATAGTGTCACCACACCTACATTGGGGATTCCTTTTCAAGATCCTCATGTCTACTCTTCTGAGCATTAGTTAAGCGTTCCTATCATTCAATGGTTTCCTTGTTCTATGCCCTTGTTTCTTCCACATTGGAGTTCCATTGGTTTGTTCATTTTTACAGGGGCTTCATCATTTTGGGGGGGCTTTGATGTCTCATCTCTCTCTCATGGGGGGGTTGTTTATGGTTTTAAGAGTGTCTCTTGAGCCATTTTATTTCTATTATTTTTTCATCTCTTTTTGGAGAGGGGTTTTTCCCACTGGGCTTTCTCCTTTGTCTCCAATTTACAAAGATTTCCTTATATTGGGTACCTAATTAGGCCTTGTTATCAGACCCATTTTCCTGATTTCATAGCTTTTCTAGGTTAGCTTTCTCCTAAGCCTTGCTTAAGGGGGTGTGTTAGAGTAAGTTATTTATTACTCTAGTTTCTTTAGCTCTCTTTGGTTCATATAATTAATATTTTATATTAATTATAATGCATAAACCTAGTTTTCTTTCCTTTAGGGTTTTTTCACCTTAAAAGTTTGAACTTTTGTATTTTTGATTTCATAACTTAGAATACATTTTCACTCTCACATTCTTAAGAACTTCTAAGCTCTAATTTTTTCATTTTCTCATTTCTCTTCATTGTAGGATATTTTGCATGTAGGTTTTCTTGAGGATCTGTGAAGTTGGTTTTCTCAAATTCTATAATGGTTTGCTAATGGTTGTGAGTAATTTTGTTTCTTTGTTTAATACCCTAAAATTTGGTTATGTGATTAGTGTTATTCTAAGTAAGAAACATGTGAGAAAACCTTTGGTAGATCTGCATCAAGAAGTGCTTTGAAGATACAAATTAGAGGTAGAATAACTAAGAGAGGAAGTAATTCTAGAAGTCATGAGAAGTCAAGAGGAAAATCATAGGGAAAGAGGCCTCAATCTAGAGGATGAAAAGAATGATGGTATTATGTGAAACTAGGGCATAAGAAGAAAGATTTCTAGACTCAAAATAACAATGAAGAAAAACTAGAAGGGAATAAGGATGCAAATGTGATAAGTAAAAAATCTGAAGAGGATGCTTTGAATATTTCTTTAGAAATTGTGTATGATTATTGGGTTTTAGATTATGGGGCTTAATTTCATGCTACACCCCATAGAGATTATTTTATTGATTATTTAGAAGATAATTTTGGTCTTGTTTATTTGGGGGATAATGAACCCTATTTCATTATTGAATAGGGAAAAGTTAAGATTAAGTTGTAGAATTGAAATCATTGGCTACTACATGAGGTAATATATGTTCCAAGGCTGAGTAGAAACTTAGTTTTAGTAGGACAATTAGGTGGTGAGGGTTATGTATGTTGGTGTAAATAAGTATTTACTATTTATACTTTACTTAAGTTTACATAGGTTAATTCATATTCATATTCATATGAGTTGTCATGTTGACAACACAGTAGTTTGCACTCTCATTGAGCACATGTTGTCTACTACATCTCTTTATGATATAAACCTTTACATTATTATCCTCTTATTTTTGTACATACATTCATGTACAATGGAGGATAATCCACTCTTGGTGGATATGTGCTTAGTTGTTATGCTTATCTCTTGTTTGACTGGTAGAAATAGTAGTTGCCTTTATATATAAGGCACTTGTATGATGTATTCATCCAGTTATCTAATTAATCCATTTCCATTTGATCATATCTTGTCTTTTTTGTGTTATCTCTTAAGCTTCCAGATCTTGGAATTCCATTCTTGCCTTAGGTAAATTCTTACACTGTACTAGAGCCATAGGAGTTTCATTGCCTAGCCATTGGAGAGATTTTTTTTGCAAGTCAAAGGTTGAATCTTGTTAGTGCAAATTAGATGTTGACATCACATTAAGAAGGTCAAAATAACCCCAAATTCTAGAGTCATTTTATTTTTTGAGGTGTGATGATGGTGATTCAGGAAAAATAACTATAGGGGTGACTTTCAAAAAATGATATCTCCCGCATATAGACTCCTTTTTAGAAGCAATTTTTTGTGATCTAGACATTGGTGCAGGTTGTTTGTGATATGTGTTCCTTAAGTTTTTTGAATAAATAATCTTGATTTTCACAACATTAGAGGCTTTTTTTGGGCTCATATGGACACATATTCAAGTACTATTTGTTTGAAAGTGCATAATTTTTGTCTACTTTCCAAATTTGTTATCATTTTAGAGTAATTTTAAGTGAACATAGTACTTTCATCATTTGGTCTTTTTGGCCTATTTTGGAACTTGTAATTAATTAGATCCTTGAGAGATATCATGTCTTATCTTGTTGATTCATATATAGCTTCATATTTTCTATTCTAACCATCAAAAACAAAAATCCACTTTGGTCCATTTTGATAAGTGGTCAATTGTACATGCACTTAGTATAAAATGTCAAATCATTTTTTCTCGGGTGGGGATTCTTTGATTGAGTGAAAGTTAGGGTCTATCTTGTGTTCTTCCATCTTCTTGATATTGTGCTATTTCTTTTTCATTATGGGTTCTTTTTGTAAATTAACACCACATAATTATGCTACTTGGAAAGAAAAGATAAAAGAACCATTAGTTGAAAAAGGTTTACTAGATTATGTAACCGGTGTTGCAAAGAAACCTAATTATGATGCTAATGAGTCTTGTAAAGAAGAATGGGAATAAAAGTAATAGATGGTCTTAGGAAACTTTCTAAATAAAATCTTAGGTCCTATCAAGTATCACATTAAAAATATTACCAATCCAATAGAAGTTCCAATTAAACTTGAAGCATTTTTGGGATAGTAGATGAACGTATTGCCTACACCATTGAGGACAATCTTCAAAGATTGGATCCTAGGAATTTTGACACCATAAAAGATTATCTTACCATAGTAGACATGTATAGGGCACAACTTAAGGACTTTTGTGAACCCATCAAGGATTGAAAGATGATCAAACATGTGATGACTCATCTTCATCCTAAATATCTAGCTTTTGTTTCAAGTTGTAATACTCATAAGTTAACAATAGGAAGTGCCTTCACTAATCCTTCATTAAATTCATTTTCAAGAATGTTGGTCTTAAAAAATGAAAGTTAGTGAGTATGGGAATTATCCAGTCTTCCAAGTCTAAAGCCTTGGTGGCTAATAAGGGGAGTCAAGGGAATCAAGGTGGTAAAAGTTTCAAAAAGAATCAAAAGCAATGGGAGGCTAAGCCATAAGATGACACACAATAATCTTCCTCTACACATCATTCTACCTCCAAACACTCAACCTCCTCACCACAAGACAACTTGAATAGTAAGGGTAAATCATCCAAGAAGGAGTTTCTTACTTGTGCATATTGCAAGAAGAGTGGACATGAAGAACATCATTGTCACAAGAAGGAAATTGATGAACTCAAGAATCTTCTTCACCTATTTTGATGGGTAATCATACTTACATGAATTTTTTTGGGAAAGATACCATAAATAAAGGGGAGGGATACTTCAAAGATGTGTTGTGTGTAACTCACCTAAGTCATAATCTTCTTTCCATCTATCATCTCACTCATGGAGATAGAAGGACTGTGGAATTCACATCTAATTCAATTTTTATCAATGACTTGGAGACTAGTATAATCATTCATATAGGGGTGGTTCATCATGCATCTCGGCTATACTACTTCTCAAATTTTGGTCATGATGATAGTAATTTTTTAGTAGATTTTGATTGCATTTCTAGTGATGATTCAGATTTTGAGGAGCACTTAGGATACTTGAACATGGGTTTTCTCACATGTAATCAAGTTTTGGAGCCATCCATTACTTCTACTCCTACTTATATTCCATCTACTATTATTCTTGATGATAGTTCTATTCACATAGTCATGGATTTAAGTGATTCAATGCAATATGATATCCATTATCTTCCAAATTTGGTTCCATGGGATGAATACTTGACAAACCTTTATATTTTGTTTCTAGAGTGCTACATTGTAGATTTGGGAGTCATTATTGAGGACATTCATCTTCTCTTTGGTGAAGATGATCCTTCTTCAGTTGTTGTACAGGAACACTTTGACCCTCATCTTCATTCTCTACTTGATTAGTCTTTTGAGGTTGACATGATGGTAGATCCTTTGATACAATAGTTGGAGGAGGTCGCTTTCTCTTTACAAGAGATATTTGAATCTTTGAGACATGTTCTACATTCATCGTCAGTTGATTCTAATTTATCATTTTTAGCATAGTAACATAGACACATGATTTGGAGGAGGCACTTTTTTGTATTGATATGGGGACACTTGAGTAGGTCTCAAAGATTCTATATATTTTGAGGTTTCTTCCTACAGATGGGGGAGGCTTCATTGATAAACCTTTGGTTATGTTTCTTCCTAAGGAGAGGAATTTTTCTCTACACTCATGGATCAATTTCTATATTGATCCTAGAGCATCTACCACTAGTGTACATTCTACATTGAGGGGGGTTATTTTGTCTATCTTCCTCTTCTTCTCTCTTATGGGGGGATCTTTTCCTCACATGGGGTTGTCTTTTGTCTCATTTTATTTTATTGTACTTATCTCTCTTTTTGGAGGGGCTTTTCCCATGTGGTTTTCCCTCTTTCTCTACTTTATGAGAGATTTTATTGCATTTTTTTGCACTTGCAATTTGTACTTGTGTACCTAACATGGCCTAGTAGTTGGGATCCATCTTGCATTATTATCTAAGTACATTTTTCTAAATTGCACTTAAAAGGGAGTGTTGGTGTAAATTCGTATTCATATGAGTTGTCATGTTGAAAATATAGTAGTTTTCAATCCAATTGAGAATATATTTTCTACTACATATCTTTAGGAGATACACCTTTACATTATTATCCTTTCATTTTTTCATGCACATTCATGCACAATGGAGGATAATCCACTCTTGGTGGAAATGTGCTTAGTTGTTATGCTTATCTCTTGTATGAATCCTATACATATCAATTGTATGTATATACAAGGCACTTCTATGATCTATTCATTAAATTATCTAATTAATCCATTTTCATTTGATCATATCTTGTCTCTCTTGTGCTATCACTTGAGCTTTTAGATCTTGGCATTTCATTTTTTCCTTAGGAAAATTCTTATAGTGTAGTTATTTTAAATGACAAAAATTTTATTGTTTCAAAAGGTTCCCTTGTAGTAGAAAAATGTGTCAAAGTAAGAAACTTATATATTTGTATAGGTCATATTATTCCTTCTACTTTATTTATTTTAGAGAAAATGGAATGTTCATGAATAGTTGAATCTATAGTTGACAAGGAGGAACAAACTATTGTTGTAGATTCAAATATTGTGCTTATGAACAATAGAATTAGAAACATGAGTGAGAAAGGTATGAAATTAATTCATTCAAATAAATTTTTACAACATTTAAAATGTGTCAATATGGATTTTTGTGAAAATTGTGTGTATGAAAAACAAAAGAGAGTTAGTTTTGTGAAGAGTGGGAAGGAAAAGAAAAATAAAAAATTAGATCTTCTACATATAGATGTATGGTGACTAGGTCAAGTATCTTCCCTTGGTGGCTCTCATTATCATGTTACATTCATTGATAATTCAACTAGAAAAGTTTTAATTTATTTCCTTAGACATAAATTTGATGTATTTATAATTTTTAAGAAATAGAAATGCTTGGTTGAGAATGAGACTAGTAAAAATATAATATATCTTAGATCTAGTAATGGTAGTGAATATTGTAGCAATGAATTTGAAGATTATTACTCCAACAATTATATTCATAGACACAAACTATTCTAAGGACTCCACATGAAAATTGAGTGGCTGAGCGCATAAACAAGACAATAATGGAACATGAGGTTGCATGCTAGGACACCCTTAAACATGTGGGTGGAGGCCATCAATCTTATTGAATATTTGATCAATAGAGGCCCCTCTACTCCTTTGGGCTATGGTATTCTAGAGGAAGCATGGACTAGTAAGAAGGTGAGTTATTCTTTTCTCAAAACCTTTGGTTGTGAAGCTATTGCATATATAGATTCTAAAAATAAAATCAAGCTGAAATTTAAGTCAAATAAATATGTATTTGTTGGATATATCATTGATGAATTTGATTATAGGCTTTGAGATTTTGGTAATCATGAAATTGTAACAAGTGGGGACATCGTATTCAAAGACAAAGTTTTGTACATATCTCTATCACAACAACATGAAAAGAAAGAAAATGACTATATAGTGTTTGATGATACTCCAAAAGATGATATTCCAATAGTCCCTCACACTCTGTAAAAACTACAACAACAAATATCACACACCCTTGTGAATGTTAGATTGTCAAAAAGGATAAGTAGACATCCTAAAATATTTTTTTCCCTCTTTGTACTCTATTTTACTAACTAATGTTGGTGAACCTAAATATTTTGATGAAGCCCTATGGGTAGATACAATGATTTTGTGGGAGTCAACAATGAATGAATAAATGAACTCCTTGATGAAAAATTAGACTTGGAATTTATGAAAGTTTATTGTAGGTAAAAGGGATTTATAGAATAAATGCATTTTTAGGTTGAAAGGAGAGCATTGAGCTAAGAAAAGATTTAAAGCTAGGTTAGTGGAAAAAAGATTTGTATAGAAAAAGGGCATTGATTTTAATGAGATATTTTGTTTTATTATTTTTTATTAAGTAAAATAGGTTTTACAAGGATCCTAAAATCCAAAAGTTTTTACAACATATCTGAAATATAAAAATAAAATAAAGTCCAGTTAACATGCATCTACTTATAAAAAGCCAAAAACTAACAATAGGCCCATAGCTAGGATACAAAAAGCCAACTACACTATAAATAGATGAAACAAAAAGACAACACTAACTATTAATTCTCCTTATCAAGAACCTACATGGTCTCTATGGATTCATTGACCTTCTAGTTGTCCATGCCCTCCTAGTCCTTGTTCTAGACAATCGCTTGATCCCTGGTCTCTTTTAGGTCATCCTCAATCTGACCAATGTCCAAGCTAGCCTTCTCCATCATATCTGCACCAAATCTAGCACTCATTAGAGATTCCCCCAGATAATAATATTCTCATTCAAGGTATTCAATGTAGCAATCATTTGATTAGCTAGATTTTGATGGGTGGATTCCAACCTTTGGACTTTTTGTTCAACCTTGGTGATTTTGTCCTCCTAGTCTGCATTGTGTTCATAGATTTTGTTGTGTCATTGGCTTCCATTATAGTTTCTCTTCTCTTCATTGTGCCCCTAGTCACTACTATTATTCTAGTTTCCTTCCCAGCTTCATTTCCCCTTAAGGTCTTCAATTTCATGAAACAACCATTTGATCAACCAAAAATTGTCTATCATGTTTGTATGAATTTTCCTAAGGGAAAAATTCACCCAGGAACTAAGAACTCAAACATAAGCACACAGTAGACCAAAGAGAGAGAGAGTATGATCAGAAAAATAATGTATTCAATAACTTGATTCCAAGAGTACACTAGGACCGCCTGAATATAAAGGCCTTAAGAGAGCTTCTAGAATGTCTAGTAATCAACACCATGAAGTGTAATACAACCAAGTACATGTCCACTAGATATGGGTTATCCTCCATTAAGCATGGAAGTAAGTGTGGTGATGAGAGGATAAGCCTACAAGGGTGTGACATGCAAAATAGCATTGTAGACACCATGTGCTTAAATAGAGTTGCGTACTCCTGTGTTGTCAACATGACAACACAAAAGGTGTGCAAACTCCTAAGTGTCTCACAGATAAGAAATAATTGAATAATGCAAAATAATTAAATAATGCATTAAACCTAACTAAAGTTAAGTAATTTTAATAAGTAAATACTTATTTACACCAACACCCCCCCTTAAGTGCAACTTAGGGGAATGCCCTTAAGCTTATGAATTAGGATGAAGATGCAGAATGGGTCTTGGCTACTAGGCCATGTTAGGTACCCATGTACATAATGAAATGAAAATATCCCATAAAGCAAGGAAAGAGGGAAAACCTCATGGGAAAAACCCTCCCCCAAAAAGAGAGATAAGTATGGATGCAGAATATGGATGGAGTAATCAAGACCCTCCCATTACGACATACATCTAGTACATACATAAGAGAATGAGAGAAGGAAGAGAGATAGAATAGGCTCCCCCCCCAAAAGAAGAATGCCAACAAGTGAAAGCTACTCTAATGAAGAAGCTAGTCCATGAATGCAGAATATTGTTCCTCTCCTTAGGAAGAAAAGAATGCAAAGGTACACTCCTAAAGATGTATGGTGGCCCTAAAACCTACTCAAGTATCCCTGTACTAATGCTAAAGTTCACCCCTTCCAATTGTGCTAAAAAGAACGAATGCAAATCTAGCAAGGATGTCTATTGAACCTATTCCACTGAACCATCTATCTCTTCAACTGACAAAGAGACCTCCACTAATTATTGTTCATAAGCATCCACAATCACACCAACCTGTGAAGATTGATCATGTAGAGAATGGACGTGAGGGTCAGAGTGAGCCCTCAGAACAACTGTAGAAGAATCATCATCAATGAGAAGATGTAAGTCCTCACGTCTGTCTCCCAAGTCAAGTGAAGCTGGAGCTAGAAGATGAGATGTACCATGCTAAGATGGACCTTTCACTATGGCAATATAAGCATGTGGACTAGACTGATGTGACCTCTCACTACAACTATCGATAGAACCCCACATGTCTGAACCTATTGAAGCACTATCGCCGGTGTCACTATCAGTTTCCACTATGTAAGAGGTGCAGAGAGGAGTAGAGGATAAGCTGGGTGAACTCTCCTCAAAATGAATATCCTTCTCCATAAAAATCTGATGAGTCTTTCGATCCATAAGTCTGTAAGCATTCACATTGTCTCCATAGCTGATAAAGGTACAAGGCCTAGGTGTCAATAACTTGCAACTCTTGGAAGATAGGTTTTCCCATGTTGGACAATTGAAGAATCTAAGGTGACTCACAACTGGTTTTTTGCCACACCATGCCTCAAAAGGAGTCTTTCCATCTAAGGTTGGATGAGGAGACCTATTAAGTATGTGAGTAGCACTGCTAATGGCTTCAACTTCTAATGTAGGATCGAGAGACTTGGCCTTTATCATGCAACTTAGCATGGTCTTGAGAGTCCTAATCCTCAGAGCTGCAACATCTATCTTGTGCGGACTAAATGTTGGTGAGTTCTAAAGATCAATCCCCTCAATTCTGCAAAATTTCTCATGTCTTCTATCCACATATTTGTTCTCATTGTCCACCCTTAGTACCTTGATGGCTTTCTTTGACTTGTGTTCAACATGAGTCTTGAAGCTTATGAACTACTTCATTCTTGTGATGAAGGAAGAAGACCCAAGTGAATCTGGAAAAGTCATCAACAAATGTGAGTATGTAGCAGCCTTGGCTGACTGAAGTCACTGCAAATGGTCCTGCTGATACCATGTGAACTAGTTGAAGAACAACTAGAGCTTGAGACAACTTCCTTTTATCATACTTCTCCTTGATATTTATATCCACTGAGCAAGATGAACATTCTCCCTTAGAAAATTTAATGTTAGGTAGACCTTTGACCATTTTTTTTGAACAAATTTGCTGAAGAGAGTAGAAGTCAAGGTGACCAAATCACTCATGCCATAAGTTTTTTGAAGTAGAGTGAGTTAACAAGGCTTGGGAAGGAATCTTAGGCACAAAGTAGGAGAAGGAGTATAACCTCTTGTCATCATTGAATTTCCCCACTACTACTAATGAATCATCTTTAAGACTTCACACCATCACTGAATCGGGAAGTAACTCAACCTTATGACCATCTCCAAGGTGAGTGATTTGGTAAAATGATAGGAGATTAGAGCTTAGATTTGGAATGTAGACAACATCTTTGAATTGCCCATCTTCCATTTCTACATGTCCTTTCCCTTCAACTTCCATCTTAGCATCATCTCCCATGAAGATGTGTGGTACCTTTGACTGCTTCAATGAAGAAAAGTGTTCCCTTGAAGAACCCATGTGGTAAGAGGCACCTGAGTCAAGTATCCATTTCGAAGAAGAATTTGTGTTGGCCATATATTCTTGACCTTTACCTTTTGAAGAGGTAGGAGTAGAAACCTTGGAAGTACCTGGCAATTGAATTCTATTCTTCTTGAGTAGATTTCTAACTCATCGATTCTTTTTATTTTGAAATGATGCTCATCATGATTTGGTTTTTTGTAATATGCACAAAAGAGTTTTTCCTTCGTTTCATTACTTCCCTTCTTGTTTGAAGAAGAACTGCCTTGTTGAGAGGAGTCATATTGTGTCTTAGATTGTATTTTTTCCTTCCACTGCTTCTTCTTGTTGTTACTTTTTCCCCCTTGACTAGATTTGTGAGCATCACTAGCCATTAAGGCTTTGGTCTTAGATGAATTGAGAAGTCCAAAATCTACCAAGTGAGATTGTTCAACAATCAATATGTCTGCAAATCAATCAAAGGAAGGTGGTAATAAAATCCCATGGTTAACCTATGAGTATTAAAACTTGAAAAAAAGTTGGCATACTTAGAAGGTAGCTTCTTCAGGATGTGATGAATCAATCTATCATCCTTCATGGGATTTCCACAATCTTTTACATGTGCCCTATACTCATTGACTTTGATGATATAATCCTAAATTGTGTCATAATTCTTAGGATCCAAGAGAAGTAGATCATCTTCAATTTGAAATCCCCTTTCTTCATCCACTTTACCATACAACTATTCAAGTTTATCCTAAGCTTCCTTAGATTCTGAACAATTTTTAATGTTAAAGAGAAGATCCCCATGTACACAACTCCTTATAACACCTAAAGCCTATTGGTCTTTTCTTTTCCAATCAATGAGTTCTTTAGCATTAGTAGGTTTGGTAATTGTACCATCAACATATAAACTATATCATTTTTTCCATTAATCTACTCCATGCAATATCTTTCCATGTAGAATAGTTGCATGAAGTTAGAGGAGGACATTTAAAAGCCATGATGCATAAATGAAAAGAGCACAATAGAGAGACACAAAAAACACAATGCACACCCCCCCTTTTAACTCAATCAAAAGACCCCCCCAAAAAAGATGCTTTGGCACTTTATAAGTAGTGCACTTACAATGGGCCACTTGTCCAAATGAACAAAGTGGACTTTCTAATTTTTCTTTTACAACTACCTTATGAGGCTCAAATCTGTCACTTAAGCACTGTAGCTTAATTTTACAATAATTTTGAAAAGAATCAAAGCTTTACAATGCTAAAGAAGGCCTAATTCTAAAAGTGAGAAATGTGTCCACACAACCCTAGAATCTAACTTTAGATCTAAAAAGTAGACAAAAAACATGCACTTTCAAAAAAATAAGAACCTAAAAAAGTGAACAGATGTGCTCATACGGAGCTTCTAAAGTTGTAAAAGGTAGGATTATGTAGGTACAGTTGCCAAAAAACTCAATTTCTACAAAATTTGTGCACCAAAACAAGAAACTGACACCACTACTAAAAAATTTAGAAATTCTACCGGATTTCAAAAAAAATTACACCTGAATCGGAATCCAGATGTCCAAGTTATCGGCTCGCAAAGTCAGGCTGCCAAACTGAAAAATAATTTGAAGAGGGGTCTAGATGAGAAACTACAAGTCTAAATTTGACAATCAAACGACTGCCAATGTAGTTGAGAAATGCCCTGGAATGATGTTTAGATGAGCATCAAATTTAAGATAGAAAAATGATGATGTCAGCAAAAAATGCGCCCCTGGGTGACGTGGTAGATGAGTTAGCAGTCCATACTATACGAATGATGTTGACATGGCATAAGAAATTTGACGTGACAAGTGCCCCCAAGTTCCACTAGTTATGTGGTAGTCCCATTGTGTACAACTGAGCAATCAGGTGAGTCAGCAGGGCAATGATGTGTTTCCTGCATCAGAGGGCCTGTGGGCAGGAGTTGTGTCGTGGTCATGCCAAAAAATATGGATGTAGTTGATAGTTTAACACACTCCCGTAATTTAGCAAAAATGCATCAAAATATACTCTTTGTTGTGTTGTGTGTATCTAGTTTGCATTTCTAGAATAACCACCAACATCGCCATCGAAAAAATCACCGATGTGAAAACAGGGTGGCAAGATGTGAATGCTAGGTGAGGCCATCGAAGAATTCAAGAATCAAGTCAGGAAACCCAAATGTGATGCTGGGATCAGATTGAATAGCTACTGGAGTTCCTATCGGGAAGTTTATGGGTAGGGAGTTGAATACTGTCGTAGTCACTGGAGATCCTTCTGGGGTGTCAAAAGTTGCTATGATGCTACCAAGGTTAGGGAGGACACCATTGCCAGAGCTTGAAGCAAAGTCTGCTGACATCAAATAAGAGCCGAATCCAGGAAAACAATTGTTCAGTTGCCGATTTTGGGATTTTAATCCCACATTTGTGGGATAAGAAAACAGTGTGCTATTTAAAAGTGACAATCCACAGAGTTAAAACTAAAAGCTCATGCCTGTTGTCATGCTTTGTGTGTGTCTAATCGGCTTTGTTGTGGTCTATCACCAGTGATATGGGGTTGATACTAGAAAAATTGCAGCACGAGCCTATGCGCAAATGATGCACAGTACCAGAGTATGAACTGGGGGTTTAAATGTGGAAGGTCGCAAATTAAAATAGAAGCCTTGCAATAAAATAAAATATCTTCAAAAATGGCAGATTTTGGGTGTCACTACTCGGGTCTATTAAATTTTTTTTTCTCTGAATGTTTCCAAAAATTTGACAGAAATATGACGAAAAAAAATAGAGAAAATGCAGATCTGAAAAAATGAAATTACAGATCTGAAAATAAGATCATACCGATACCACAAATTGGGCCTTCGAGTTCCAATTTGCAAAAAAAAATTTACCTCACAGTCAAATTTGGGCCAAGGTAGCCAAATTTATAGTCCATTTTCACCAGTTCAGCATTCTGAATGCAATGGCGAAGCCAGATCTAGTGCTGAACACTCCCAATTTCTGTAGCACTCCAAATTCAGGCTAAGGTGATGAAGCAAGCAATGTCTCAAACAGCTATGTGATGAGAAATTATTTATGCTCTGATACCATCTAAGAATTTTCTTAAGAGAAAAATTCATCCAGGAACTAAGAACTCAAATAGAAGCACACAGCAGACCAAAGAGAGAGAGAGTATGATCAGAATAACAATGTATTCAATAACTTGATTCCAAGAGTACACTAGGAGTGTCTGAATATAAAGGCCTCAAGAGAGCTTCTAGAATGCCTAGTAGTCAGCACCATGAAGTTTCATACAACCAAGGGCATGTCCACCAGATATGGGTTATCCTCCATTAAGCACGAAAGTAAGTGCGGTGATGACAGGATAAGCCTACAGGGGTGTGACATGCAAAATAGTGTTGTAGACACCATGTGCTTAAATAGAGTTGCATACTCCTATGTTTTCAACATGACAGCACAAAAGGTGTTCAAACTCCTAAGTGTCTCACAAATAAGAAATAATAAAATAATGCAAAATAATTAAATAATGCATTAAACCTAAGTAAACTTAAGTAAGTGCAATAAGTAAATACTTATTTACACCAACAATATTGTTCTTAGCATTGTTTAGAAGGCTAAACCTAGTTTCCTATGCACTATCAAAAATTATGACTAGAGCGAGATCGATGAGCTCATTAAATTAGCCTTTGCCATCATTGTCTTCCATCACATGGATATTCATTGGCTCCCTGACAATCCCCATTTTCATAGTGTTCGTGTTAAAATTTATCCATGCCATCCTTTTGTTCTTCATTATCACCTCCGTACTTTTTTCCACCAAAATTTCAATCATCTCCTCAAGAAAAGAAATTACAGGGCTAGGGACAGGAGTTTCTAGAATCTAGACATTGGTATCTTCCTATAGCAAGGCCTCATCAGCTTTTCTTTTTCTGGGGTTTCCTAGCATGTCAACTAAAACCTCCTCCTCCTTTTCACTTTCCCTCCCCTTCACCTCCTCCTTCACATTTTCCTCCCCCTTCTCCTCTTCCTCTAACTCTATCTCCTCATCTTCATCATCATCCTCCTCCTCCACTTAAGGCTCAAACTTGGGGGAATGAAGGGAAGGGTTCTAGGGCTCTTTCTATAGGGGATGTGGGTAGAAGGGCTTTATTGTTAAAATTACTTCTATTCATACTATTTTGAGTATTATGACTGATGAAGAATTACATTTGGAGCATCTTTCTCTTAAAAGATTTTTTGTTCGTGGTGATTTAGATGAAGAAATATATATGGTATAACTGCATGGATTTGAGCTCAAAGGTAAGGAGAATCTAGTGTGTAGATTGAAGAAAAAATTATAGCACTTGAAGAAAGCACCTTAGCAATGGTATATTAAATTATTAAATTTTCTAAATGAGCATAGTTATAGGTGGTGTCATTCTAACGATTATGTTAATTTTATGGGGTTAGATAATAGAAACTATATTATTTTATGTTTTTATGTTGATGATATGATTGTATTTGGGTCTACAATGGATCATATTAAGGGGTTAAAAGAATAGTTAGCACATTCATTTTCTATTAAGGATTTTTGGGGAACAAAACAAATCCTTGGTATGAAGATTTGAAGAAATGGGGAAAATAGAAAATTGACTTTATCTTAGGCTAATTATATTGCAAAATTGTTGCAATGTTTCTTTATGGAGAATGTTAAAGCTGTTAGCACACCTTTACTTGGTCATTTTAAATTAAGGATATGTATCCAAAGACATTAGAAGAGGAGCCTAAGATATCCGAGGTACCTTATGCTTCAGGTGTAGGAAGATTGATGTATGCTATGGTATGTACTAGGCTAGATATTGCACACATAATCATATTTGTTAGTAGGTATATTCCATCTAGGGATTGAGCATTAGAATATAGTTAAATGGGTTCTCTGATAATTGAGAGGAACATAGAGTAAGTGTTTATATTTTGGGTGATCTACTACTAATTTATAGGGCTATGTTGATTTTGATTTGGAAGGGGCATATTAATAGGTGGAAGAGTACTACATATTATGTATTTATTGTTGGTGGGACAACAATGAGATGAGTTTCTCAGCTATAGAAAGTGAATGCTTTATCCACTATAGAGGCAATGTATGTTGCTGCTACAAAGTAAACCAAGGAGATGATACAACTTTTGGTCTTCATGGAAGAATTGAGACACCCACAAAGGGATAATTATTTGTTTATATCCAAGTTGTCATTTATCTTGTGAAGAATTATGCTCTACATTCAAAGACTAAACACACACAATTGTGGTACCATTTCATTTGATTATTTTTGGATGATGGACAATTAATAAAGTTGGAGAAGATACATATAGATGATAATCTAGTAGATATGTTTACCAAGGTAGTAACAAGGGAGAAGTTGAACTATTCTTTAGCTTTAGTTGGTCTTCAACATTGAATAGACTAAAAGAACAATAGAGTCAAGGGTGGTTTGTTATTCTATAAGGAGCTACAAGTTTAGGGGTGCTATGATCAGTCTCCAAGTGGGAGGTTATAGTTGTGGAGTTTGTCCAATCTTCAAATGGGAGATTGTTGTGATGTTTAGCCAAATAGGACTCTAAGTTTTATTTGACACCATTTTCCCCCAATTTATTTCTATGGGGGTTTTAGGGTAGCACCCCTTGTGGGGTAATTATATAAAATGGATGAGGGTTAGGTATTTCATAATGTATTATGAGATTGTAGCTTTTCTTAGTGGTATTGAGATGTAAGTGATTGAGGACTTTAACCACTAGCTAATAGTAATATTGGACTTATTGTTGGTGGACATAACCCAAGGATTGGGTGAAGCATGTTCAATCCTTATTTCTTGTGTTTTTTTTTGTTCAATTTATTATTTTATGATATTGGCCATATTTGCATGTAATTTTTATTTATATTCATGATTGGTCATAACATGTGAGGTAGAAAAAAATTTGATGGTAAGGAGAACTTGGTGTAATAAGATAGTTGATGAGGAAGCATTCCTAGGGAGAAGTCTTTTCAAGACAAGATGTAAGATGGATGGAAAATATTGCAAAGTGATTGTTGATAGTGGTAGTTCATTAAATTAATCATTGAAGCAATTGTAGAATTTGAGACACCCTAAACCCTAACATGTTTCATGGATCAATGACAAGCATAAGTTGTTGGTAACTGGGCAATGTGTTGTGAAATTCAAGATTTGAAACTATTTTGATGAAGTTCTATGTGATATTATGCCTATGGATTGTTTTCATATTATGCTTGGCAGAACTTGGTAGTATGATAGATATGATATACATGATGGTAGGTTGAATCAATATATTCTTTGGGTGAATGAAGAAAAGGAAACATTTTTGCCTTCGATTGAAGTTCCTAATGAGATAAATCATACCATTGTTAGAATTTGCATGGTTAGTGAAAAGGAATTTGAAAAGGAGATGGAAGAAAACTAAGACTATTTTTCCATAATTTCTAAAGGGTTGATTCGTGGTAGTAATGGCTGAGTTGTGGTTGTAATGACTGAGTGACATAGTATAGTAATGACCAAGTGATAGGTAAAGGTCAAGTGATAAAATAAATTGATAGTTTTGGCCAATTACTAGTAGAAATAGAAAGGTTGCTAAATGACTACAAGGAGATTCTTGCTAAAGAAAGACCTAATGGTTTACCACCAATAAGAAGTATAAGTCATTGTATGGATCTGATTCTTAGAGATTGACACCTATAGATAATGAAGAATCTAACAGACAAGTGTAGGAGTTGTTGCAAAAATATTTTTGTAATGCCCTGCTTGGAGATCCTTGGAACACAAGTTAAAAGCAAGCAAATTTTTTTTTTCTTATGATAAGTTACTTAACAAAAACATAAAGAACCAAGTGCAAGAATGAAACTTGGCCAAAATTACATGTCCACCTACACCAGTGGAAGTTTAATAACACTTATAAACTTCCCCATGCACTAAACCACAATTTATGAACCAAAGATCACATGAATCATGAGAATAGACCAAGGAGATGTTCCTTTTAAATGCAAAGAAACAATTCCTAGCATTGTTAAAAATATAATTACATTTGCAACTAACCTTACCATAAGAAAGAGTTACAAGCATAGACTCTTAAATAGTCATGCACAATATGAGGGCTCAAGGTTATGACCACTCATCTACTAGACACCATGTTGAAAGAAAAATGTTGAATCTTGAAATTTGGCTAAGTTTGAAATCATGAAGCCCTAAAATTTGACTAAGTCTAAAATCTTAAAGCCCTAAAATAATTGTGAATCTTTATCTTAGCTCCTTTAATGCTAGAACTATCTCAAATGAATTGTCACTTATTTTAAAATGTATCTTAAGTATTAAATGATACATTTTAAATACCATATAGATTATCTAATCTCATCTAGGAAGATACAAGACCCAAAAGGGTGTACAAAAGTATGATTTAAATCTTCTCAAAGTGTGTACAAACACTCACTATTTTCCATGTGGGAAAATAGCTTTCCTAGCTCATGTGGGATAGGATTCATTCTAGTGCACATATTTTCTGTGAACCACATGAGTTTCCTCATCATACATGTGTGAGACATTTTCTTGTCACAAGAGGGAGTGCAAACTAGTGAAAGAGAATGAAAAATCATGCAAGAGAATAAATATTCAGGTAAGAGATTACTCCTCCCATTCAAAAAAAGCTTATAAAGCATCAATAAAATAATAATATAATGCATAAAAATGTGGAGCTTCTAACTGGGGAGTACCAGATGTGTGTGATTTGAGGAATGATCAATCAAGAGCATAAAAGTAAAATTAAAAAGTTGAATAAATCTAAAATAGACATTGCAATCACATGCATCCATCTAATCCATAACTTCAATCTACAAAATGATCATAAAGAACATCACAATAAAAAATAAAATTATACACATGCAATATAACCAACCCAAATGAACTATTCTCATTTCCTCCCTACCATAATGGAATCATGAGATATTAAGGGACCTAACCATACCCTCGAGCATGAATCTCAAATTGCCAACAAGATACTTAGAGTTATCTCTAGAGATTGTTCTTACCAATAAAAATCAATTAACATCAAAAGAAAAAGTATAAAAAACTTGGTAATCTACCAATAGCATCACTAATCAAAGCAGTGATAAGAAACAACATTGAATCAATAATATCTAATAGTGTGATAAAGGAATGAAATAAGTAAACATACTAAGTATCATCTAAAACACGATATTCGTGCATCCCAAAATTAAACATATATTACAAGGAAACATACCATAGATACACTAAAGTACCAAGTGAATATCTAGCACCAACCTTAAGCTAGAAGTAGACCATCTCTATACACTGGTCCCCAATAGTAGTATTGGTAGATATGCCTCCCAACCACATGCTAATCCAGAGGATCACTCCTGCCATGTTATTGGAGATAATGACCTGACCATAATAAAAAAATACAATCACCAATGGCTAACACTCACACCAATCAAGTAAGATACCAACATCTATATGATCATGAATACAATGTAGTACAATATTTCACTGGTCACACTCACTAAGGATAACTATTTAGGGACTCAAGTGGACTATAAGTCACTTGGCATCAGAAAGCCCAAGCTAAATGTGGTGTGAAACAAATCCCTCATGAAATAATCATACCATGTCCTTTCAATACTATAGAACGTATAGACACCACAAACCCTTGCACTGATACATCAAAGAATGTCTAGGTGTGCCCTTATCTTAGTTAATTTTTATTACACATTAGTTCATTTGGTTATCAATTATTTAAAACCTCTTAAGGTTACATTGCTAGCCTAGTCTAAAGTAACAAGAGAGGAAAATCCAACATATACCCTACATACACATTCTCATCACATGTTGAGTGTCTAAAAGAAATGCAAGTTCCCAACCCAAATCCCAAGTTAACAATCCTTCAACTAGTCTATGTCCAGGAGTTTAGGTCTCACAAGATCCTACAAAATGCACATGCATGTGCTCATGTGTGGGTACAACCAACTACCCAAATGTTAGAGTAAATAATTATTTATTCTATTGCTTAAGCTTACTTAGGTAAATCCATGTATTTAATAGTTGTAGAGATAAGTTGTTGACAACATGAGAGTTTGTTCCCTTCTACCATGTTCCACCATTTTGTGGAAAGTGCATCCAGTTGTCAACCTTATCTTCTACCACCTTCCAAGCTTGTTCTACAAGCTTCCTTGAAGTCTTTATAAGAAACCTCTCTCTCATTGTAAATTCATACCATTCACATAGAAATTCTAATTTCCTATTGTGAAATATTTTCTTGTGCAGCTCTTGATTCAAGCTCTTGCTCCTTGGGTTTCTCTTCGGCAAGCTATTTGCATTGTAGGTGATCTTGGCACATTTTCAAAGTTGGATTCTCAACTCCTACATGGTATCAGAGCCTCCCTTCTACTTCTTGTTTGAAGGTTTTTGAAGCCATGAATTGGGACACAAACCCTAGTTTGTTTGTTTCTTCAATTCAAGGGTAGACCAAATTTTTGGAGCATCTTGGGGCCAAATGAACACTTCCATTAGGTTTGAAAGTCCATTTATAGTCAAGATTCATATAAAACTTTTAATTTTTGTACACAACACATTTTGGGAAAAAAAATTACACCCCCTGGTCGCTATTGTATGGATTGTATGAAGAAGAAAAGCAATTTTTTTTTTAAAAAATAGCATCGCCTAGCAGTGTTGAAACACCACTTCATAGCCACCTAGTGGCCACCTATTAGCCTCCTACCCACCTCTAGTTTGACACTCGATTGGCCACTCCTCCACTTAGCTCCTTCGTAGTTGAGCTTCGTCGGTGCTCTACTAGGGAGACACCAAACCAAGGCCTGAGACAGTGGCACTGCTAGGTTCTCCTCTTGAGCACCACCACCACTGGAAATTTTCTCTACTTTTCCACTCTATACCTGCTCCACCCTACTAATTTCACTTTCAAATAGGCTTACATCATTTCCTGGCATCCATACATCATTGACATCATCTTCACAACCAATTATGTCATCTTCCCAGTGAGTGACATCATCACTATTGGGCCCCGTACTGATATCATTTTTTGGTGAGGTGACATCATAATTTTGGCTGCTCAAGTTAGTAATCTAGTGAATGGATATTTTTCTAGTGACATCCTTGTGATGTTCATACAGTTGTCAAATTTAAGATAGTCCTTGTGATTTTCCAGCAAGGTGCATTTTTGGAGCAGCAGTCAGTTTTTTGGCCACAACTTGAGCATATGGAGGTATTTTTCCAATCCAAAAGAACTGTTGGAAAGCTTACTCAAAGATGGAGAAAATGGTGCTAGTTTCATCAAATTCTGAGTTTATTTGAGCTCCCACTTTTCACATCAAAGTAGAGGCTTATGTTTCCTCCGATTTTGCATCAACAAATCCAGGTTCTTTTCTAGTTTTTTTCTTTTCATAGTTTTTTTTTTTGTGGTATTTGAGGGATATTATTATACATTTGTGGGGGGGTGTCTTTATTTTCTATCATTTACTTCAATTGAGACCATTCTACTTCTGTCTTCTTCTTTCTCTCAATGGTCGATCCATTTGTGACTTGTCTCACACCGCACAACTACCACACCTAGAAGGCACAAATGACTAGGCTTTTCATGTCAAAAGGTCTATGGTCTTTTCTAGATGAGAATCATCCTATTCTTACACAACCTTTTGAGGTTCTATAGCATAGGAACAAAATGGATGAAACCATGGGATTGATTGCACTCAACATTTTAGATAGTTTGCTATTTCATTTGGATGGTTTGACTACTCCACAAGCTTATTGGTAGAAATTTTAGACTTTGTTTGGTCAGGTGAATCAATTTTGAGAACTTTAGTTGGATGTAGAGTTTACTTATTTTTCACCAAGAAACTTTCTCACCATTGAGGACTTTCTAATGAAGTTAAAATCCCTACGTGTAGTTTTACAAGGATGTGGGAAGAACACAACTAATGATGAGTGCATATTCTTGATACCCTCAAAGCTAAAGGGGTAGTATCAAATTTTTTCTTCTACTTTCTACTCCACCATGGATGCCCTTGGAGAAAGACATAGGATTCCTACATTCAAGACATTCTTTAAAAGGTTGACTAGGGAATAGGCAAAGATCCAATAGGTGGATACCGTTGGCTCTTCCAGCCAAGCATTGGTTGCTCAAAATTCTAAGGGGAAATCAAAGAAAAAAGGAAAATTGAAGAAAGACACATCAAAATTTAATCCTAAGCCTCCATCTAATCCTCTAGCAAACCCTCCCAAGGGTAAAGATTCTTCAAAGTCAGGTGAGTCTACCTCTGAGACAAAGAAGAAATCCAGTGAGAACTGTAGTTTTTGTGGAAAAGATGGACATTCAATTTCTAGGTGTTGGAAATTATTATAGGCTTTAGAGGAAGCCATGAAGGAGCATCAAATTTCAGCTCCTCAATCTTCATCTCCACCTCCAAGTAAAGGTCATGCTCTTTCTACACGAGCTATGACTTTAGTGCCTTCATGGATTCTTAATTATAGGGCTTCTCACCACATCACAAACACTCCTAAGTTTCTTATGTCACTTGATCCTTATGCCACCACACAAATTTTAGTTGAGAACTCTTCACAACTTTTAGTTTTGGGTTCTAGCATTGTTGCTTTGGCTAGGGGCTCTTTATAGGATGTACTTTGTGTTCTTAAAATTTTGATGAACCTTCTATCTATCTATTAGATTTTCCACTCTAGCTCTAGGAAGATAGTTGAGTTCTCACCACATTATGTGGTTAATTGGGACTTGCATGATCCAGAGATCATTGTGGCAACTAGGAGTGTTGACTTTGCATCTTGCCTCTATAGATTTGATTGATTTGAATCTTCTAATGACACAAGTTCATGCTTAGTTGCACATGCAGATTTAGTAAGAAGACTTTAGCATGAACATCTTTGGCATGTCAATTATAGATATCTTCAATAGATGAACACATAAGCTCTTGTTCTTGGGCTTCCCCTGATTTCCTATCTAGATAGTGTTTGTTAGGGATGTGCACTTGGCAAGAAACATAGGAATTCTTTTCCAAATGGACGAGCCACTCATGCTTTACCACCTTTGGAGTTGATTCATAGTGACCTCATGTCATTTCCTACTCCTCTTTTGGGTGCTAGATATGTGCTTACATTCATTGACAACTTCTCCAGACACATGTGGGTGTACTTTCTTACATACAAGTTTGATGTCTTTGACTCATTTTGAGTTTTCAAGGCATTTGTAGAGAAGTAGTTAGGGCTTTCTATTCAACACATACACATAGATAATGCGGGGGAGTGTGTGAAATAGGCTTTTAGAGATTTCTATTTTGAGCATGGTCTTCAGCATCATTTTTTAGTACCCTACACTCCTCAATAGAATGGTGCAGCCAAGAGGAAGAACAGAACCCTTTGAGAGATGGAAAATTACATGATTCAGGTAAGGTCCATGGGTTCATGTTTTTGGCCAGAGGTAGTCAATTGTGCCAACTACATTCAAAATTAGATGCCTCACAAGGCACTTCAACATATGACTCCTGAGGAGGCTTGGTCCCATGTCAAGCTTGATGTATTGTCATTCAGAGCTTTTAGGAGTACAACATATGCATTTGTACCTAATGCTAAGAGGAAAGTAATGGAACTAAAGAGCTGACCCCTAATTTTTGTTGGCTACTGTGTGGATGTAAAGGCTTATAGGTTATTTGATCTTGATTCCAGAGAGGTCTTGTTTTGACAAGATGTCTAGTTTGATGAGAGCCCTCCTGCAGTTCATTCATCACCTCTAGCACCTCCTTCAACTCCCACTACTCCCTCTTCATTTCCAGATTGTTCCACAAATGATGAGGATGATGATCATGGTGATCCCCATTTACCTCAGCCATAGGATCCTCCCCAGATGCCTAAATGGGCTTGAGCTATAGTTGAGGTTGGAAGATCTCTACCTGGTGACCCATCCACTTCTTGTCGCACCCATTCTCAAACTATAGGCTCTAGTTTTCTCAAAAAAGCTCTTAGTGTTGATCCTTAGACATTTGCAGAAGAGATAGGACATTCTAAATGGGATAATGCAATGGAGGAGGAATATTCTTCTTTGATGAAGAATCACACATCGAATCTTTGTCCTCTTCCCAAGGGGAGAAAGCTAGTGTGATGTAAGTGTATTTATCATACTAAGTATTTTGTTGATGGTTCTATTGATAAGCATAAGGCTTGTCTTGTTGCAAAGGATTTTTTTGCAGGTTGAGGGTGTTGATTATTCGAAGACATTTACCCCTGTCACAAAGATGAATTCTATCTAGCTTGTCTTATCCCTTATAGCTTCAAAGGGGTGGTTAGTTTATCAGATGGATGTGAAAAGTGTCTTCCTACATGGTGATATCACTAAGGAGATTTATATGGAGAAGCCTCTAGGTTTTGTGCAGGATCCTACCTTTGTTTGCAGGCTTTGATGTTCATTATATGGTCTCAAACAAGCCCCTTGGGCTTGGTATAATAAGATGGACTCCTTTCTGCTATCTACAAGCTTCACTCCTAGCTATTTCGATCCCACAGTGTACATACAATGTCTTGGTGATGAGATTCTGATTCTTGTTTTGTATGTTGATGATCTTATCCTTATAGGTAGCTCATAATCCATGCTCCTGGATGTAAAGTGTGCACTGATGGACCAATTTGAGATGACTAATCTTGGTTTGCTGCACTACTTTCTTGGTCTTTAGATTGATTTGTCTCCTACTGGGATTTTTGTGTATTAGCAAAAGTATGCTCTTGACATGCTTTGTCTCTTCCACATGCTTGATTGTAAGGTTGATCCTACACCATTTTAGTTGGGTGTTACTTTTTCTACCTCTTGCTCCTCACCTTCAGTGGATGCTACTTTGTATTGACATTTGGTTGGTAGCTTTTTGTACCTGACACACACTCACCCTAATATTTGCTTTGCAGTTGGCCTTGTCTCTCAATTTTCTTAGGACTCCCATGAGAGTCATTGACAAGCTACCAAGTGTATTCTACATTATATTCAAGGCACACTTATGTATGGAATTCACTATACTATAGGACTCCACACATTTTCGGCTACACTAACTCAAATTGGGTTGGTGATGTCGATGATCAAAAGTCTACTTTTGGCTTTCTGTTTTGTCTTGGCTCTAGTCCTATCACATTGTCATGCAAGAAGCAGCATGCTCAAGTACTTTCATCTATAGAGGCTAAGTACAGGGCTGTAGTTCTTGCTAGTCATGAGGCTTTATGGCTTCGTCAGTTGATGACTGAGTTTGGCTTTCCTCCCAATCATCCCATTATTTTGTGTTGCAATAATTAGAGTGCCATCTAGTGGAGAATTAGTGTACCAAGCACATTGAGTTGCATATGCATTTCATCTATCAGTTGATCCAGGATGGTGTTATTGCATTGGAATACATTCCTACCACCGATCAGGTTGCAGACAACTTCACTAAACCTTTTGCATCACCATGCTATCTTCAGCTACCGTCTATGCTCAGGGTTATGGAAGTTATACCTTTTTGAGCATGTTCTTTATACCTCTTTTTGGAGGAGGGTTTTTCCCACGTGGTTTTCTCTCTTTTTGTCCATTTTCAAAGGTTGCATTTTCTTGCATTGCAATTGGGTACTTAACATGGCCTTGTTGTCGGGACCCATCTTGCATTTCATCTTAGTTTTTGTGAGCTTAAGGAATTCTGCTAAGTTGCACTTAAGGGTGGGTGTCAGAGTAAATAATTATTTATTTGTTAATTATTCATTCTATTACTGAAGCTTACTTAGGTAAATGCATGTAGTTAATAGTTGTAGAGATAAGTTGTTGACAACATGGGAGTTTGTTCCCTTCGAACATGTTCCACCTTTTTCGTGGAAAGTGAGCTTAGTTGTCAACCTTAACTTCTACCACCTCCCAAGCTTGTTCTACAAGCTTCCTTGAGGTCTTTATATGTGACCTCTCTCTCATTGTAAATTCCTACCATTCACATAGTAATTCTAATTTTCTATTATGAAATATTTTCTTGTGCGGTTCTTGCTTCAAGCTCTTGCTCCTTGGGTTTCTCTTCAACAAGCTATTTGCATTGCAGGTGATCTTAGCACCTTTCTGGAGTTGGATTCTCAACTTCTACACCAAATCAATCAATTAATACCAATACCATAGTCAAATATGAGAAATGAAACAAAAGAAACAAGAAATAATCACACTTACCCATCATATATTTCGGGGTATAGATTCTACAGGAATACCAACGAGGTAATAAAACACCAAGATCATAAACACACTCAATCAACCTAATTCTGGGAGTATGGATTCTACATGAATCCCAATGATATAATGAAAACTATGGTTAGAATGGAAATCTAATAGACATTCTAGATCCATGACCAAAAAAAATTCCAAGAGATACCAAAGAAAATAAGGTGGCACGTGAAATGAGGCAATGTGAAAATCGTTCAAAAATCAACACTATCAAAACTTGTTGAAACTAAAACCCATTATTCAAATGGTTCCCAAACCCCTACAAATCAAATAAAAATTCTATTATAAGATCATATGCAAAAATGACCAGCATAACGACACAATATGTCAAATTAAAACCCTTCAAAATACTAAAATGTTCATGTACCCACCCAACTAGGTAGAACTAGCATACCAAAATGAAGGGGAAAACTAGTTCCTAGCCTCGAATAAAATTATAATAAAAAATGGAAACTAAAACAAAGTGAAAAAAACTAAATGGGAAACTCCTATGTTGCAGGCAGCTGGGAAAAATGAGAAAAGCCACAATAAAATACGTAGGTCACCAAATCAGACAAAACCATTAGGGAAGTGGAATATTTCTAACACATATCCAATGATCTATTACACACATGAATCCACCAAATTGATTGCTCACAATGAGAAAATGAAGGAATTTCTCTAAGAGGGGTTTGGTGGAAATTCCTCATTTCTCAAAAATATGGAAAATAGAAAAGTAAGTGTATAAACTCCCTTTTGGCATAATATAAGCCCTTTATCTAGTGACTTATAAAATAGATCATTAATTCACTTAATAATCTATTTCCCCCCTTTTCAAAAATCAAATTAGGCAATTCCAATTGAATAAAAATTCATCTACAACAAATTAACTAAAAAAATAAATTAAATTAAATCGAATAAATAATATTCTTATATTCCATTATTATTTTTTAGTTAAATAACTTCCATGACCACTACGGATTCCTAAATGAACATATGCACTCATGGATCTAGAAACATATGGCTAATGAATTTAGATTTACTAATTACCAGAGGGTTAAGCTAATAATAAAGATACATCACCTATACATGTATGACATTGGCTCAACATGAAAGTATGACCACTAACTCAAGGTGCCAGTGCACAATATATAATAGTTAAAGAAACAATAATGCTAAATCTCATAATGAAAACATCTAATTACTTTCATTTAAATAATTAGTTAAATAGTTCATTTTGCACAAATTATTAAAAAGACAAGGTACTTATCTATAGCACAATAAACCAATAAATTCAACATGGATAAATAATTTCTAATTATTTAATAATTTAATAATGAAATTAATAATTATTTTTCAACAACATATAAAGAAACTAAAAATATATAAGTCAACATGGTCAAACACATGAGTATACACTACTACAGGAACCTAGTCAAGTACAATGGGATAAATAATACATAGTAAAACCACTATTCACGTCTTAGGGGAATAATAGAACAACATCATGATACCATGTCAATTCTAGTAACTACTAGCATAAACCTTAGTCAAACCATCTAACACATCATAATCTAAAACATCAGGCAGAAACCATAGTCAACTAGCCAATGCAACAATATAAGTCAAATCACCCCAAGGGTGTAGACTACTCACAGGTCCCAATCCTAATCAATTACAAGGAAATATCATCAACATTGTATCTGTTGGTGTTTTAAAAAGTACTAAAAGTACTAAGTGACAAAATGCTTAATACCAAAATGACAGTACATACACAATCTAAAGACTAGCCTATTCTTATTAACAATTGTATATGTAAGGTATTTGGACCCAACTTCAACAAAACCATAGATGGTTTTCTACTCTTTTTGCTCTACAAAACCAGGGTGGGTGTACCCAGGGATGGTTCAAAACTGAAACAATTGTATGAGGATTATTCTTATTTTCATTCTGATTATCATTTCAAGATCCTCAAACATATACATGATTCTCACTAACTTCGTAAACACATCCCATAAAAAAGATATGGCCAAGAATTCTTCTATAGATCTGCAGATGTTTTTAACAACAATGGCTAACTGAAGCTAAAACATTCCATGCAGACAAGTGCTGGCCAACTTTGAAGATCTATAGGAAATAAAAGTAAAATTTGATTTGATGATGCATTTGAGTAACCATTTATAATATATTTCTCCTTCAGCTGAAATAACTTGATCAGTGCCTAATCCATTGGGGTTCAAAGTCTATAGAAAATTCTGAGATCTAATTTGTTGCCTTACAACAAATTCTATCAGCAATTCTTATCAGAACTTATCATTCAAAATCCTTTTCAATAATTAAGGAATCTTATCACATTCATCAAAGCCTTTATTTAATCCATTGAATTAACTAGATTGCATTCAATTGCATTCAATTGCACAAGCTTTTACTCATACAACATCAAGGTAGCTAAGTATTTAAAAGGAGACAAAATTCAGAAAGAACTGATATGGGGACAATTCATAATTTGTACTCATTTCCTTTGAAATGGGAATATCTTTTACAATAGACTCAGAATGGCCTTCAGAAAGAAACACAGCTCATTCTATATTCATGTATTCTAAGAGAATTTGCGAAAAAATACATTACAAACTTGCTTTCAAAATTTGGACCAAAAACTAGACTAAGCATAACACTTAGAAGAAATAGAATTCATACCCTTCTTTAGCCTTGGGATCTCACTTTAATAGTGTGAGATGCAACAAGCTTTAGGCTAAAGGCAAATGACAGGTGTCCTTTTAAAAGGCACTCATATACACTTCTGTTAAAAAGACAAGAACAAAATAACAGAAAAGCTTATTACATCAAACAATTCTTTGATGGGTCCCTTTCTGTTATGCTTCTCAGTTGTTGAGACAAGAAAATATGATCTTATCTTACAATCACTCTTCATCCTCGAAGTACATAGCCATGAGATCTGAAATTGATGTATCATCTTCAGTTACCTGCAAACTCACTTTAACCTGGGGATCTTCCATGTCTTCATTACTAACTACAAGGGTAACTGTTACTTTTGCATCTTCCTCCTCATCGCCTCTTGACATCTGTTCCAAAAATTGATTTTTCCATTTATTAAAAGCATCATCATCTAGCCAATCAAAACTTAGAGCTTCTCTTTGTATCTTTATTAAAGAATTTGCACTTTCTTCTAAAACATCAAATTCTTTTCTCATAGCAGTATAAAATAACTGTATTTTTACTAGCTCTTCATTTGTCTTTTCCCAGAACCAGTGGCCAGTCTCACTCGTGATGTCTATTATTCTTTCATTAAATAACTCATTCAACTCCCTTTTCCACTTTTCCTTTTCCTTTATTGTATCAGCAAATTCTAAAGCACAAGGAAATAATGTGAATTTTTCAGCCATATATTGGGAAAAATAGTGTTAATCTTCTCTGTAAAGAATCTCTTTCATCATCAAAATTCTCTAGCTTATTTAATAAATCAAAAATCTTCTCAACTTGATGATAAGGCATTTGGACTGTAGATATACATATGATTGTAATATCATTATTTCTCTCCCTCTATTTCTATGCAAGCAGAGTCAATTTATCCCTATCTCTATTAAATTCATCCATGAGGGTTACAATTCTTATCAACTGATCATAAAAAGTTGAGCATTGTATTTTATCCCTCAAATATACCACACCCTACTTTAATTTTTCTTCCTATTGATTTCTAAATTCTATCTGCAACTCATGTAATTTGGTTTTTTCTTCTTCAAAGTCCTCTGCAGTATAGAATTGGGGCCTTTTAGGGGTGTCAGGTATTTCAATGATAGAGGTTGATCCAACAAATGACTATGGAGGGTATGCAATTCTAAGTGTACTGGATTCTCCCACCTTTCTTTTCCCAAGTATCATCTCCAATTGAGATACCTTTTTTTCCAGCTCAATTCTTCTTTTTACTTCTTGATTGTAGGCATCCACCACTATTTCATACTTACTCTACAAATTAGTCATTTCCTTTTCTTCTTTTTTTGCAGTGGCCAAGGAAAATTTAGAATAATCCACATTCATGTGGGCTGCCTATACATGTGAAGTATCTACTACCCTCCTCACAATGATGCACCCTATTAATCCTAAATCATCAGGCTGTAATGGAGTAGTCCTGGATCCTCTTCTTAATGACCACATAACAAGGGCAGCTTGATCATTACTGAATGCTATTCCCAAGAATTCCTCTTTATCTGGATCCTGTAATCCTAAATTATTTGACACAGAATTAAAATTAAGGCATCAACAATATCCCAATTAGGAAATAATAAAATATTTGCATCTTTCACCATCTGTCAACTCTCTTCAGGGGTTATATTTTGGAACTCTTGTATCATTTGTTCCTTTATTTGATTTTGAATGGAGGCTTCATCCATTTCTAGATGCTCTATTTTCATATTCCTACATCTTTGTTCAAAAATGTGCATGTTTTCCCTCGATGCAAACTGATGGAAAGCCCTAGATTTTACAAAACTGTTATCAGACAAAAATTGCTGACTGGCTTGTTCCAAAATAAGGTCTAATTCCCTTCCTCTGAAATCTACTATAGTTAATTCAAAACTTGGCACAGGATGCTCCTGGGGGTTCCCTTCATCAATTTATGCTTGAGTAAGAAAAACTCCTCCTTGTGACCCCATTTGTTCAATTTGCTCATTGGTGAGCTGCTCTTCCTCAATTCTCATTGGATTTTGGGAAGGTGAGTAACCTTCATCATGGGATTCCTCTTCCCTTATTATTTTTCTTCTCTCTGGAGAAGGTTTAGGGGGTCTTTCTTCAAGGACAGTACTAGTAGATTCAATTATCTGCTTTTCTTTGTTTACAATGGGCATCTGATCCCGAATACCAGTATATCCTATCCTCTTTCGCACAACCAGTGGACCTGCTCCTATGTTAGGGGTGAAACCCAATTTCCTCATAACTTCTCTGGCTTTATTTGGAAAAGAATCAATAAAATGTTGTTTCTTCTCATTCATTACCTCCATTATTTTCGAGAATGCACTCATGAGCTTATTTATTCTATCTGCATTAGTTGCAGCATTACTAAGAGGACTGTAATCTTTGTCAAAACAATTAATAAACTCCAAAACTTTTGAATAGACTATCCATTTCTCTTTCTTTGTTTCTTGCTCCTAGAGAGAATATTCATTCCTTATTATATCTTTAGGGAAATAGAATTCATGTGTACTTGGATGCAACTTCATTCTATGTCCAAGAGAAGAATTAAAGAAACCTTCTGTGTCACAAAAATGAGCATGTGATACTGCCATCTTATACTGATCCAAAAATTTGTAGAGGAAGATCCACCCTTCTTTAGTTATTACAAACTGGTGGGCTACAGTGCAAGTAGGAAAAATTGATCCTGTTCCCCTTTTGTGCAAAAAGTTCTCCTCCACTCCTCCCATTTGCCATAAAAATTTAGCTACTCCTACCTTTAAAGGCACCTGATAGGGTAGTACATGGGGTGTCCCTTTGAATCCATAAACCCTAATGACAGTTGAGACTGGATATGGGATGATATCTCCCCAACTATGTGAAACTTTTAGACTATGGGGTTTGTCCATAGCCCTCATAAGGTGCATTAGTGCCTTAGGAATTTTGGGATTGTCACTCAATATGAGGCATCTTAACTTAGAAGAAAATTGTCTATCAAATCTAACAAAACTAGCATTTTCTGCATTCCCAGTCATGTTTGCACTCCATAACTGAACTGGTAGTGCTTCCCCCTCTTGTTCCCTATTTAAAACCATTTCTTTATTGAAATATGTAGCCCCTTTAAAAAGAAACATATGCATCAATAGGGATTACTGAACCCAAACCTTTTCCACCTTGCCCTTTGCAATCCCCACCAATCCATTGTGAATCTCATTAGCCAGGTAAGATGCAAAATCAAAAATTATTTCTACACCAAAAGAGGAGATTTGGATGATCATATACATGAAGCTCACACGAATAAAATCTTCTCCAGCCTCTCTGAAGACTCTGCACAGGGTCTTGTATATCTCTAATGCCGTGGCATTAAAACATGATTTCTTAAAAGCTTCTTTAGAAGATGATGTTATTGCTAGTAGGTTTTCAATTTTGCCTATGTGGTCCTTTAGTGTACCTTGTCTAACTACATCCCTTTTGGACATATATTCTTTTTCTAACTCTATCAAATCATTGGGCACATGATACCTAGTGAGAGGTCCCAGACTGAAAACTTCCCTAATTTCTTCTGGAGTGATGGTAATTAAAACCTCACCATCCATTCTTCTCACTACCTTAGTGGCCTGATCATAACTTTTTTGCTACAGCTTCAAGAAGGTCATAATCCATAAACACACTGGGAACAACTAGCTTTCCAAGATCAAAATTCCATATATTGGCATGAGGGGCATAAAATTTTCTCTCTGCAAACCACTTTTTGAACAAACTCAAACCAGTTTGACAAGTTTGAGCATCCTGGACCCAATTACCCTTATCATACAATCCATCAGCTATCCTTAGCCTAGGGTTCAAAGAGGTTAACCTTTTAACTTGCACTGTCTCTACAGTAGACTTAGGAAACAACTCAAGCAAATCATCATGCACATTTCTATCCAAATAGTTTATTTGACCTGAAAATCCCTTCTTCGGAGGCATCTTGGACTATTTTTTATAGAACTAAAAAGCCTATGAAGATTATTGTAGTACTACTTGAATTTTTTCTTTTTTTTCCTCTGTATTTCTGCAAACTTTCCACGAATAGACAACTTCACAATTTCTACCAGACTTCGACACACTTTCCTTCAGTAATTGCTTCTGTACAAGAGTGGCTCCAAATATTTGCTCGCGTAAGATGAATTGATGAAATCTCTCTATATTATACTCTATTTTTCTCATGGACGATGCTTTCATGTCTAATTAATATAGAGAATGGCACCATATTCTGTGTTTAAAACTGCACTGTCAATTTTCAAATATCCTACGATCATGTGATACAGAGAGAACAACTAGGCGTTGCATTTGACATGTCGGTCAATTCACCCAATGAGAACTTACCACATACATAACTCTTTCCTTGATGAAACTTATATCTGGACCCACTGACAACTGAGGACACATGTCAGCATGTTGCTACTTCATTATTCATAAAGAATGAGCACCTTGCCATAGCGAAGTAGTGACAATCATCGATCTGATCCAGAATTGATCAGATGATATGTTACTAGGCTTGCTCAGAAAGAAGGCGGTGGGACCTATTCGCTATGTCACTATAAGTATCTCCCTCCCAACTCTTCATAGCAAGAAGACAATGGTTGTTGATCATATACTCAATCAAGGGTGAGGAGACTGCATGAAGTCTTTTGATTCATATTCGCTATGTCGCATAGCTTAAAAAGCGTGCAACTTTTCAAAGCAAGGTAGCGAGGACTATTGATTTCATTCCAATTTGACGCTCAAGATCTCTTTGTACATTTGATCAGAAGGGCTTTGATGAAATATGGAATTCTACATAGTTGGCACCTGTCAAGATTTTATTGCAGTCCTAATTATCATCCCACGTCACCAAAGGTCCCACTAACTCTTCAATTTCACGAGGCCTCGCTACTTCGCTAACGGTGAAGTGTCTGATTTTTTCGATAGTGAGGTAGCGAGCTCCGACACTTTAATGAATTTCATACTGGGAAATGCAAGGGGGCATCAGATAATTATTTTTTTAATTTAAACTGCTTCTGACAATGACGTTTATTACTTGTCACGCCACTTGGTGTAGTGACGATATTGGCAAAATGCAATGTCACCGGCTCTTGATTTCACGGGGCCTCGCTACTTCACTCATGGTGAAGTGGACAATTTTTTCAATAGCGAGATGGTGAAGCATCAAAAAATTCATCATTCTGGCTCTAATTTTAGACATTCTGTTGGGTTCCCTTTCCTATTTTGATGATAATTAAAATGTGTACCTGCATAATAAATCAGTCAGAAAACAAGCTCTGACCGCCATATCTTCATTTTGCAGTCCCATTTTGTAATTTATTCAGCACTCGCTACCTCACCATACATAAAAAGTGTCCATCTTTGCATAGCGAGGTAACGACAACAGTAGATCTACTTAGATTAGACAGCTAGGGAAATACAAGAGGAAAGTTATCTCGGGGGCACAAAAGATTAAAGGCGACAGAATATTCATGTCATTTGAAAATTCAAAAATTTTGCGCCCGACACTTTACAAATAGGAAGAACGTAGGGTTTTCATAAAGTTTTTTTTTTTTTAAAGGCTAGCCAATGGATGGATTATCCAGAAACCCTATGTTTCAAAATAAAAGTCTGACTTTTCTACAATTGAACAAAAGACTTCTGTTTCACAAAAATTCAGACCAACAGTGGCTCTGTCTGGGGATGATAGACTACTTGAGTTAATGCAAGAATTCAAAATCTATGGGAGAGAAGACCACATACTTGGTGCAAAAATGACAACTTCTTGAGAGAGCACAAAGCAACACACAAAAACAAGGAACCAGTGCACAAGGATATTTACAAGGATTTACAGAAAAAATAAAATGATAGGAAACCCTAAAACTACTATTCATGGAAGAAAATAAGTATTTTTCAAGAAAAATACCTCTTCAAGAACTGTCCATGAATTGGCAATTCAAGAATGTTGTCAAATATATCTTTGAGTATATAAGAATCTTCACCCCAAGTATTTTCAATGAGATATGGGCCCAACCAAATAGGATCAAATTTGCCATGTTTTCCTTTATCTTCAATTCTGGCATTCCACATTAAGACTAAATCTCCATTTTCAAATTTTTTTCTTATAGTTCTTTTATCATAGAGTGTCTTGACTTGCAATTGCAACTTTTGGTTCCTTAAAGATGCTTCTTTTCTGGTTTCGGTCAGTCCTACCAATTCATCCATTCTTTCTTGCATTTCATCTATAGTATCTTCATCATATAACTGGATGTAATTGTATAGTCCCATCAAGTTATTCTGAGGCATTCTGGCTTAAATCCCATACACTAAATCAAATGGAGCAACACCAATTGCTTTCTTTACAGTTACTCTGTTAGCCCATATTGCCAACTGTAACTTGGAATCCCATGCCTTTTTATTATCATCCAAGGTTCTTGTAATGACCTTCAATAGGCTCTTATTTGTGGACTCAGCTTGTCCATTCCCTTGTGGACGATATGGAGCAGATGATGACCTTGTCATTCCATATTTATCACAAAACTTGATGAACTCCTCGGATCTGAAGCACATAGTATTATCTGTTACAATTCTCTGTGGACATCCAAATCTAGAAATAATATTATTCAATAGAAAATTATTTACCACTTTACTTGTTGCATTTCTTGTGGGGATAGCCTCTACCCATTTTGTAAAGTAGTCAGTGGCAACCATAATCCAATAATAGCTAGTGCTAGAATTGGGGAAAACCTCTCCTATGAAGTCAAGACCCCATTGTTGAAAAGGTGCTTGAATCTCCACTGGCTTTAATGGAGTATTTTCTTGAGAATTTTAGTTTTCCAACAAACCGCTGATAGGGATCACATTTCCTAACCATAACTTGGGCATCTTTAAAAAGGGAAGGCCACCAAAACCCAACTCTCATTATCTTATGTGTAGTATTTTTGGCCATGTAGTGTCCCCCACATACTCCAGCATGCATTTCTTTCAAAACCTCTTTTGCCTTTTCTTTATCAACACACTTCAACAGGACTCCCTCAAAATTTCTCCACCATAGGTTATTTTGGAAAATTATATGCCTGATGGCTTTCAATTTAGTATTCCTCTTTTCATTGTCAGGCAGATTCGGAGGAGCTTCCATATGTTGCAAGTAATATATGACATTGGTGTACCAATCACATTGGTCCATGTCACATAAGTCAGCTCTGAGATCATCATTTACCAGATTTATCTGATTAGCCTCTAGATTAGTTTCAGCCATGAGTTTGGCCAAACCTTGACCTCTTACTAACTTTGTTATCTGTATATCAATGTTAAATTCCTAGATTCTATTGATCCATCTACACCTCTTGCCTGATACTTCCTGTTGAGAGAATATATCCTTGACTACAACACTAGGTACAAAAGCGATAACAGTAGCACCTACCAAGTAACTTCTGAAAGCTTTTACAACCTTAATCAAAGCATATGCTTGCTTTTCATTTATTTCATACTTCAGTTCAGCAGGCTGTAGTGATTTGCTAAAAAAGGCAATTGGTTGGTCATATCCTTCTTGATTCTTCTGCAATAAGACTGTTGCTATAGTATGGAATGATGCAAAAGAGAAAATATGCATGGGTTTTGCATAATCTGGGGTCCTCAGCACTAGAGCATTCTTTATTACAGTTTTTATATCCTGGAATGCTTGTGAAGGTTCACCATTCCAATCTATAATGGCTCCCTTCTTGAGCATCTTTGAGATGGGTCTACTGATTTCACCAAAATTGGTAACAAACCTCCTCAAAAAATTGATTTGGCCAAAAAAGGACTGAATTCCTTTCACATTTTTTGGTTTGGGGACTTTGTCAATAGCTACTACCCTTTCAGGATCTATTTTTACCCCATCCTTAGACACTATGTGTCCTAATAATTTTCCTTTTGTGACTCTGAATGTGCATTTCTTTGGGTTTAAAGATACTCCATATTCCAGGGCTTTTATAAAGATTTTTTCCAAATGTTTGCAGTGATCTTCAACCTTATTAGAGTATGTTGTAAGATCATCCTGGTACACAACCATAAATTTTTCAATATACTCATGAAATGCTACATACATGGCTCTTTGGAAGGTAGCTCCTGCATTAATCAAGCCAAAAGGCATCCTCACATACACATATGTTCCCCATGGGGTTGTGAAGGCTGTCTTCAACTGTTCACTTTCTTTTACTAGAACTTGATTATATCCAAAGAAACCATCCATCATTGACATCAATTCAGAGCCAGTCACTTGATGTAACATGGCTTCCATATTAGGTAAACCATAATTGTCTTTCAGAGATGCAATGTTTAAATTTCTAAAATCAACACAAAGCCTAATATATCCATTCTTCTTCCTGACAGGAACCAAGTTTGAAACCCAGGTGGAATGCCTGATCGGTTTAAATATCCCACCATCTCTTAGTTTTGTCAGTTCTTCTTGCATTTTTGGGGCAAGGGTAGGATTGATTGGTCTCTGTTTTTTCTTGAAAGGTCTTACATTTTCCTTCAATGGTATGACATGTTGGAAAAGATCCTCCCTGTAAGCCTTAAGGTCATCATATGACCAAGCAAAAATATGTCTATATTTTCTAAGTAGGTCAATCAATGTTTTCCTGATTTCAACAGGCAGACTTTGGCCAATATAAACCCATTTAGGATCTTCATCAATACCCAATTTTATTTCTTCTAACTCCTAGGGTTTGGGGTCATTAACTCCTGATTTTACTCTGTCTTGACTATCAAAAATATTTTTCAAGACTACTAACCCCTTCCGCATCTTTTTTTTTTTCAACTGCATTATTTCTTGACCAAAAATGGTTTCCTTCCCATTTATGGTTTCAATTAGTCCACTGCAATCCATCTCCTGACCGTGGTACTTGTCTTCATTTAACAAAAAAATTGAAATATTTTTGTCATCTTCAAAAACCTGCCAATTTTCAATGTTGTCAGGTATGGAAGGTCTATTTTGCACCTCAATCAGGGAGATTCCTGCAAATGATATTTCTTTTGGCTTGATTGCTACATTTTCCAATAGATCAACCATCTTGTTTTGGGTCATATCTCTCCATGAGATCCCAAATGCATCAAAGAATTCTATCTAATCCCAGACTACATTTCTATATTGTTTCAATCTCCTATTCTTGGATGAGTAGGTTCCTTTGATCTAAGAGATAATTAGTTCAGAATCCCCTATGACACATAATTTCTTAATTTTGTGATGTATGGAAACTTTGAGTCCTAGCAGCAATGCTTCATATTCTACAATATTATTAGTGCAGGCAAACTTCAAGGTGAATGAATACCTAAAAGTGTTATTTTCAGGGGACACAAAGACTACACCTACCCCTGCACCCTCTTTAGAACTTGCCCCATCAAAGAACATTGTCCATAATTTTGGTGAATTCATGCAACATTCAACTTCATTTTTGATTATAGCAGGTAAGTTTTCAACTTCCTAAATAATTAATTCAGGACTAAAAGAATTAATCCTAGTATCTAGGAAACAAGTGGTATCTTTGTCAATTTCTTCACCTAAGATATGGTTAACCTTTGGTTCCCTATTTAGCCTGACAGCTTTGTCCCCTATATGAAAAGTGGCATAAGTAAGATCACATTGTAGGCTTCCCCCCATGGCAGAAATCCATTTTTTGGAGAGTAACATTCTGTAGTGTGGAGGTATATCTACCACAAGGACAGACATGGTCAACTCTACTTCAGGATATGCAGCCAGTTTGAATGGTAAGGCATTTATAGTACCTATGATTGGGACTTCTCTAGCATCCATCCCTCTACATCTGCCTTGCTTGGTATCCACCTTCAATCCTAAAGCTTCCATTACTTTGAAAGGCATTATAGTATTGGAAGCTCCTGAGTCTATCATGCAATTTTTTAAGGTCTTGCCCTTTATGATTAGATTGAGGAAAAAAGGTTCAATATCTTCTATGAATGCCACTGAGGAATCATCTAGAAACATTTGAGGAATCTGGGATATGATACCACTGTCCTCTATTACTAATGGGGTCTGTTGGGACATAGTTTGATCTACAATAATATTATTGTTTGCTATTCCACCCAACCATGACAAAGCCTTATTCTTATGCTCTTCAATTCTAAAAGGTTCAGACAAGGGCACTTTTATAGTAATTTTAGATAACATGGATATCATATCAACATGTTCAAACATAGTAGGTTTTACAATAGTACCTGGACTCAGAGTCTTTTGAGTAGTAGGCACCACATTTTACTTGATAACATCCGGTTTTGACTTCTTTGGTTGCACAACTGGTTTTGTTGCTTCACTTATCTAAAATTGAACCTTCTTCTTTGGTTCCCATTTCTTACCCTTGTTCTCCTTGATTTTAGGCACATCTACATTGACTTTCTTGTCTTGATCATTCATCTCATGAGTGATTTCTTTAATGAATACACTAGATGGCCTTCCTACATCATTATTTATTGCTCTATTTCTCAAATTATAATTACTGTGGACTTGTGAAATCATTTCGGCTATAATTCTGTCAATTTCCTCCTTGGAGGGCATTCTTAAACTTGTGAGACCTACATCAGAAAATGTACCGCATACCTTATCTGTATCATACCCTTCATCATCTGAAAGTACTTGTTGATGATGTAGCTGGTAAGAAATTCTCTGGCTAGTAACATCATTTTCAAGCTCTTCTGAATCATAATCTATCAAATCATCATACATACTCACCATATTGTAGCTTATATCATCATGGCTTTTCTCTTCATTTTCTTCTTCAGCTTGCAATCCTTGGGCTTGGGCAAATGACTGAGCAACAACACAATAATCAACAGAATGAGGTGATTGGCATATAATGCACCATGGTACATCATCATTCATATTTACAGTGTTCCTTTGTAGGGGGTCTGGAGTACCCTTATCCTTCACATTTTTGGGTCTGGTTGGGAACTAGTTTACCATCTTTCCACTGAGTGGTATAAGGGTAATTCTGCATCCTAGGCTGCCTATTGAAATTTTTGTTATTCATAGGGGGTCTTTCAGCAACATTTGGCTTATTAAAACTAGTGGGATTCATCTTCTTGAGCATTTCTAAAACCTGGCCTATAGTAGGTTCTTCGGGCTTTTTCCTATAAGAGTTTTGTCACCCTCCCTTTTATTATTGTTTTTAGGATTAAAAAGCTTAGGATCATCCCTCCTACCTAGTTTTCCAGATGCCTTTCTATTATTCTCTATATTTAATGCAACTCTATAGGCATCTCTTAAAGTTTTAGAATCTTTATCCCTCAATTGATAAGCCATTTTGCTATCAAAAGCATTGAAATAGGTTGTGAGAAATACGTCTTCATTTAACCTCATGAATTGAAAAAGTTTGTACATACCCTTTTCGAATCTCACATTGAAATCAAATGTGGACTCATTTGGATTCTTCTTAATATTGTTGAACTCGTTCAACATGAATCCTGCATTAGTATCGTCCCCATATTGCTCTTTGAACAACTTCTCCAAATCACTCCATGAGGTAATACTATCATCAGGCAACCTCCTAAACCAATCCCTTGCATCTTCTATTAGTGAATGTACAAACAATTTCATTACCATGTCTTTATGTTCAACTTCATAATCATTCAACATGTCAATGAAAATCCTCAAATGTTCTTCACTAGTAACAACATTATTTCTAGAAAACTTAACCACTTTATCCCTTAAATCAAATGATATGGGATGGGGGGCACTAGGAATACCAACAAATGATATTTGTCTATACTTTTCCAGGTATATAGGTTTCTTTTGGAAACCAAGAACATTTGAGGTACTAGCTATATTAGCTTGACTCAGGGGAGCAGCTTGGGACTGTTGTGGTGGGACAAATGGGACTTGGGTGCCAATAGTGGAATATGAGGTAGAAGCAGATTGGCATATTTCCTGAGTTGAAATTGTGGGAGCACTAACTGGTGCAAGATTTGTAGGTGGGATAGACAAATTTGGCTATGAAGCCAATGCAAAATTAGACTTTATGAATTGGATTTTCCTTCTAGTTTCTGCAGCTTGAGCTTCATTTTCAATCTTTTCAAGTTCTTTTGCAAGGTCTTCCCTCTCTTTTTGAGCCTTCCCAAGATCTAGATCTAAATTCAACATGGAGGGTTGTATAGGTTTTCTTGGTATAGCTTGAGGCTCATTTATTTGGATTCCTATAGCCTTGCCTTTCCCTTTATCTGGAGCTTTTGCAGTGGGCTCTATAGGATCAACTTGAACAGGTTTATAGGCTTGAACTTGAGCAATAACTAGTTCTTGCCTTTGATTTAAGCGTTTCTCCTATTCTTGAACTTTAGCTCTCAGATTATCAACATCTCCAAAAACATCCTTATGGAGAGTTGTGGTATTCTCTTCTAATTTTATATTTTGCTCTTTCAAAGCAGCCATCCTTCTTAGCAGACCATCTCTTTCTATTATGGCATCTAAGGTGGCTTGCTCCTTCTCTTTTTCAAGATGAATGCTTTTAGCTTCTTCCTCAACAATCCATTTCTTCAAAAATTCTATTTTAGAGTGCACTTCTTTAGGGTCTATAGAAGTTCCTTCGAAATCAGTAGGGTCATCTAGATCTATATGGTTTGGTTCTACATATGGGGCTACTCTGGGATTAAAAGGATTATCAGATGAACTCCTAAATCCTAGCCTATAATTTGTATCTACTACAGGATCTGGTCTTAATGAAGAAATTCTCATAGTAGACATGTCCTTGTCTTGAAAAACTCTCTCATCTGGTAATGGGGTACTGAAAATGCCTCCTACGAGTCTTGTAGTTTCAGATTTAGAGCTAAGCGAAGAAGACTCTCTTCCCATTACTGGTTAATAATGGGAATTGACGAATGCATTACCTCTGGGTTTCCAAGTGGGATTTGGATTTGTCTTTTTATTATTTTGGTTCTTCTTACCACCTTGGGGTAAATCAGTATACATTGATACATCACGATTGGCTCTCATGTAAGCTCTTGTGTTTTTTCTCTTGTCAGCCATATTCACCTTTTGTTACAATAAGCACTAGCTTCAAAAGCTTGACTGAGTCACCACCCTATTTCAGGAAAATATATAATGACACTTTAGCTGACCAAAGGAAAATAATACACAAGTAGGAACAAAAATATATGGCACAGGCAGACCAATCAATGATGTAGTAAGACTGCAACTCTTGGTTGTTAGATAAGACACTTGGATAGGCTGGGTACGTTAGTGTGTAGTAATGGTACTTGGGCTCTATCTTCTTTAAATTCTCAAGGTTTGACACTAAAATATTCCCTTATAACCATGGGCAAAACATAGATCATATGACACACACATACACAATAGGACCAAAGAAAACTGCAGTACTTTTCATAGATGTGTTGGACAACTCCCCAGTAGAGTCGCCATTTTGTTGGTGTTTTAAAAAGTACTAAAACTACTAAGGGACAAAATGCTTAATACCAAAATGATAGTACATACACAATCTAAAGACTAGCCTATTCTTATTAACAATTTCATATGTAAGGTATTTGGACCCAACTTCAACAAAACCACAGATGGTTTTCTACTCTTTTGGCTTTGCAAAACCAGGGTGGGTGTACCCAGGGATGGTTCAAAACTGGAACAATTGTATGAGGATTATTCTTAGTTTCATTTTGATTCTCATTTCAAGATCCTCAAACATATACATGATTCTCACTAACTTCGTAAACACATCCCATAAAATAGATATGGCCAAGAATTCTTCTATAGATCTACAGATGTTTTTAACAACAATGGCTAACTAAAGCTAAAACATTCCATGCAGACAAGTGCTGGCCAACTTTGAAGATCTACAGGAAATAAAAGTAAAATTTGATTTGATGATGCATTTGAATAACCATTTATAATATATTTCTCCTTCAGCTAAAATAACTTGATCAGTGCCTAATCCATTGGGGTTCAAAGTATATAGCAAATTCTGAGATCTAATTTGTTGCCTTACAAAAAATTCTATCAGCAATTCTTGTTAGAACTTATCATTCAAAATCCTTTTCAATACTTAAGGAATCTTATCACATTCATCAAAGCCTTTATTTAATCCATTGAATTAACATCAATGATAAATGGATATACAACCTAACTACATTGCATTCAATTGCACAAGCTTTTACTCATACAACATCAAAGTAGCTAAGTATTTAAAAGGAGACAAAATTTAGAAAGAACTGATATGGGGACAGTTCATAATTTGTACTCATTTCCTTTGAAATGGTTATATCTTTTACAATAGAATTAGAATGGCCTTCGAAAAGAAACACAACTCATTCTATATTCATGTATTCTTAGAGAATTTGCAAAAAAATACATTACAAACTTGCTTTCAAAATTTGGACCAAAAACCAGACTAAGCATAATACTTAGAAGAAATAGAATTCAGACCTTTCTTTAGCCTTGGGATCTCACTTAAATAGTGTGAGATGCAACAAGCTTTAGGCTAAAGACAAATGATAGGTGTCCTTTTAAAAGGCACTCATATACACTTCTGTCAAAAAAACAAGAACAAAATAATAGAAAGGCTTATTACATCAAACAATTCTTTGGTGGGTCCCTTTCTATTATGCTTCTCAGTTGTTGAGACAAGAAAATATAATATGATCTTACTATCATTCTTCATCCTTGGATTACATAGCCATGAGGTCTGAAAGTGATGTATCATCTTCAGTTACCTACAAACTCACTTTAACCTGGGGATCTTCCATGTCTTCATTACTAACTACAAGGGTAACTGTTACTTTTGCATCTTCCTCCTCATCGTCTCCTGACATCTGTTCCAAAAATAGATTTTTCCATTTATTAAAAACATCATCATCTGGCCAATCAAAACTTAGAGCTTCTCTTTGTATCTTTATTAAAGAATTTGCACTTTCTTCTAAATCATCAAATTCTTTTCTCATAGTAATATAAAATAATTGTATTTTTACTAGTTCTTCATTTGTCTTTGCCCATAACCAGTGGCTAGTCTCACTCATCATGTTTATTATTCTTTCATTAAATAACTCATTCAACTCCCTTTTCCACTTTTCCTTTCCCTTTTTTGTATCAACAGATTCTAAAGCACAAGGAAATAAAGTGTATTTTTCAGTGATATATTGGGAAAAATAGAGTGTTAATCTTCTCTGTAAAGAATCTCTTTCATCATCAAAATTCTGTAGCTTATTTAATAAATCAAAAATCTCTCAACTTGATGATAAGGCATTTGGACTGTAGATATACATATGATTGTAATATCATTATTTCTCTCCCTCTATTTCTATGCAAGCAGAGTCAATTTATCCCTATCTCTGTTCAATTCATCCATGAGGGTTACAATTCTTGTCAACTGATCATAAAAAGTTGACCATTGTATTTTATCCCTCAAATATACCACACCCTGCTTTAATTTTTCTTCCTGTTGATTTCTAAATTCTATTTGCAACTCATGTAATTTGGTTTTTTCTTCTTCAAAGTCCTCTGAAGTATAGAATTGGGGCCTTTCATGGGTGTCAGGTATTTCAATGATAGGGGTTGATCCAACAAATGACTGTAGAGGGTATGCAATTCTAAGTGTACTGGATTCTCCCACCTTTCTTTTCCCAAGTATCTTCTCCAATTGAGATACCTTGTTTTCTAGCTCAATTCTTCTTTTTACTTCTTGATTGTAGGCATCCACCACTATTTCATACTTACTCTACAGATTAGTCATTTCCTTTTCTTCTTTTTCTGTAGTGGCCAAGGAAAATTTAGAATAGTCCACATTCATGTGGGCTACCTGTACATGTGAAGTATCTGCAACCCTCCTCACAATGATGCTCCCTGTTAATCTTGAATCATCAGGCTGTAATGTCGTAGTCCTGGATCCTCTTCTTAATGACCACATAAAAAGGGTAGCTTGATCATTACTAAATGCTATTCCAAAGAATTCCTCTTTATCTGGATCCTGTAATCCTAAATTATTTGACACAGAATTAAAAATTAAGACATCAGCAATATCCCAATTGGGAAATAATAAAATATTTGCATCTTTCATCATCTGTCTACCCTCTTCGGGAGTTATATTATAGAACTCTTGTATCATTTGTTCCTTTATTTGATTCTGAATGGAGGCTTCATCCATTTCTGGATGCTCTGTTTTCATATTCCTCCATCTTTCTTCAGAAATGTCCACGTTTTCCCTCCATGCAAATTGATCAAAAGCACTAGATTTTACAAAACTGTTATCAGACAAAAATTGTTGACTGGGTTGTTCCAAAATAGGGTCTAATTCCCTTCCTCTAAAATCTGCTACAGTTAATTCAAAACTTGGCATAGGAGGCTCCTGGGGGTTCCCTTCATCAATTTCTTCTTGAGTAACAAAAACCCCTCCTTGTGACCCTATTTGTTCAATTTTCTCATTGGTGAGCTGCTCTTCCTCAATTCTCATTGGAGTTTGGGAAGGTGAGTAACCTTCATCATGGGATTCCTCTTCCCTTATTATTTTTCTTCTCTTGGGAGAAGGTTCAGGGGGTCTTTCTTCAAGGACAGTACTAGTAGATTCAATTATTTTCTTTTCTTTGTTTACAATGGGCATCTGATCCCAAATAATAGTATATCCTATCCTCTTTCGCACAACCAGTGGACCTACTCCTATGTTAGGGGCAAAACCCAATTTCCTCATAACTTCTCTGGCTTTATCTAGAAAGGAATCAATAAAGTGTTGTTTCTTCTCATTCATTACCTCCATTATTTCTAAGAATGCACTCATGAGCTTATTTATTCTATCTGCATTACTTCCAGCATTACTAAGAGGACTGTAATCTTTGTCAAAACAATTAATAAACTCCAAAACTTTTGAATAGAATCTCCATTTCTCTTTCTCTGTTTCTTGCTCCTGGAGAGAATATTCATTCCTTATTATATCTTTAGGGAAATAGAATTCATGCTGACTTGGACGCAACTTGATTCTATATCTAAGAGCAGAATTAAAGAAACCTTCTATGTCACAAAAATGATCATGTGATACTGCCATCTTATACAGATCCAAAAATTTGTAGAGGAAGATCCACCCTTCTTTAGTTATTACAAACTGGTGGGCTACAATGCAAGTAGGAAAAATTGATCATGTTCCCCTTTTGTGCAAAAAGGTCTCCTCCAGTCCTCCCAACTGCCATAAAAATTCAGCTACTCCTACCTTTAAAGGAACCTGATAGGGTAGTAGATGGGGTGTCCCTTTGAATCCATAAACCCTAATGATAGTTGAGATTGGATATGGGATGATATCTCCCCAATTATGTGAAACTTTTAGACTATGGGGTCTGTCCATAGGCCTCATAAGGTGCATTAGTGCATTAGGAATTCTGGGATTGTCACTCAATATGAGGCATCTTAACTTAGACGCAAAGTGCCTATCAAATCTGACAAAACTAGCAATTTTTGCTTCCCCAGTCATGTCTGCACTCCAGAACTGAACTGGTAGTGCTTCCCCATCTTGTTCCCTATTTAAAACATTTTTTTACCGAAATATGTAACCCCTTTAAAAAGAAACATATGCATCAATAGGGAGTACTGACCCCAAACCTTTTCCACCTTGCCCTTTGCAATCCCCACCAATCCATTGTGAATCTCATTAGCTAGGTAAGATGCAAAATCAAAAATTATTTCTACACCAAAAGAGGAGATTTGGGTGATCATATACATGAAGCTCACAGGAATAAAATCTTCTTCACCCTCTCCAAAGACTCTGCACAGGGTCTTGTATATCTCTACTACCCTGCCATTAAAACATGATTTCTTAAAAGGTTCTTTAGAAGATGATGCTATTGCTGGTAGGTTTCTAATTCTGCCTATGTGGGCCTTCAGTGCACCTTGTATAACTACATCCCTTTTGGACATATATTCTTTTTCTAACTCTATCAAATCAATGGGCACATGATACCTAGTGAGAGGTCCCAGACTAACAACTTCACTAATATCTTCTAGACTGATGGTAACTAAAACCTCACCATCCATTCTTCTCACTACCTTAGTGGCTTGATCATAACTTTTCACTACAGCTTCAAGAAGGTCATAATCCATAAACACACTGGGAACAACTAGCTTTCCAAGAACAAAATTCCATATATTGGCATGAGGGGCATATATTTTTCTCTCTGCACACCACTTTTTGAACAAACTCAAACAAGTTTGAGAAGTTTGAGCATCCTGGACCCAATTACCCTTATCATACAATCCATCAGCTATCTTTAGCCTAGGGTTTAGAGAGGTGAACCTTTTAACTTGCACTGTCTCTACAGTAGACTCAAGAAGCAACTCAAGCAAATAATCATGCACATTTCTATCCAAATAGTTTATTTGACCTGGAAATCCCTTCTTCGAAGGCATCTTGGACTATTTTTTACAGAATTGAAAAGCCTACGAAGATTATGGTAGTACTACTTACTTGAATTTTGTCTTTGTTTTCCTTTGTATTTTTGTAAACTTTCTGCAAACAAACAACTTCACAATTTCTACCAGACTTCGGCACACTTTCCTTCAGTAATTGCTTCTGTACAAGAGTGGCTCCAAATCTTTGCTCGCATAAGATGAACTAATGAAATCTCTCTATATTATACTCTATTTTTTCTCATGGATGATGCTTTCATGTCTAATTAATATAGAGAGTGGCACCATATTCTATGTTTAAAACTGCACTGTCAATTTTCAAAGATCCTACGATCATGTGATACAGAGAGAACAACTAGGCGTTGCATTTGACATGTCGGTCAATTCACCCAATGAGAACTTACCACATACATCACTCTTTCCTTGATGGCACTTATATCCAAACCCATTGACAACTGAGGACACGTGTTAGCATGTTGCTACTTCGTTATGCATAAAGAACAAGCACCTTGCCATAGCGAAGCAGTGATAACCATTGATCTCATCCAGAATTGGTCAGATGATATGTTATTGGGCTTGCTCAAAAAGAAGGTGGTGGGCCCTATTCACTATGTCACTATAAGTATCTCCCTCGCAACTCTTCATAGCGAGAAGACAATGGCCATTGATCATATACTCAATCAATGGTGAGGAAACTACATGGAGTCTTTTGATTCATATTCGCTATGTCGCATAACTTAGAAAGCATGCAACTTTTCAAAGCGAGGTAGCGAGGACTATTGATTTCATTCCAATTTGATGCTTAGGATCTCTTTGTACATTTGATCAGAAGGGCATTGATGAAATACAGAATTTTGCATAGTTGGCACCTGTCAAGATTTTACTGCAGTCCTAATTATCATCCCACGTCACCAAAGGTCCCACCGACTCTTCAATTTCACGGGGCCTCGCTACTTCGCTAATGGTGAAGTGTATAATTTTTCTGATAGTGAGGTAGTGAGCTCCGACACTTTAATGAATTCCGTATCGAGAAATGCAAGGGGGCATCAGATAATTATTTTTGTTATTTAAACTACTCCTGACAATAGCATTTAATACTTGTCATGCCACCTGGTGTAGTCACGGTATTGGCAAAATGCAATGTCACCGGCTCTTGATTTTATGGGGCCTTGCTACTTCGCTAACGGTGAAGTGGACAATTTTTCTGATAGCGATATGGCGAAGCATCAAAAAAATCATCATTTCGGCTCTGATTTCAGACATTCTGCTGGGTCCCTTTTCTTGTTTTGACAGTAATTGCAACATGTACCTGCATAATAAATCAGTCAAAAAACAAAGCTCTGACCACTGTATCTTCATTTTGCAGTCCCATTTTGTAATTTATTCAGCACTCACTACCTTGCCATACATAAAAAGTGTCCATCTTTGCATAGCGAGGTAACGACAATGGTAGATCTACTTAGATCGGACGGTTGGGGAAATATGAGAGGAAAGGTATCTCGGGGGCACAGAAGATAAAAGGCGATAGAATATTCGTCTCATTTGAAAATTCAAAAATTTTGTGCCCGACACTTTATGAATAGGAAGAACGTAGGGTTTTTATAATTTTTTTCTTTTTTTAAAGGCTAGCCAATGGATGGATTATGTAGAAACCCTATGTTTCAAAATAAAAGTCTGACTTTTCTACAATTGAACAAAAGACTTCTGTTACACAAAAAGTTAGACCAACAGTATCCATCAAGATTAATTACACAAATAAAATGGGAGGAGCACTACATCATCCTCCCCAAAGACTAGGCTTACTCTTGGAAACCTACAATCAATGAATAGAAGTTGAGCACACCAAGTACAAAATCAAACTATCAAAACAAGAATGATTCACTAACTTTTCCACAAGTCAAACCAAATCAATCCCACACTCATAAGCCACCTCATCAACACCCAAATAGGTTAACCAAAAAATAAAAGGGTATCACATTGATAAAACATCCTTTAAAATGACACTTCTTGCACTAGGAAAACCCATCTAGCCACAAAATTTACACTGTGAGGTAAGGGAAAGGACACTCTACCTCATCAAAAGGTTCCTAACTTCAAGATGTACCTACCAAGAATAGAAGAAAATTATTCTCTATCATAAACAAAGCTCAACTATCAATAGAAAGCTAGGGCTACTTACCTCAACTTGACAAGGAATCACCTTTCCACAAGGTTGTAAAGAATTTCATTAGTGGAAAAAATCATCTAATAAATTCATACCTACTTGCAAGATGGTATTATGTTCCCAAAGATAACATGTACCTCCACCAATATACTAGGAATACCACACCCAATCTATTGTTAAAGTTAATCTCCAATTCTACACTAAGTTAGTCCTGGATGAGTAGGGGAACCTTGACATACCACAAACCATCTAAACACTCACTAAATGCTAACTCTTCTAGTGGTGTACCAACACCATCCTAATCACTTAATCGAGGAAGGAACAAAGTGATACACCAACATTAAAACCTATAGCAAGGTTCCAAAATAAATGGTGGGCTAAGTTACATGCCATTGATGAAAGGCTACATCTACACCATTAAGGAAATACTTTTGGTCTGCACTTCACATCACAAAAGTGGATTGGAGTCAAACACACAAACCAAGCATGAATCCTAGCTAAGTACAAAGTATGCCATGGAGGAATGATAGCTCATCCTTTAAGAAATAACATAAAGAACTATACTTCTTTGATGGCCATAAATACAATCTATCATGATTGAATTGGCATCAAATCAATAAAGGGTATTCAAAACATCAATATGCACCTTCGAATAGTGCAAAAAAGTGCTTGTTGTTCTCTAAGTGACATTTTGCATTACCACAATCTCAAGCAATATTTCTCACATATTGAGGCAAGTAAAGGAATTTTCCATGTTAGAAAATGCATGACAACTTGTTTACTCATGCAAGATTCCAAAATAGAAATAAATTATCTTCACTCTAGAGGTCATATATTTTGCATCTAAACTCTAATTAAATCTATTCAAAATGCATTAGATATCTCTTGATGAGGCCTACAATGCAAAATACCCTAGAGAGTCCTAAAACGTAATAATTTGAGTCACCACTCACAAAACCACAACATGAAATGGAGGATAATTCCCACATCCTAAACTAACATTACTTCACTTAAATGATTTTGTTAACTCAACCATATCACTTGCATCTATAAATAATGAAACTAGAAGGTTTTTGAAGCAAAGGATCAAGAGTCAATTACATTAATACAAGAACATATATTTTCAAATTTCTTTCAAGAGTAATATTGCATTTAATCATCATTAAAAGAAATAAATTTTCGTTGACACCTTTACATCTATTATAAAACATGCTAGTAGGTCCTGTATGATATTTTCCCTTGTGCATACTACCAGAGGTTTGAAATGAACATGTTACATTCACAACCCAAGATAGGCTAGCAGCAGAAGGCATATGGAATTGTCATCATCAAACAAATAGAAATAACCCCAAATGGGGAAATTATAAATTCCAATATAGTAAATCACCAAAAGAACTCTTTCCAACAACAAGTCAAGTGTGACAACTTTCACAAAGGGAGAGATAAAACAATTTGGTGACTAATCCAAGTAAGGGAAATGCCAAAAATCAATGGCAGCCCAACAACATGTCAAAAGATACACCAACCAAATAAAAAAGACATCAATCAAGTCACATTGCATGTGATGACTCAGAATAGTCAAGAAAGAGGGATAACTCAACACAATGATAATTAATACATCATCCTATTAGTGTTAGAGAATACACTCACACACATCAAGTAGAATATGATTAATAACCTCATGTATATGCATACTACAATAATTTCCTTGATTCTTTTCCATGCAATGAAATATTTAAGATATGAAAAATAAATCACTACAAATTTCATAGGCATAATAAACAAGCAAACTGGGGATGTAAGTCATTAGCCCAAATGATCTAGTGCAACAAATTACTTTCTTTACAATCATTTACAACACTCATTTCTAAATGAAAGGTAAAAGTATAAAGTTGTGTCACCTTTCAAACCAACTTATCAGAATGCCTAAATTTGAGTATTTCTATCCAAAAATCAATTTTGTTCAAACATATGATCTACATAATTTATTCTAGCTAAGTTATATATGGTCTCATGCTTTTCCAATAAGAAATATCTATTAAATACATGTTTTATACTAGTTTCTATCCAATTACTAAAGAAATAAAATTATTTTAGAAAAATCACATTTCAATAACTCTTACTGTTTTTTATGATTTTTTTAGTAACATATAAACACCATTTTATAGAGCTCCAAGTCAAGAATATTCTCATATAGAGTTTATAGTGTTCTAATTAGATTTAGTATATTGTAATTTAAAAATTCTACAAGCACATATTTTAACACTTGAAAGGATGTCAATTTTGAGAAAGAAAAAAATAGTAAATCATATAAAAAAATAAAAAAATAATATGGCATTCTAGAGAAGAGAGTCCTCTTCTAGAATGTATAACTTTTTCTTCTAGTTACAATATATATATATATATATTTTTTAAATGTGGTGGGAGATAAAAACTATCGATTTTAGGTGAGTTGAGTTTTGAATCATTATAAAAGAGAAAGTATAGGTCTAAAGTCAATTTTTATATTTTATTGTTCTAGCTATATATGTTATCTATAACATTTACTAAGTTCAAATGGAAAAAAAGTCTATTTTCATATAGTTTTGTGGTGGGAACAAAACCCCTAATTTTCAACATTTTTTAGCAACACAAAAACAAAAATTAGAAAAATATATCAATTCTTATTCCAAATAATGATTAAAAATTATAATCCTAAACTTCATCAATCTCTACACATTTCATTAGTTTACTTCATTGTCAAAATTCTATATAATAATACTATTTTGTCATTGAAGGTGAACAATTATAACTTTGTGATATTGCTATAAGGATTTAACTGTGTGATTTTTGAGTCAAATTCATTGATCGATGTTTCTTGAGTAGTGATTCAACGTGAATCCATCTCTCATGAGAATAAATGGAACACATAGCACTCATTGGATCTAGGTGATGCTCACAGAGGTGAAGCATTTGGACTTCCTAGGAGGTCACCATTCCTAGTACTACTCTAGCTTAAGCGCACTTAACTATGGAGTTTGCTCCATGGTTAAACCCAAAGCTTGCAACCCCATTTGAAAAACCTTCACCAAGTTTTGTGTCTTATGAACCATTCATTAGAAAGCCCCTTAATCTCATCAATTGATAAGTAGGAGATAATTTCCATAGCTAGTCAAATTGTGATATTGCTATGAGGATTTAACTGTCTGATTTTTGAGTCAAAATCATTGACCCATGTTTCATGAGTAGTGATTCAATGTGAATCCATCTCTCATGAGAATAAATGGAACACTTAGCACTCATTGGATCTAGGTGATGCTCATAGGGTTGAAGTATCGAGACTTCCTAGGAGGTCACCCATCCCAATACTACTCCAGCCCAAGCACTCTTAACTACGGAGTTTCCTCTATGGTTAAATCCAAAGCTTGCAACCCCATTTGCAAAACCTTCACCAAGTTTTTTGCCTTATGAACCATTCATTATAAAGCCCCTTAAGCTCATCAATTGATAAGTAGGAGATAATTTCCACAGCTAGTCAAATTATGATATTGCTATTAGGATTTAACTGTGTGATTTTAGAGTCAAACTCATTGACCCATGTTTCATGAGTAGTGATTCAACGTGAATCCATCTCTCATGAGAATAAATGGAACACTTAGCACTCATTGGATCTAGGTGATGCTCATAGGGGTAAAGCATCGAGACTTCCCGGGAGATCACCCATCCCAGTACTACTCCAACTTGAGCGCGCTTAGCTACGGAGTTTACTCCATGGTTAAATCCAAAGCTTAAAACCCCATTTGAAAAAACTTTGCCAAGTATTGTGCCTTATGAACCATTCATTAGAAAGCCCCTTAAGCTCATCAATTGATAAGTAGGAGATCATTTCCATAGCTAGTCAAATTGATGAGCTTAAGGGGCTTTCTAATGAATGGTTCATAAGGCACAACACTTGGTGAAGGTTTTTCAAATGGGGTTGCAAGATTTGGCTTTAACCATGGAGGAAACTCCATAGTTGAGCATGCTCAGGCTGGAGTAGTAGTGGGATGGGTGACCTCTCAGGAATGCCTGATGCTTCACCCCTGTGAGCATCACCTACATCCAATGAGTGCTAAGTGTTCCATTTATTCCCATGAGAGATGGATTCAAGTTGAATCACTACTCATGAAACATGGGTCAATTAGTTTGACTCAAAAATCACACAGTTAAATCCTGATAGCAATATCACAATTTGACTAGCTGTGGAAATTATCTCCTACTTATCAATTATACTTTTTTTTATCATTTTCCTTTAGGAAAGGGTGACATAGGGTTGTGCTTTTACCCTAAAATGTAACATTTTAGTATTATAATGACATGCTAATGAATTACAAATAAGATTCATTTGATTAATTTCACTAGGGGAGCACATGGAACAATGTGCACCCTAATCCACAAGGATAAACACAAGACATGTTTAAGACCAAGATATAGATCACACAAGGGTCATCACTCACTCAAACTCATGAGAAACAATCCATGGCATGGTTCAGTATGCTCGGATGAGGTTTTCACAAAGTTGTATTGATGCAGAGCTCTCCCCACAACCTGCAACAATGATGTGGTGTGGCCTAAGAATTCTTTAGAAAACCCAAAATGGATTCAAAGAGAGGTCTCTTTGCCTTCAAAACATAGTCATTAAAACATATGGCCTAGGCACACAAATGAGAACATCTAGGTCTTAAAGCACAAAATCTTCAAATACAAGGTTTATGCATAAAATGGGAACCTATGAGTTTATAAGGAATGTAAAGGTAGCTAAAAAATTTTAAAATCTCAAATTGGTAGGTTTGATTAGCCTATGTTGCTCACAAACATCATAGATAACAAAATTGGCTTTTAGGCCTAGAAGCCCCAATTAGTCCTATCAATAAGGTAATCAGGTTTTAGTTTGAAATTTCTCCAAAGTATCTAGTAAGAAAACTTCATATATGGATACCCTTTTAGAAGAATCTTCTAATTACAAATTTTTAGATTCCAATTGGTCAAATGACCCCTGTACCAAAAACTCAGCAATTACCCTTGTTAGGCCTAATTACTAGGGTTTGTGAAGGAAGTATGAAATAGGTGATTCAATAGGTTAAGACACCAAATTGGAAAAATATAAAAATCTATGAGAGATCATTATCTACCCTTAGAGTGGTTTGATCCATACCCAAGTGCCTACAACACTTCAACACCTATTGTCCTACATGAAATACATAGAGATGTTTGGCCTAAGGCTTGCTAGCCAAATTAGATGCCCTACTTTCCATATCCCATCCTTCAAGGATCTTATTGTACATCCTCCTAAATTGAATTTTACCAACTGCCATGAATTTTATATAGTGGGAATGTAAGTTAGGGCATTTTTACTAAAACTAGTCACTATATGGAGGGTTTTGGTGCAATCGAGGAAAAAAAACTTAGATAAATTTAGTTGCAGAGCACTTGAAAACCTCAAACTACTTTTATTATTCTACTAAGATGTTTATAATTCCAAATCAATCATTCATTCACATGTTCTAGTCTATACTAGTCTGTAACTCTTGAAATGCAATGTTTTACAAGGAAAAATGAGATATTTTATTAATTCAAATGGAAAATTTACATTCACTATCTTCCACTCACCTTACAAGGACTATTTGAATACTTCCCCCAACCATTGGGGAGAAATTGTGGAAAATTTGGCTTGCAAATTGCATAGTCTAACCCAACTAGGATTGTGCCCTAGGGGCCTAAAACATAACAGAAAACCTCTGAACACTCCTAACCTATTTTAGGTTTAATATGTGCCCTTTGGTCATAGCCAAAAACCCATGGTTTACATGCACCAAATGGGGAGTAGGTCTTACAAATAGGATTAATTTATTAAATAAGTATTTCTACCCATTACAAATGTCTCTTAGGCATATATGCCCCTGATTAAAACTCATGAAGAATTAGAAATGATATATGCTCTAGATAATGAAGTGGTAGGTGCTCCTACACCATACTCCCTTGCATGAAAAACACAAGTCCCACTTGAGGATAGTTGTTGAACACAAGTGCCATGCTTTGCAATGCATTCTTCACTCATCCATCTAGCATCTATGTCTAGAAGACCCTTACACTTCAACAAATAATCTTTATAGGTCTTCTTTCATGCCTGACCACCTTAGAATTGAAGATCTTCTACAACTAAAGTTTTTAGCTAGGCGGTAGATCCTTTATCTATTTCGCTTGTTCATCAGCATCCTACATTACATCATTAGTACCTACATCACCTTTGAAAAGGATGAGATCAGAGACATTAAAGATAGAAGAAATTGTTATGGTAGGAGGCAATGAAATTTCATATGCATTTTCTCCAAATTTGTGCAATATCTAACAAGGTCCAATCTTTTTCACTTGTAATTTTGTGTCTCCCCTTGGTAATCTTTCTTTATTCAGACAAGCCCGTGCTTGATCTCCTTCTTTTAAGGAAACATGTCTCTTTTTCTTGTTTACTTGATATTTTTATTTTTTAGTGTTTTGATTTAGAGTGTCTCTGACCTGATCATAAATATTTTTGATCCATACTGAGAATTCTTCACCTTGTGCACTAGTTTTGAACTCATTTGGTAATTCTCTTAGTTCCATGACTCCTCTAGTATGGAATCCATAGTTATCCTAGAATGGTGTCTTCCCTGTTAACTTGTTGACTAATTTGTTGAAGGAAAATTCTACTTGAGAGAGTTTCACATCCCATGTCTGCTCATGTTTCTTTGTTAGACACCTTAAAAGGTTACCTAGTGATTTATTGACTACTTCATTTTACCAATCTATTTGTGGATGGTAGGCAAAACTGAAGAAGAGATTTGTGCCCAAATTTTTCCATAAGGTCCTCCAAAAGTGATCTTGGAATTTTACATCTCTATTTGAGATAATGGATGTTGTTCATCCAAGGATCCTGACTACTTCATTAAAAAATTGGTTAGCAATGTGTGAAGCATCATTTGATCTCTTCCAAGGAGGAAAATGAGCCATTTTACTAAATTTTTCTACAATAACAAAAATGCAATAAAAACCTTATCTTGTCCTTGGAAGACCTAAGACAAATCCATGCTCATAGTGTCCCATGGCTTGGTTGGAATAGGTAAGGGCTAATAAAGACCTTGATTTGTCCTCACTTGCTTGGATCTTTGACATATTGTGCAAGTCTCAACAAATCTTCTGACATTAGTAGGTAACTTGAGCCAATGATGTTTTCTCCGTAGGAGCTCTAAATTTTTGTCAAACCCAAAATGACCATCTAATGTGCCACAATGCTTCTATTTCATTAGTTTGTCCCTTATGGAGCATCTAGGAATGATAAGTTGCCCTCCTTTGAATAATAGACTATTCTACAACAAATATTCAGAATATATTTTGTTATACTCATCAAATAATGTAGAATAAACCTTAGGGATTTTCCAAAAGTCTAGATCATCTTGATATAGGTGTTTAATGGCATCAATCCCCATGCTTTGCACTTAAACTTCTTCCACCAAGGTGACTAGCTAATCAGCTTAATAACTTGGAAATAAAGGATTGGACATCCTTTCACTCTGATTCTATGGTTAGACAACATCATCTATTTTACCTAAAATAGTATATTGATTTCATTTAATTTTTCAACCTAAGAGTGTAAACTTGAGATGGTGACTACATAGTATATTCTCAAAATTCTTCTTTAATTCATTACAACTAAAATAAAGGAAATATTAAAGGAAATCTATGCTAGAAATTGAAACAACTTAACTTAAAGATTAAAATAAGGTTGCAAACAATAAACCTATCTATGCATCTATGTTGTAGGAATAGTTCACTAATTCTATTATCAATTGTTGCAAGAGCAAAAAAAAAAATCTACCTTACTTAGAAACAACAAGGAAACAAAATATATTCTAATGAAATAGTTTACTCACCAAGTGGACCCCCTTAGGTGAGTGAACAAAAAAGACAATCAAGATAAGAGAAATAAGCTTGAGCAATGCATTCTATTCATTCATGGTTGTGCTCAAAGCTACTATTACTATGAAAATCAACTTGTTCTATTCTTCCAAAATTGTGCTCAAAGCTACAACAATCCTTATTTAAAGGAAACTAAAACTACTTCCTAACTCTAAAATCACTCTATTAATGAGGATCAATTATAGACTCATAAAGTTTGAAACAGAAACAATAATAAACACAAATAAACTCTCTATGAATATAGAAAGTTTTGGAAGATACATTTGTGCACTACAACAACAAAAAGAGATAAATGATTTACTCCACTTGTGATGGTTTAGAAATCTAGTTGGCTTTGACTTATTTATCACTGAAATGTTGCCCTTTGAATATTCTATGGCAAGTACTTGTACAACAATCAATGTGAAAACAACCTCCACATGCATATATTTACTTTCATCATCAATATTAGAGATAAGGATTAAAGTTCAAATTACCACTCTTGCAAATCCTATGGCTACAAGAGGAAAAATACCCAAAACATAGCATAGATATAGAAACATAAATTAGCATGTAGCATTACTTTATGCAACCTTTCTATCCATAGATTCAAAGAAATATAGCATATTTAGACTATCCATACTTGTACTTTAGGTTTTAACATATATATAACATATACATAAAAACATAAGTTCATCTTCTTAAAACCATGAAGTCATGATTGTTTTTGCAAGATAACTATTTGAAAGCAAGATAAAAAGATCTAAAAATGATGGCATTTTGAGGCCCATCATTCTCCCCAACTTAGCTATTGCTAGTTCCTAGCAACCGTGAAGTTTATGATTCTAGCCTAAACTCTCCAATCACTAGTTATCCTCTACCATGGCTCATTCTTTATATACTCAAAGTATCCATAATTTTCCTTAAGCCTTATCCATGGCCAAATTTGTGTTGTCATATGATGATCCTATGCATTTTCATTCATTTCTAGCAGTGGCTACAAAAGAATGAGAGGTTAAAACCTTAATGGGAGCCAATAGTTTTACCGACTCCTTCTCAAATCAATATACCATGGAATTTTGATAGTAGAAAGAGCTAAATTTTGAGGACAGTTTGTTTCTCTTAACTTCAACCCATGCATTACCATTTCCACCTTTTTCTTGAAGCAAAAATTGATGTCTCAACATCTCAAGATGAGTGCTGCTCCAAATCTACAAAGGCTTGTTCTCTAACTAAGCATACTTTATTAGCTCCACTAGGATTTTCAAGAGTACAAATCCAATCCAAAAAATTTTTTCTAGAGTTTTTAAATTATAGTCTTATGAGAAGAAGTGTTGTCATTTCATTGTTCCTATAAGGCACAACTAGATGTTTCCTACTTATCTCATTCTGCATCCAAGACATTACTACTGTCAACTACACATCTCCTATATAAAGAAGTGAGTTAAAATTTGTGTCATTAGGCACTACCAAATTATGTAGATATAATTCACACAATAAATACTTCAAAGGCATTGGAGTAGATTGGAATGTGCCATAAAACTCATGTGGAGTTGAAATGGAGTGATTAATTTCTTCCACAATTCTTGTCAATTTGAAATCTACAACTTGTTCTTTGAGAAATAATGCATACACTAGTGATGGTGATCTACATCCATTAGTTCAAGAATCAATCCTATCACTTGTTCAATCCTCCATTTTAGAATTTCATTATGGTCTGAACTTTTCTTCCACTGATAGCTTCCAACATTCAACTACTAGAATTTCATTAATAACATGTTTTAATTTTTCTCTTTCCAGTTTCCATTTTTTTCTTTCCCATAAAATTTTTTGGAACAAATTGATCCCTATGGAGAAGTGCATAAACATATTTGATCATGGCAATGGTTCATGGTTAAAATTGTCTATCCAATTAGATGTTGGATGAAGAATTCTATTGGCACTTTGTTGCATGGAGCATTCTCACCAGTGTCCTACATAATAGGGCTTTCTTCAAACTTCTTGGATGATTTAGGTTCATCAAACTTATTATCACTATCAAAAAGTACATCATTAACACTAAGGTCAACTTTTGTTTGTGTACTCTAGTTATTGAAAAATTTTCCCTCTAAAGAGGACTCCTTCACAAACTTAGAAGACTCTAGGTTAACCATTGGAATATAGGTTTCAGTAACCCTATTTTCTTTAGAAAGAATTGCACTTCACCTCATAGGAGGTGTAGACAACCATGGAGGATACTTTCATTTCCTCTTGCTTGTAGTCATTTCTAGCATAGGTGCTTTAGGATGTTTTTCTTAAGCTTCCTCCTATTGTGAGTTCAAGGTTTCATTAATATTACTTTCATCATCAGGTTGTTCTAATTTTTCCTCATCAAGTTCCATAGCTTTACCTTTTCCTTCCCTAATGTGGACCTAGCTTTTATAGACAATGGGGCTTGCAGGAACTAGCAACTTCTCTATTTTTGCTTTTCTTTTTGCTAGAAATGGAGGCATCAACTTTATAAATCCTCTTCCTACTTGGTCTAGAACTAGAGGAAAAGACTTCAGGAGCATTTTAAGTCCATGGAATAATCTTACAAAATTTAGTGTATGTCATTTCCCTTCATCCAACACCCTAGCCCCTAGGACTAGCCAATCTAGACTCTACCTCATTTAACTAAAAAAACTCTTCCCATGTCCTAATTGACTATTTGTTTAATTCCCTTTCCACAACTAATTTTATCAAAAAATATGGGAGATAGACTAATGCTTTCCTAATTTTACTAAAGAATCTTGCTTCTTAACAATGTTAAATACAAAATTGGGAAGACTTACCTATCTATAGTCATGCCAGAGATGAGCCAAAATCTTAAAATGTAGGGCATATAGGTATTTTTAATGACCATCACAAGTGAGATATTGAATGATAAATGTTGTTGGTGACATAAACTCCAAAGGAAAAGATAATCTGTAGGTGGCCTACTTCTTTTTAGTGTCAAGTGGAGGATCAAGATACATACTCAACTATGCCCTAGCCATACGTAAATCAAAATCCTTTACCCAATTGTCTCCTTCCTGGGGTAACCTAGTGACTTCATCCACCACATCTTCTATAAATTCAATTCTTAGCCCATTAAACATTGCAAATCTATCCTTCAAGGTGTCATAAATTGAAGAGAAACCCCTTCATCAAATCCCTTTAGACTAAGGCAATAGTCTAACCATCCTCTTCCTCCCAACATCTCACAACTGGCTGTGTCAGCAAACAAAACCATGTGATCAACTAGGTCATATCTCTGAAGAACTTAAGCCATTATTACACACAACAAAATTTTGGAAAAATCATGATGATCTTAGAGCTCAACAATGGAGAATCAACAAAATTTTCAAGGTTATGGCATGAGACGTTACATATAGAGAAAATAATGTACAATTACTATGTGCTTCTTAAAAAATTTTAATGCACAAAATCTCATGATATCCTTCTTTACATCAAGTCTCATAATTTTCACTCATGTATAGGTTTACCACCCTGAATGTGTTCCTAATTATCATTAAAAGTTAATTTCAACATGTAATGTCTTAACAATGCAATCATGGAAGGACAGGTCATCAACATATGATAACAATTATCTCATAAGACAATAACTTTAAAGTTTACATGCGATTTGAAATTTTGAAAAATGAATACCCCCTAAACTAAGGGCATGGTCCCACTAGGCTAGGATATGGAAGAGTAATAAATTCAAACAATAAAAATTTCTATTAAAGAATCAGAAAAATAAAATATATGCAAAGTTATGTGGCATGTACCTAGCAAGTGTTGTAAAAAAAAGTATCCTAGAAAAGATCACCAAATGGATGGAGTGATGGATGAAATGGAAAAAATGGTGAGGTGGAGTGTATGGTGGAGAAATTACTTTCAAGAAGCATTTACTATGAAAATCTTGATTAGAAACAACATTTAGCTGCAATCAGGATAGAAGATCCAGACTACTCAACTACAACAATCACTATATATTTGTTGTCTTGAAATTGTTCTAGGAACTCCTTGCAACTAATTTGTTTATTGTAAAGCTTGAGGAAATTCCCATTGAAAAGTAACTTGAATCAAGTAGGATCAATAGTAAACAACTAGACCACTCCATTAGGAAATAAAACAACAATTTCATATAGTCCTAACCAATGAGTTTGAAACTTTCCTAGACTGTGTTGATACTTTGAATCATAAAGAAGGGCCCAATCTCCCACACCAAACATTTAATATTTGATAAACTTATCGTGCCACTATTTTCATTGATGTTGGATGGGTTTTGTGTTATTCAATATAGATTTGCATCATTCATCAAGGCCATTTAAACTTAGAAATCAGTCTTTTTGTGCAATAGTAAGTTTCATACCAAGCTCCAAAGTAGTCCTTAATGTCTTATATTCAAACTCCATAAGCATTATAGCTGACCCATCATAGACAAGTTCAAAATGTGTGAAACCTATTCTAGATTTCTAGGTGGTTCTATAGGCCCAAAGAGCTTTAGGAAGTCATGTATCCCTATCCTTCCTATGGAGTGTTACTATTTTGGTGAGAATGGCTTCCAACTCCCTATTGGTAACTTCTACTTGGCCATTAGCTTGCATATGGTATCGTGGTCATTTACCATGCTGAATAATATATTCCTCTATGAGAGAAGCTACCAAATTAGATGTAAAATGAGCTCCTTGATTAGATGTCAACTCCCTAGGGACTCCAAACCTTGTAAATATGGATTCATACAAGAAATTGGAAACATTGTTATCCCTTGGGTGTTTCATGGGTTTGGCCTCTACCCACTTAGTTACATAATTAGTACAAACTAAGATATAAGATTTACCTTGTGAAGAGGGTTCAGTAGGACCTACAAAGTCAATTCCCCACTTACCAAAGAGTGCAATAACTACTTGAGGCTGCAGGGGCATTTCATCTTCTTTAGTGGCTCTTCCCATATGTTGACACTTATGAAATTTCTTTCTATATCTAGCTGTATCCTTGTGTAAACTTGGCCAATAGTACTCGGTTATGAATATTTTAAAGGTTGTTTGTTTGGTTACAAAATAACCTCCACATGGCTCATCATGTCATGCCCTCAAGATATCATATGTTTCATCTTCCCTTATGTACTAATGTATTACTTGATTAGGACTAGTATAAAACAAAAATCCAACAAGCCAAAAATAATTAAAGCTCTTTGTAACTAGTAACTTTCATTCTTTGGAAAATAAGTGAATTTGCGTCTTTCTTGTGGTTAGTTAATTTTCAATAAATCGATACCATGAATTTTGTACTGATAATAGGAAAAGGTGTTCATCTGGAAAATTGTCATCAACTGCTATAGGATCATCTAGGATATACAATCAAGAGGGAAAGTCAACTACCATATTGATCTTGTCAAGATTATCTACTATGGTGATATCAAATTATTGTATTATAAATAACTAGCAAAAAAATCTTCTTGATATTGCAAGGTTATTCATCATATACTTTATAGTAGAGTGGTTAGTATGAACAAATATTTCATATTGAGTGGTATAGTGCTTGAATTTATCTAGTGCATGGATAACTACAAGTAGCTCATTTCTAGTGATTGTATAGTTAAACTTTATACCTTGCAAACTTTTACTAATGAAATAAATAACATGTTTAACTGGGTCTATCTTTTTGCCTAGCACTATACCTATAGCATAGTCTGAGGCATAAGTATAGATGTGGTAAGGTAGTCCCCAATTGGACTCTACCAAAACTAGTCTTGTGGTGGGAAATTATTTAAGATATAGGAAAGATGTAGTACAGAGTCACAGGAAAGTTTAGAATCCTTCTTTAACAAGTTATAAAGGAATGCTACAAGTTTCCCAAAATTCTTGATGAATCTTTTATATTATCTAGTATGTCCTAGGAAACTTCTTACATCCTTTTTCTTCTGTAGCATAGGAAAGGTACTAATGACATCAATATTTGTTGCATCTACTAGGGTTCCTTTTTTATGAAATGAAATGACCTAGTACTACTCCTTCTTCCATCATTATATTTTCTTTTTCACTATTTAGGGAAAGGTTATAGTCTTGCAACCTCTTGAGTAACTTCTCTAAGTTGGTTTTTTCCTCCTTCAGAGTATTCCTATAAATTGTAAAATCAGCCATGTAGATCTCCACACAGTCATCAGATATATCAAAAAAGATACTTATGATAGCTCGTTAGAATATGGTTGGGGCATTGCATAAGCCAAAACGTAAAACTAAGTAGGAAAATGTTCCCTATGGGTAGGTGAAACTTGTTTTTCCTTAATCCTCTAGAGTTATTTGTATTTGGTTTTAACCATTAAAACATCTAGAAAAGAAAAATATTTCTTCCCAACTAGGTTGTCAAGAACTTAATCTATAAATGGTAAGGGAAGTGGTCTTTGTTAGTGGCTGAATTGAGCTCCCTGTAATCTATATAAAATCTCAATTTTTGTCCCTTCTATGTACTATAACTAGGGGTGAGAAACATTGTCTATTAGACATGGGGTAGATAAAACTAGCACTTAATATTTTCTAGAGCTCATTTTTAATTATATCCCTCAAAACAAGTTTAACTCTCCACTAAGGCTATCAGATAGGTTTAAAGTTAGGATTGATGTAGATCTTGTGAGTGCAAAGCATAGGATCTAATCCTTTCATGTCCATGTAGTCCCAAGAAACTTCTTTTTGATTTTCCAATAGTAACTACAACATAATTTTTTGATGGGAAGGTGATAAGGCATTATTTACATTCACCTATCTTTTTTGACCAACTTCCATCTTAACAACCTTATATGTCATGAATAACTAGGAAAAATGAGTTAAAATTAATGCTAGAATGAGGCACCCTCAGTATTTTTGAATTGGCTAGTTCTCAGCTAGGCAGGAAACTAGTAGGGGAGAATTTGGTAGGAGGTACTAATCATGGAGGAATAGTAGGGTGAATACAAAAGAATCTGGCAAAAGCTAATGGGACAAAAACCATTTTTGTGGATAATGTGGATGCTGGGAAGATTATGGTTGCAGATACCACTAGTTGTGGGGTTGGGGGCCTCTACTTGGATTCTTTTCTACACTTCACATCCCTGGACAAGTATTCAAAAAGGAAAAGAATCCTTTGGAAAATGTGGAGGACAATAATGAGAATAATTTAGAAGGGTCACAGTTAGGGTTTTTAGATCAAAGGACATGGTCTTCCTTTCTTGGTAGAAAACCAAGTGGTAAGTCATCCTTCCCACTAGTGATCTCTAAATCCTACTCAAAGTAAGGTGAGTTTCAAATCTTTATCCTGGATCCAATAGTTGATTTTTCTATGTCTTCCATGGAGTTCACTCTTGTGGGTGAATTTTTGGGGGCTAGACTAGATTTAGATTCTTTGAAAAAAATGATCAAATGGAAATGGGTTATTTGTGGTGATGTTGACATAGCCTCTATATCGAATGGATTCTTCTCTTTTATTTCCAAATGTAAGGAAGATATGAATATGGTTCTCTGTTGAGGCCATGGTTTTTTGGCAAGAGTTCTCTCACTATCAAAAAATGGGAACCAAATATGGATTTAATAGATGCCTTTTTTCTAACCACTTCGATCTGGGCTAGACTCCCCAGCCTTCCTTTAGAATTTTGGAATGAACATATTTTTAAAGGAATTGCTAGTTCATTTGGAGAGCTAGTGGCCTTGGATCAGGCAATGACATCAAGATCTAAACTTCAGAGTGCCAGACTATATGTTAAAGTGGCAAATTTGAATCACCTCCCAAAAAAAGTGGAATTAATCTCAAAACTAGGGAAAAGAATACAGGAAATTGTATATGAATATTTTCCAAATTCCTACTTTTCCTATAAAAAATAGGGTCATTAGGTCAAAAACTATCCTAATATAGGTAAGAATCATCCAAACACTGAAAATGAAGTGAATAAGATAAAAGTTCAGAAGAAAGTTTGGAAACCTAAAGTCACCCATTTGAAAGAGAAATAGGAAAACCTAAATTTGGAATCTCAAGATGATGGAAAAATGTCAAATTTGACAATAAAAGAAAGCATGAATATTGAAAATGAAGGGGATGAGTCCATGCTAGATTTTATGATGCCTAAGTAGAATATAGAAGATATGGTGGATTTAATGAAATAAATGATTATTTATCAAAATATTGATGAAAGATGGGAAGATCTAGTTGAGATGGGTGTTCTAGAGGAAGCGGAAATCCTATTTGACTCTAGAAATCTGATGGAACTGGGAGATTCTCAAAAAATATAGTTGACTAAATATTAGAAATCTGTCCTTATGTCTCTTGAGATGATTGTGTGTAAAGAAATTGTTCCCTTTAGGAATAATCTTGATCTAGAGCTAATAAAGGAGGAAGGGAAGGATCCAAAACATAAACCAAGTCAAAGAAAAAAAGTTGGAAAGAAGAGCAATATTGCCCTCAAGGGAGCAGAGATAAGAAGTAGTAAATTGGACCAGCAAGCCAAGGTGAAACCAAATGTTGGTACTCTAAATAAACCTAAAAGGAGATCTTATAGGAAAACCAAAGAAATGGAAAGTATGTAGAGTATTGCTAATGGTAGACAAGAAACTATTCTTGATTTTACCCCTAAAAAAAGGAAATGAAAATTATCACTTGGAATATTAGGGGATTGAATAGTACCCATAAACTAGTTGTTGTTTGGAATTTTGTTAGAGAACATAAGCAAATTTTTCTTCCTTTGCAAGAAAAAAAGATGGAAAAAGATAAGTTGAACCAATTAAATCTTTTAAAGAATATTGTTTAAAAACAAGTAGTTCAAAAGGAGCCTCAGGGGGAACCTTGATGTTATGGAAGAAAAATTATTACTCAGGAACTGTTTTGAATGCTAGTAAACATTTAATGTTGACTAAAATTACTAGTATTGATCACAATAAGGATTGGTATATTGTCAATATGTATGCTCCCAATAATAAAAACCTTAGGAAAAAGGTCTAGGATAGTCTTTCACATATAAAGAATAATGATTATCTTGGGCAATGGATTATTATGGGAGATTTTAATGTTCCTCTTTATGACCATGAAAAAAAGGGAGGAAATGTGAGTCAGTTGGAAGGAAGACTGGATCTCATGGATTTTATCAATAAGGAGGGTTTAATGGATATGGGTCTTCATGGAATTTAGTTTACTTGGAGTAATAAGAGGATTGGTAATGACTGTATTCAAGCTCATCTAGATAGATCTCTTATTTCACCTAATTGGACGAAAGAGTTTATTTGTAAGCTGGATGCATTTCAAAAAATTGGGTCAGATCATTTCCCTCTAATATTTATTGATGCAAAGATTAATATTAAGAAAAACTTTCCTTTCAAATTTGGAAAAATGCGGATGGAACACCTGTAGTTTGAAAGTAAACTAGATGAATGGTGGAATATAGATGTTGAAGGTATTGCTCTTTATAGAGTAGCCTCTAAGCTAAGAAATGTCAAAATGGAGGTTAAAATATGGAACAAAAAATGTTTTGGTAATATTTTTGAGAGCAAAGTAGGTATAAATGAAGAACTCAAAACCATTCAAGATAACATACAGAAGGATGGGTACACTCCTGACCTCGTTACAAAAGAAAATGAAAAGTTAGCTCAATACCATGATATTATTACTAAAGAAGAAATCTATTGGAGGTAAAGGTCCAGATTGATTTGGCTGAATGAAGGAGATAAAAATACAAGGTTTTTCCATCTTTCAGTTTGAAGCATAGAGCCAAAACTCATATTTCATATCTAAAAAAGGGAGATTTGAAGATTTTTGAGGACAAGGATATTATAGAAGAAATGCTCTCGTTTTTGTCTTCTTTAATGACTATTGATCCTAACATTGATCCTACTCACTAGGCTGAACTTTTTAAGGTGATCCAACCTTTAGTAATGAAGGAACAAAATAAATTGTTAGGATCTATTCCCAAGGAAGAAGAAATCATAAAAGTTGTGTATTCCTTAGGAAGAGATAAAGCACCTAGTCCAAATGGTTTTCCCATGTTCCTTTTCCAAAAGACATGGAAACTGGTTGGAAAAGATGTTTGTGATGTTGTGAAGGAATTTTTTGGGGCTAAACAAATGCTTAAGGAAATCAACTCCACATTCCTTTGTCTAATTCCCAAAAATATTGGGGTTGATTCACCAGACTAGTTTAGACTTATTAGTCTTTGTAATTCCTTCTATAATATTATTTCAAAAGTCCTAACTTCTAGTTTGCTTCTGGTGCTTCCTTCTCTTATTGATGTTCAACAAAATGGCTTCATCCTAGGAAGAGAAATTCTTAATTTAGTTATTATGGCTCATGAGAATGTTCACTCTTTGTCCTTTTCTAATAATCAGGGTTTATTATGAAAGTTGACATTGCTAAAGCCTATGACAGAGTTGAGTGGGCTTTTCTTGCTAAAATTTTACAAGTCTTTTATCAGTTGATCTCTACTTCTTCTATTGTTGTCCTAGTCAATGGTAATTCTTCTAAGTTTTTTAATCCCTCTAGAGCTTTGAGAAAGGGACACCCTTATCCCGCATTCTTTTTTTTATTATGGTTGATTATCCAGGGAGATAAATTGGGGAATTGGTTCTAAAAGGGTTTATTAAAGGTTTGCAGCCTTCTTCTCAACCTCTCACTTGCTCTCATGGTCAGTTTGTTGATGACACCATTTTCATGGGAAAATCTGAAGTTAGCGAAGCCAAAAACCTCAAGCAAGCCCTCAATTTGTACTCTTCTACCTTAGGTTAGTTGGTAAACTAGAATACAAGTTTTTTGTTTTTTATTAACACCCCTATCCCTAGAAAGAAAAAAGTTTCTAAAACTCTAGGATGCTCAATAGTATCTTTTCCCTCTATTTATTTGGGTCTTCCTTTGGGTCTAAAAGTTTTCAATTCCTTTTGGGAAGATCTCATAAATAAATTTGATAAGAAATTGGTGGGCTAGAAGGGTAATCTTTTGTGTCAAGCTGGTAAAATTACTCTACTTAAAGCCTGTCTTCAAAGTATCCCTAGTTGTGCTTTGAGTCTTTTTAGAATACCAATGAAATTTGCAAATACTATTGATAAAATTCAGAGGAATTTTTATGGATTGGTACTGAAGAAAAGATGAAAATGGCTCTAATTATACGAGTTCAAAATTGTAATCCTATTAGAGATGGTGGATTGTGAATCAGGTCTATAAGAAGTATGAATAGAGCTCTTTTGGTGAAACAAGGTTAGAGAACTTATCATGATGATAAGGAATGGAGCACTATATGGAAACATAAGTACATTTTTAATGCTAACTCTTTAGCTAACTTCATTTCATCTCTTGATGTACTTTCTCCATCTGCTATATGGGGAGTTGTTCAAGGAACAAAGAAAATTTTAGTTAAGGGTTGTTCCTGGAAAATTGGAAATGGGAAAAAGGTTAGATTTTGGAAAGATTCTTGGTTAATGGATCTTCCTTTAATCGAGGACTTTGAGGATACTACTCAAGTTGACGGATGTAAGGAAACGTATGGTACTTTAGTGGGACATTATTGGCATAACACTTGGGTTAACTTGGTTGATGTTGACCAAGTTTTTTATAATATACAGATAAGTTTGAATACTTTTTCTCTATATCCTAAACATTAGGATGAGATAATATGGAATTTTGATCCTAGTGGTCAATTCAAAATATCTTCATTTTTTACTTATAAGGAGAAAGGTAATCAACCTTTATGGTCTCAAGCCTAGATAAAGGGTCTCATACCAAAAATAAACATCTTCTATTGGATTTTTCTTCAAAAAAAAATCCTCACCTAGGATAATTTGCAAAAAGGAAGCATTAATGTAGTAAACAAATGTACTTTATGTGAAGAAGGTTTTGAAGATAGAGGTCACTTGTTCTTGAATTGTTCTTACAGTCAACAAGTGTCGACTTTTATTCTCATTTATTGGAATATAACTTGGGTTCATCAAAATAATGTTTAACTTTTTTTTAAAAGTTGGAGGTTTCCTTCCAAGGATCCTAATGTTGATTTTCTATGGAAAATAACTCTTCCCCATCTCTCATGGGGCATCTAGAAAGACAGAAATAATATAGTTTTTAGAAATAAAGGGTTTCCAAGATGGGTGCTTGGACAAAATATTATTAGAGAAATAAAGGAAAATTTGAAGTCTTAGAGAAAAAGTGATCAATTTTTTCAAATTGATACTCTGATGCAACCAAAAGGTTCTAATTTTAAAAAAAGATGACCCAAGATTGATAATCAGATGGAAGGCTCCTCCTATTGGATGGATTAAAAGAAACTTTGATGGTGTTGCTAAGGGTAATCCAAGTAGAGTAGGGTGTGGAGGGGTCCTAAGAGATCATACAGGTAATATAATTGATGTCATTGTAATACCTATAGGTAATTCAAACAACCGCATAGTAGAGGCTACTACTGCTCTTTATACTATGAGGTTAGCAGCTGAAACCAGTTGTCCACACCTCTAGATGGAAGGAGATTCATTAAATATTATTAATATGCTTAACAATAAAAATTCTATTACTTGGTCGATTGAGGCAAGCATTATGGAGATTAAAAATTTAATGAATAAATTTGGAAAAATGATTATATCCCATACATACTGTGAAGGTAATGGAAAATTGGATTGCCAACTATGTGGTCCAAATGGGATATAAGATGATGTGGAATGGTGACCTAAGGAAAAACGTGGATCTCAGAGCCCTCATTAATTTTGGTGCTACTCATGCGATGGTGGGAAAGATTTGCTAAGATTAGCAATTTAATGGTATTTGGGAGTGGGCCTATGGATGTCAATGTTCCTTCCTTGAGGAAGTACATTTATGTGATTGTAATGCTGGAAATGCATGTATTAGTTTTTAGGCATGTCTTATTTTTTCAATTAATGTATGGTATATGATTAACTCTTTTTCTTTTTGCCTTCTATTGATATTGGTTTGTTGTAGCAATTTGAGATCTCTAGAAATGGGTGGAGAGCCACATAAATAAGAACCCCAAAATTGCAAGGCTTGGAAGGATAAAGAAGATTTATGGAAGATTTTGCAAAAGGGGAAGGTGAACAATTATTTGGAGCATCTTCATGGTTTTAAACCTCATGTTACCATGACATTCTTCAAAAATTGGACAAAAGATAGGGTTTCTCTGCATGGCGTAACTATGCATTTGATAGAGAAATTCATAGTAGAGGTTACGAGCTTACCAATGGAAGGCATTAAGTTCAACAAAGAAATTAGTATTTCAAATCTAGCCTTCAAGAAATTTCTCAAAATGAAAGCAGAGGAGAAAAACTTGGAGAAAAATAGGGATTTCTATGAATTGGGTCAGATAAAGACCATTTGGCAAGATGTTCTCTCATGTACTCATGAGTATTTTATCTTAGATGGTAGAGCTAAATGTGTGCATAAATTTCACTTTGTCTTTCTTAATCATTTTAGGCTAAAAGATAGACTCTCATTTTTATTTTTTTTGAGATTCTCTCTTCTTCAAAGTTTGCAACATCATAGGAAAAATGAGTTGTGTCCTATTTTGCATGAAGGGTTGATTCTTCTTATATAGGGTCACTATAGAAATTATGACCATTGTCTCTTCTCTTCATTAGATTAAAAAATGGGCTTTTCCACTAAAACTTACTCTAGGAAGAGTAAGGGTAATGAGGCTGTTAAGGGTAAAAGGAGGAGTTTGAAACATGAAACCTAGTAATCTCCTTAGCATAGTGTGGAAGAGACTATTGAACCTGATAATTCAAAAAATAAGGAGGAGAAAAATTTGGAGGAAGAGGAAAACATGAAAGTGGTAGATTTTAGCTCCAATTTGGAAGGCTACCTAGATAGCAATGGAAATAGTGGGAAGGAGGATGAGGAAGAGAATAGTGAGGAAAATAAAGGGTTAGGTAATGTTGGTGATGAGGGAAATCAAAGTGACCATTCCAAGGGAGTAAGGGATGATAAAGAAGAGATGGAGAAGGCTAAGGAGGACCCTATAAGTATGAGGAAGGAGGAACAAATAGAGAAGGATGAGTTTCCTACTAGAGAAGAAGTGGAGAAGGATAAAAAGGACTCACTTCAAAGGGATAGTATGCTCTCCTTTTTGCATACTACAAAACTTAAAGCAGATACAATGCTGCAAACTAACCCATGGATGTTTAATGAATTAATGAGTCTCAAAAGGAAAATGAAAAAGGTGCAGCAAAACTAGGATATGGACCATGCCAAGCTCAGTCAAATGGAAGTGCAGTTGGGTAAAAAACCAAATAAACTCAAGGACTACGAACAAAATCTTTGGTTGCTAATCAAGGAAAGTGGTAATAAGATGGAATAGGTAACCTCTAGTGTTTGTGTTGCTACTGCAAGTTTAGGAAAGCAAATCAATGAAGAAATTATGTCTCCAGGGGGTCCTAGTAAGAGAACTAGGAAAAGTTCTAGGAAGAGGGTTGTGGAGGCTATAGATTCCATTCAAGGTGCTACAGAGATTGGTAAAGAGGTGGTAAAAATGATTAAAGAGTTGCAATAGTAGCCTTTACTTTTTTTGGTCTTTCTTGGTTATATTTATTGGTCCTGGTAAATGGTCTCTATCTTTGGTCTTTTCATCTCGTAATTGTCTGTTATTTAAACTATGTTCCAGGTCCTTGTAAAGCTTGGGTTCAACTTTTGGATATTTGTTGTGGTTTTAGGTCCCTATAAAACTAGATTTTTCTACTATTTAAATTGTAGGTTTTAGGTCCTTGTAAAACTTGTTAGTGCTTCATGTTTTATCCTTTCTTTTTTGTTAAAGGGTTTTGGGGTCCCTTCAAAACCTATTTTTACCATAATTTAAAACTAGGCAACATGAGAAGAATCCATCTCATGAGGTAATAATGAGTAAAGGAATTGGGAATATTTTGAATTTTGGAGTGTGTTGAAAGGTGGTAATATGGTTTCTAAGATGTAGTTAGCTTGAGGATGCACTTGTGACTCTACTCCATATTCATGCATGATAATGCATGAAATTATCTCATCTTCTTCTCTAGAGGCTTCAAATGACTCTCAACCTATCATCATTAGCTAATGGATTGAATTAACCTTTGGATAATCATTGCCTAATTCTAGCTAGACTACTTGGTCATCTAGCAATAGTGGCTGAGGAGAGTATAAAGTTATGTTCTTAGTACAGATACTATTGGTTATTGTCATCTTCCCAGACTGGCAAGCTATATAGGAATTTGTAGTAGCTAACCATGTTCTCCCTAAAATTAAAGGATATCCACCCATGTTAGGCTTTAGAGAGAGGAAAAAAAATTCCACTTGATACTCCCAAGAGTTTAATGTGACTATGACATCTTCAATAATCCCATCTAGCTTGTTAATAGAACTATCAGCAAGCTAAAGTATGGTTGGTGTTTCTCTAAGACAAATGATATGAAATCAAGACCATACCTCCTTTTTCATGACATATATAGATGCTCCTAGGTCAACTAAATCATTTTGAACTTGCATCCCATGAATGGTGATAGTAACCACAAGACTCTCAGGGTCAGAATATTTAGGTGCGGTTAATTTCTTCAATACTAAATCAAACAATTGTCCTAAGAAATGAATATTATATGTATCCTTCTTCTTTTTTCCTCATTTTTGGATACAAAATTCCTTGATAGATTTAGTATAGGTAGGGGCTTCCTTGATAGCATCAAATAATTGTATTTTTAGTGCCATTTTCTTCAGTTGATTAAACAAATCAATTACTACATAGTTTTCTACACACGGGCCTTGTTTTATCAACCTATGAGGAAATACAAGTTTTTTGGCTATAGGAGAGGTCTTCTAACTTTACACATCTACCTAGTATGTTGGGGAATATTCAAATTTAGTTATTATAGGCTTTTGGGGTAAAGAAAGAGTAGTGTCTAACCTTAAGTGGATATCATCCAAGGAAATAGCATAGCTTTGTTGTTGTGCTGGTTGTTTGGTATTGTTGTGATTAAGATTAGGTTGAACTGGTAGCTACGTCTTCTTGGGAGGAGTATTAGTGGATGTAGGAGGGGGCATTAGAGCCTACTACTGAGGTGGTGGCATTAAATCTTACTAGCTAGGTTAGATATTCAAATTTTTGATTTTCTACCAAGCTTGTTGAGGTTGTTGCCAACCTTGTTGAGGTTATTGCCAATCCTGTTGAGGTTGTTTCCAATTATTGTTTCCACTAAAACTAATATTTTGATAATTTTTTCATTGATTTTTATAATTATAATTTTGAAGAGGATCTTCTAGCATAATTTTTCTTTGGTTTCATGGGCTTTGTTGAGCAACGTAGAGCACCTTTCCATTTTCATTAATGGCTTTAAACTTAGTAGGCATTAGTTGTATCTCTAGGCTTACAAAAGACTTACATCTATAGTTCCTTTTCTTCTCCCTATAATGTGCACAATATTTAGATAACATGGCATCAACTTCATCTTTCTTCCTTCTTCCCTACATGGCATTCAACTAAGTTGCCACATCATTAATGATGTCTTGTTTGAAATCTACGAGTAAATTGGATAGTTCCATCTTTGACACTCCTAAACTACCATTAGACTTATGTGGTAGGTCTCTAAGTCCCATACCTTTCTTCACAATGACCCTAGAATAATTTAGACATATACTCTATATATCATTCTAGTTTTTCAGAGTGATATCTCCCCCTTGCATAAGATCTAGAGCTTGAATACGTCTATCATTTACACCTCTCAAAAACCAATTCTTCTTTGATTCCTCATTTAGTTGATGTTGTATGTTATGTCTATAGGTTGAACATGAACCATGAAACATAGTCTTCCAATGTTTCATCCTCCTTTTGAGCCATTTTGAAAATGTCATCCCCTTTCAAATATTGATCCCTATAGTATTCTTTATACTTTGTAAGAAACAAGTTTCTCATTGCAAGAAAATTTTCTACAATATTGGCACCCAACCCAATGAACCATCTCAAAGCAGTTTCCTTTAGGGTGGATGGAAATAGCTTCATATTGTTAGCATCAATTGTATTTTCATAAATTTTGCAAAGGATATCAAACTCAAAGTGGAAGGTTTGAGGGTCTTCATTAATTATGCCATTAAACTTTGGAAGTACAGTAGATGGTATGTTCTTCGAGTTTTCATTACCTTGTTAAGGAGGGATAGGAAAAATAAATGTAGGTTGTGGCTAAGAGGAGGACCTAGTAGTGGTGGTTGATATATAACAAGGGCAAGTGGATTATCTTGGCATTTGGTTTCAGCAAAAAGATCATTCAAATGCAAGGATTCTTTAGAGGATGAGGGTATTCATTCTTGAGCAGCAGTGAATATATTTTCAAAAGGTTCTTCTTCTTTTTTTCACTATGACATTCTTCAAGCTCAATATTAAAAATGTTTTCCTAATTATTATGAGGAAGAAATCTCCCAAGGTGGTCTCTTCTTCTATGCATGCAAACTAATGCAAAATTTAAACTAACATAATGACTTGAGGATCAAACTAGGTTGACAACTTCCCCAACAACAATGCAAAAAAATGTTTGGTCAACTTAATACCTTGGTAACAAAGGATTGGACATCCTTTCATAGTGATTCTATGGTTAGACAACATCATTTTTTTTTTTTGTAAAATAGTATACTGACTTCATTTAATTTTTCAACCTAGGAGCATAACTTGAGTTGTTGAATTCAAATTATATTCTCTAGTTCTTATTTAATTCATTACAACTAAAGAATAGGCAATGTTAAAGGAAATCTATGCTAGAAACTAAAACAATAACTTAACTCAGATATTAAAATAAATTTGTAAACAATAAACCTATCTATGTATCTATGCTAGAATAATAGTTCACTAATTCTATTATCAATGATTGTAGGAGCAATATAATTTTTCCTTACTTAGAAACAAAAAGGAAATAAAATATATTCTAATGAAATAGTTCACTCACCAAGTGGGCCCCCTAAGATGAGTGAATACAAATGACAATCAAGATAAGAGAAATAATCTTGAATGGTGCATTCTATTCTTTCATAGTGAAAGATTACACTTGATTGAAAATAGTATACACTCTACTACTATGAAAATCAAATAGAGACTCATAAAGTTTGAAATAGAAATAACATTACCCATGAATAAATCCATCAAGAATATAGCAAGTTGTGGAAGCTACATTCATGTGCTGCAACAATAGAAAGCAATTAATGATTTACTCCACTTGCAATGGTTTAGCAATTTGGTTGGCTTTAACTTTTTTAGTGCTAAAATATTAGCCTTTGAATATCCCATGGCATGTACCTACAAAAAAATCAATGTGCTCACAACCTCCACATGCATATATTTATTTTCATCATCAATATTAGAGAAAAGGTGTAAAGCTCAAATTACCAAGTTCTTGCAAATCCTATGAATATAAGAGGAAAACTACCCAAAACATATCATAGATGGGGAAACATTTATTATCATGTAACATTACTTAATAATACCATTTTGTCCATGGATACAAGAAAATATAGCATATTTAGACTATCTATAGTTATACTTCATGTCTTAACATATATATAACATATACATAAAAACATAAGTTCATCTTATTAAACCATAAAGTTATGACTATTTTTGCAAGATAACTATTTCAAAAATAGATAAAAGGATCTTAAAATGATGGCCTTTTGGAGGCCCATCAGTAACTCTCATGTTGGGAGCATCTACTACCTTGTTTGGAGTGCCTTTCATGTGTTTGATTGAAAATATGAAGGCTTGGAGCTGCTCAACCCACTTTATGTGTTTGCAACTCAACTTGTCTTGGCTATGTAGGAAGCTAAGTGCATAATTGTCTATATAGACAATGAATTCCTTAGGAAGAAAGTAGTGCCTCTAATTTTTTAGTGCCTAACCCATAGCATATAGTTCTAGGCCATATGTATTATATTTCTTCTTGGCATCATTTAGTTTTTCAAAGAAGAAAATCACTGGTCTTCCCTCCTAACTGAGAACTTCTCTTATGGCAAGGTTGCTTGAATTAGTTTGCACTATGAATAGTTTGTTGAAGGTAGGTAGTTCCAATATTGGATATTGCGCTACCCTACTCTTCAAGTATTTAAATGATTCATCTTCTTGAGTTTTCTATTGAAACTTTGTCAAGTCTTACCTCGCTTGATGGTATCCAATAGAGGTGCACATATGTGACTAAATTTTTTGAAAAATTTCCTATCAAATGTATCCAATCCATGAAAACTTCTAAAATCCCCTACTATCTTAGGCTTTGGCCAATTAAGGATAGCCTCAACCTTTTCAAGATCCATGTTCAAGGTAATCTTTGAGATGAGAAAGCCCAAGAATGTCAATTCTATTTGCATGAATGTACACTTTTCAAGGTTCATTTCCAACTTCTTTTCATGTAGCCTTTGAAGGACTAGCTCAAAGAGTTTCATGTGTTCTTCTTTGAGCCTATTTAAAATCAATATTTCATTAAGATAGACCACCACAAACTTACTTATGATTTCATGAACCACTTCATTCATCAACATCAAAAAGGTGCTATGGGCATTTCTTAGACCAAATGGCATGATAAGCCATTCATCTAAACCTTTAGTGGTTTTAAATATTCTTTTCCACTCATCTCTAGGACTAGTCATGATTTAATGGTCACTTGATTTAAGATCTATTTTTAAAAATTAGCATGCTCAATCCAAGTAGGTTTAGAATATCTTCAATCCTTGGTATAGGGAACCTATACCTTATGGTTATTTTGTTGATTATCCTAGAGTTAGCGTTGTTGGTGTTTTAAAACTATTGAATCAACAAAATACTCAATACCAAAATGATATCACTCAAAAAATCTAAGGATTAGCCAATTCCTATTAACAATTATATGTGCAAACCATTTGGACCCAACTTCAACAAAACACAGGGTGGTTTTCTACTCTTTAGGCTCTAAAAAACTAGGCTAGGTATACCCAGGGATGATTCAAGACTAGGAAACATTGTATGAGAATTGTTTTAGTTTCATTCTGATTCTCATCTCAAATCATCAAATACATACATAATTCTTGACAATTTGATTAACACATCCCATCTAACAGTTCTAGCCAAAATTATTCTATAGATCTGCACATATTCTCAGCAATAGTGAATAACTGAAGCTAAAACATTCCATGCAAACAAGTACCAACCAACTTTGAAGATCTTTAGGAAATAAAAGTAAAATTGATTATAATTCTACATTTGAAAACCATTTATGAAACATTTCTCTTCTAGCTAAATCAATTTGACCAGTGCCTAATCCATTAGGCTTTGAAGTCTACTACAAATTCTTAGATCTCGTTTGTTACCTTACAACAAATATTATCAACAATTCTTATCAGAATTCATCATTCAAAATTCCTTTCTACTACTGTAGCAACCTTATCAAATTCATCAAAGCTTTTACTTAATCCATTGAACTAATAGTAGTGGTGAATAGATATACAACTTAACTAGTTTGCATTCAATTGCACAAGCCTCTACTCATACAATATCAAGATGACCAAGTAACTAAAAGGAGAAAAAATTCAGAAACAATTGATATGGGGACAACTCATAATTTGTATTCATTTTATTTGAAAATTGTATACATTTATAGTAAACTTAGAATAACCTTAGGAAAAACACAAAGATTATTCTATATTAATGTATTGTCAAGAACTAACAGAGATAATACATCATAAAACTTGCTCAAACATTGGACCGAAAACAAACTAAATATATCACCTAGAAATAATAGAAATTAGACCCTTTCTCTAGGCTTGGAATCTCACTTATATAGTGTGAGATGCAACAAGCTTTAGGCTAAGACAAATTGATAAGTGTCTTTTACAAGAGATATTTACATACAGCTATCACAAAATGACAAAAATGGAAGTAACAGAAATACTTATAAATCAAACATTCCTTTTGTGAGCCCCTTTCTGTTACATCCCTTGGAACTTGCAAGGTACAATCATTTGATTCTTCTATTAATCTGATTCCTCAGAATAATTGACCATGAGGCTCCAAAGTGATGTGTCATCTTCAGTTACCTGCAAGTTTACTTTCACTTGGGGGTTTTCTCTATCTTCATCATCAACTATTAAAGTAATAGTTACACTTGCATAATCTTCTTCCTCATCATCTTCTAACATCTACTCTATAGAACTAAATTTATCTTTCCACTCATTATAAGTGGTGTCATCTAGCCAATCAAAACTCAAGACTTCCCTTTGCATAGTTATCAGGGAATTTGCAATTGGCTCCATATCCACTAGATCTTTTCTAATGGTGTTGTAGAATAACTGCACTTTTACCAGCTCTTCATTTTTCCTTGCCCACAAAAAATGACTAGTCTCAAAAATGATTTTATTCATCCTTTCACAAAGAATTTCATCTAATTCTCTTTTCCACTCTTCCTTTTCCTTCACTTTATTAATGTTCTTTAAAGCACAAGGAAATAAATCAAACATCTCTGTAATATACTTGGAAAAACAAATAATTAATCTTTTTTGAAAAGAATCTTATTTTTCATCAAAACCTTGCAATTTATTTAGCAAATAAAAGATCTATTCTATTTTATGACATGGTAATTGAATGACAGATATACACATAGTAGTGATATCTTTATTCATTTTTTCCCATTTTTGCATAAGGGTCTGAAACTACCCTCATTTTTCTTCAATTCACCCTTGATGGTTGCAATCCCTAATAAAAAATCAAAAAATGATGGCCATTCAATTCTATCTACTAAATATATGACACCCTGTCTCAATTTTTCTTCATACTGATCATTTAGTTCCACATGGAGTGCATATAATTTATTCTTTTCTTCCTCAAATTCCTCTGCAGTGTAAAACGATAGCCTTTCTAGAATGTTTGGTATTTCAAAAATTGGAGTGGACTTTAAAGGCTCAACATGTGGCCATGGAGGGTACATAATCCTTGGTTTATTGGTTTATTATACTTTTCTTTTCCCATGTACCTTCTCCATTTGAGATATTTTGGTTTGTAATTATTGTATCTGCATACCCCTCTCCTCATATGCTTTCAAAACTTCTTTAGACCTAGTATTGAGCTGGGAAAATTTATCTTCTTCCTAGCCAGATACAACAATACCAAATTTTAACATTTTTGAGGCCATTCCTATTATCTGCTTACTACCTACCTCACCAGCCATGAAAACTATCAATGCACTAGTATGCTGTGTAGTAGAGATTTCTTGCATTCTAGTCTTGTCTCTTTTTCAATTGACCAAAGAACAAGGACCTGGTGGTCATCACTAAACTTGACTCCACTATCAGCCTATAATATCTCTTCCTCAGTCTTAAGTTGGACATCCTTTTGTTTTCTTACTGAATCAAAAATGATTGCAAATTCACTATATCCCATTCAGGTAAAATAGGGACTCCTAACTATCTAACTACTTTCCTTTCGGCTTTAGGGTTAAATTGAGAAAAATCATCAAAAAATTTAGAGTTTACCTCATCCTTAATAGCAAAATTTGATTTATCAGGTTGTTCTACCTTTATCTTTTCACATGTCTTCTCAAAATTTCCTATATTTAGCTTCCATAAAAATTGAGCAAATGCCCTAGATTTTACAAAATTTTCATCAATAATAAACCTCTCAGAGGCTTGGGCAACTATTGGATCAATTTCCTTACCTTGGTAATCAGCAACAGTTAAATCCAAGGAAGGCGTAGGTGGTTCTTGTGGCTTTCCAATCTCCAAATCTATGGAGGTAACAATTACATCTCCCTCTCCACCAATTTTTCTAAGTTTTTCTCTCAGAGATGTTTCATCATCAATTCTAATTGGAGACTGGCTTGGGGAATATTGCTCCACTTGGGAAGAAGACCCTTACTCTAACTTTTGTCATTTTAGAGCACTGACTGTAGGTGGGATTTCTAGCCTTGATCTCTGCTAAGGGGGATCCTATTGCACATTCTAGATCATTAAATATCTTGGCCTTTTCTGCAAAGTGTACTAACAGTGAGACACCATATTTCTACTATTTATTCTCTTTTGCACCTCTACAGCCTTGTCTAGATAAGCCTTGACATATGCATCATTCTTCTCATTCATGGCTTGTATTATCATAGCAAAATTATTCATCGATGCCTGCATCTTGGCTCGCCAATATTTGTTTTCTTTCAATGGATCATAATGGAGGTCAAAAGCATTAATGAATTCTAGGGTTTTACTAAATACTATCCATTTCTCCTTTCTCAATTCTTGTTCTTGCAAAGTAAAACCATTTCTAATCACATCCTCCAGATAGTAAACTTGTTGCACCATGCAGGAATCTTTTATTCTCTCTCTTAAGAGGTCATACAATCCTTCAGAACCAATAAACCTAGCATGAGACTCTACCATGTTATATCTATCTAAGAAAAAATTCAAATGCTTCCACCCTTTTCTTACAAAAACAAAATCATGTGCCACAATAACAATTGGAAAAATTGTACCCTTCTTAGGAAACTCCCTCTCATCTATAGTGCCTATTTTCCATAACAACTCAACTATTCCTATCTTCAAGGGCACATGAAATGGTAGCACATGAGACTTTCCCAAGAAGCTATATACTCTTATCACTGTTGAAACATTATAGGGAATGATATCCCCCCAATTATGACTAACCAATAGCCCTTTTCCATGGTCCTTGTGTCTGACCAATTCTAATAATGCCTGTGGAATTCTAGGGATGTCTCCTCTCAAAATAAATCTATGATTTGATGCAAAATATCTATTAAACCTCACATAACTGGCATTTGTGGCTTTTGAGGTCATATCCACACTCCACAACTATACTAGATTCCTCTCTCCATTTCTAGTTATTTCTAGCTCCATACCATTGGAGAAAAAGGTGAATCCCTTGCACAAGCATATATGAATGAGCAATGAATAGCAACAGAAAGGTTTATCCACTTTTCCCATTGCTATCCCCACCAAACCATTGTGAATTTCCTTGTCAAGAAAAGTAGCAAAATCTAGAATAGTGCTCATTCCAAATTGAAGAGTTCAAGCTATTATGAGGATAATTGAACATGGGATCTGGTTGGCTTCATCCATTCCAAAAAATTTACAAAGAGAAATATATAATGCCTTAGCCCTAGGGTTAAAATATCTTTTTAGTAATGGCTAGGGTGTGCTAGAAGTAATCATAGATAAGGTTCAAGCTTTAGCAGCATGCTCCTACAATGGCCCTATCCTCAAGAATATTCTTTGTGCATCATATCTTGCTTACAAATCATCCATATCAATGATTTCATGTACAACATGGTTAGGGTTAAGGTTAAAAACTTGACTGAACAGCTCAGGGAAAACCTTGAAAAGATTTAGTCCAGAATGATTCTTCACCCAGCCAGTAATAAGATCATATTTCTTAGCCAAGTTAGTCAATAGATCACTATCAAAGAAAACTATAGGGACTGTTAATTTTCCAATGTCAAATTCCTAGACATTGCTCATGGGGGTATCTAAATTCTTTTATGAGAACCATTTTTTGAACAATTACAGACCCTGGATAGATACTTGGGCGTCTCTTACCCAGTTTTCCCTATCAAAAAAACCCTCAGCGACAACTACCATAGGGTTCTTAGGAATGCGTTCCGTTCCTTTAGTTATTTCATCTACTAATAAGGGAAATTATTTTAGGAAATCATCATGCATAGCCCTCATTAAGTAATCAATTTACCCAAAAAACTCCTTCTGTGGAGGCATCTTTTAAAAATTTTAAACTCTTACAACAACAAATTCTGGATTTCTTATGGTTACAAGTTACTTACCTGCAAAATTTTCCCATCTTTCTCTACAATTTTCTTTGCAATTTCCCTTAAACCGCTATGAAATTTCATGCACTAGCTCTAGAAATCCTTTTTCTATAAGAAAATTTGAAACTTTGTGATTCAGTAATGGCAAATTTTTATATTATATCCATGTATTAAGGTCGCAGGAAGGAACTCTGAATCATATTAACTCCTCTAGCCATTATTTTCATGTTTGCTCTTCAACTTTGAATTTCACCTATTGATCTTATGATGATCGGAAAACTTTATTTGAAAATGCAAAAGGCTTTAAAAATTTGAGAGCCCCCAATCATGTGTCAAAAGGGAGCATGCCCACATTAATTAAAATTCTTGCAACTTCTTATTGCAGGCATGCGTTCTCCATTGATCTTTCCTAGATCGATGGTCGGCCAAAGTCATTTTGTTTGATGGCCCACTCAGCTTACTTAACCAATAAAATATCATTCTTTTTCCAGCTTTCTTTGATAGATTTGATTGTGGCATTTAAAGTTTTAGTGCCGATGACATCACCACTTCCAACTTGGCATACCTGTCATTTTTCACCAATGAGTACACTTTGCTTCATTTGACCTTTCTAGCATGGCATGACTCATCATTCCCTTTAAGTCTTGGTCCCACTATGCCCACTTGCCCACATTATTTAAATTTCAAGAAAGTCCATGTTGTGGGTAAGCACTAACCTTGGATCTTATTCAGATTGACCATGATCAAAAAAATCTTTTGTGACTATAATATCTAGTCAGCTAGTCAGACCAATGAGATGTTTTCTCTATACTCCACCTCATCTAACAAGTACCACATAAGACAAGTTTTTATTACCTTCTGAGAAAGGTGGGCCCATGATGTCACACTATGCCACGTGTTACATTGGCACTTCCCTACAATGTATAACATTCATGCACTTTATTATTGCAGGCATGCACTAGCCCTTGATTCTTTGCAAGATCAATGATCAGAAACTCCAAACTATAGAATAATACCTTCATTAAAGAATGAACCAATGATATTGTAGGAATTTCAAAACATGTGTGAGAACATTGACAACTCTACAAGAAGGTCTGACAAGCTCTAACAACCACAAACCTTTTGCGGCGCACTGAGGCTAAAATGTTAGCAGGGGCTACATGTCGAAAAGGTGTTTGCCCATAATATTTAAAGACCTTGCAGCTCCATATTTCAAGAATGTGATGGTCCCTGATCTGATCAAGATCAACGGTCACACAAAATCTATATTACATAGGACCTTTTCAAATAAAATAATGCAATTAAGGCAAAGTTTATAAGGTTTATCACAAGATTAAAAGGTCATTCTTATGTAAATAAACCTTTAGGATAAAAAATGTCCTACAAAATTTATTTGAAATAATACTTTCTAAAGTTTTCAAAGTCTAGGGCCAAGCAAGGCAAGGCACAAGGTTATTTGGTGAACTTTTTGCCTAGTGTTTTTTGACCAAATTTTAAATTACTTGGAGTGCACATTTAGGGTTTTTCACTACTAAATACAACAAAACAAGGGTGTTGAAAAATTAGACCAATAGTGGCTCTGTCTAGGGACAATGAATAAGCAAGATTCATATGAGGGCTCGAAATCCCTGGGAGAAGTAGACCACAAACTTGACCTTAAAAACTATGACAACTTAGAGAGAGCAAAAACACAAAATAGAAGAATATAAAAGGACTATATAGAAGACACAAAGATTATATAGAATGTACAAGGAAACCTAGACTATTGTTCATGGAGAAAAATACGTATTTTTCAAGAAAATTACCTCTTCAAGAACTGTCAATGAACTGGAAGTTCAAGAATATTTTCTAATAGATCTTTGAGAACATAAGAATCCTCACCCCGGGAATTTTCAATCAAATAAGGGCCTAACCAGATAGGGTCAAATTTATCATGTTTTCCCTTATCCTCAATTCTGGCATTCCACATTAAGACTAGATCTCCATCTTCAAACTTCCTTCTTATTATTCTTTTATCATAGAGTGTCTTAACTTGTAGTTGCAACTTGTGGTTCTTAAGAGATGCTTCTCTTCTGGTTTCTGTCAATCCTACCAGTTTATCAATCCTTTCTTGCCTTTCATCTGTAGTATCTTCATCATATAACTAAATGTAATTATAGAGTCCTATCAAGTTGTTCTGAGGCATTCTAGCCTAAATTCCATATACCAAACCAAATGGTGCCACACCAATAGCCTTTTTGACAGTCACTCTATTAGCCCATATGGCTAATTGCAATTTAGAATCCTAGGCTTTCTTATTATCATCCAATGTTCTTTTTATTATTTTCAACAAACTCTTATTTGTAGATTCAGCTTGTCTGCTTCCTTGTGGATGATATGGGGAAGATGTTGATCTAGTGATTCCATATTTGCCATAGAATTTCTTAAATTCTTCAGACCTAAAGCACATTGCATTATATATTACAATTTTTTGAGGATAACCAAATTTGGAAATAACGTTACTGAGCAAAAAATTATTAACAACTTTATTGGTAGCATTTCTTGCAGGGATTGCTTCTACCCACTTTGTGAAATAGTCAACAGCAACTAAAATCTAGGAATAGATAGCACTAGATTTGGGAGAGATTTCACCTATGAAATCCATACCCCATTGTTGAAAAGGTGCTTGGACTTCAACTGGCTTTAACGGAGTATTACCTAAAAATTTTAGTTTTCCAGCAAATATTTTGCAAGCATCACATTTCCTAGTCATGACTTGAGCATCCTTGAAAAGATATGGCCACCAAAATCCTACTCTTATCACTGTATCTACAATGGTCTTGGCCATATAGTGTCCTCCACAAACTCCAGCATGCATTTTGTTTAAGACTTCTTTTTCCTTTTCTTGATCAATAGATTTCAATAACACTCCCTCAAAATTTCTCCACCATAGACTGCCTTTGACAATTATGTATCTGATGGCTTGCAATTTAGTATTCCTTTTTTCATTTTCTGTCAAATGGGAGGGAGCTTCCATGTGTTGAAGATAATAGATAACATTTACATACCAATCACAATGATCCATGTCACATAAGTTAGATCTAAGGTCATCAACTACCATATTTATCTGATTAGCATCCAAATTAGATTTAGCCATGAGTTTAGCCAAACCCTGATCATTTACCAACTTAGTTATCTATATTTCAATATTAAATTCTTGGATCTTGTTGATCCATCTACATCTTCTCCCTGACACCTCTTTCTAAGAAAATATGTCTTTTACAATAGCACTAGGCATAAATGCAATGACAGTAGTACCTATCAAGTAGCATCTACAAGCCTTAACAACCTTTACTAGAGCATATGCTTGTTTTTCATATATCTCATATTTTAATTCAGCATGTTGTAGTGACTTACTAAAAAAAGCAATGGGTTGCTCATATCCTTCTTCATTTTTCTGCAACAAGACTATAGTAACAGTGTGAAAGGAAGCAAAAGAAAATATGTGCATCGGATTTATGTAATCTAGGTTTCTGAGGAATGGGGCATTTTTTATTGCAATTTTAATATCCTAGAATGCTTGTGAAGGTTCACCATTCCAATCTATAGTAGCTCCCTTGTTGAGCATCTTTGAGATAGGTCTACTAATTTTAGAAAAATTGGTAACAAACCTTCTAAGAAAATTAACTTGGCCAAAGAAGGATTGAATTCCTTTTACATTCTTTGGCTTGGGGAATTTATTAATAGCTGCTACTCTCTCAAGATCTATTTTCGCCCAATATTTAGACACTATAAGTCCTAGTAATGTGCCTTTTGTCACCCCAAATGTACGTTTCTTTTGGTTCAAGGATACTCCATATTCCAGAGTTTTGATAAAAAAATTCTCCAAATGCCTACAGTGATCCCCAACCTTCTTAGAATAGGTTGTAAGATCATCTTGGTATACAACCATAAATTTTTTGATATAATCACGAAATGCCACATCCATAGCTCTTTGGAAAGTAGCTCCTACATTAATCAAGCCAAATGGCATCCTTACATATACATAGGTTCCCCGTGGGGTTGTGAAGGCTATCAAAAATTGTTCATTTTCCTTTACCAGAACTTGATTGTACCCAGAGAAACCATCCATCATGGACATTAACTCAAAACAAGTTACTTGCTGCAACATGGCTTCCATATTTGGTAGTCCATAATTATCCTTCAAGGATGCAATGTTCAAATTCTTGAAATCGACACACAATCTTATCTCTCCATTTTTCTTTCTAACAGGTACCAAATTTGAAACCTAGGTGGAATGTCTAATTGGTTTGATTATCCCCCCATTCCTTAATTTCATCAATTCTTCTTGCATTTTGGAAGCTATTGTAGGGTTTATTGGTCTTTGTTTCTATCTAAAAGGTTTTACATTGTCCTTTAGTGGTATGACATGTTGGAACAAATCTTCCCTATAAGCCTTAAGGTCATCATATGACCATGCAAAAACATGTCTATAGTTCCTAAACAAGTTAATTAATGTTTTTTTGATTTTAGCAGGCAGATTTTTACCAATATAAACTTTTTGGGGAGCTTCATTAGTACCAAGGTTTATCTCTTGTAATTTCGGAGGCTTAGCCCCATCAAAAAACATTGTCCATAATATTGGTGAGTTTTTACAACATTCAACTTTATGTTCAATTACAATAGGAAAATTCTCAACTTCTTGAATAATCAATTGAGCTCTTAACTCATTTACACTAGTATCTAAGAAACAAGTGGCATCTTTGTCAATTTCTTCCCCTAAAATGTGACTGACCCATGGCTCTTTGTTTACCTTGACAACTTTATCTCCGATGTGAAAAGTAGCATAGGTTAAGTCACATTATAGACTGCCCCCCATAGCAGCACTCCATTTTCTAGAAAGAAACATTCCATCGTGTGGAGGTATATCCACTACAAGGACTGACATGGTTAACTCTACTTCAAGATATGCACCTAATTTGAATGGTAAAGCATTTACGGTACCTATGATTGGGACTTCCCTAGCATCCATACCTATGCATTTTCCTTTCTTAGTGTCCACTTTCAACCCTAAGGATTCCATTACTTTGAAAGGCATTATGGTGTTAGAAGCTCTTGAGTATATCATGCAATTTTTTAGGTTCTTCCCTTTTATGATCAGACTAAGGAAAAATGGGTCAATATCTTCTATATATGCCATTGAGGAATCATATAAAAACATTTGGGGAATTTGAGATACGATACCACTATCCTCTACTACTAATGGGGTTTGTTAAATAACTCTTTTTGCTACAACAGTATTGTTGTTTCCTATCCCTCCCAACCATGATAAAGCCTTTCTTTTATGCTCTTTAATTCTAAGAAGTTCAGACAAAGGTACTTTTACATTTATTTGAGACAACATGGATATCATATCAACAGGTTCAATAATAGTGGGTTTTACAAGAATACTTGGAGTTGAAGTCTTTTGAACAATAGGCACCACTGTTTGCTTGATAGTATCAGGTTCTAATTTCTTTGCTTGCATAACTACTATTTTTGTTTCATTTATTTGAAACAAAACCTTTTTTTTTGGTGCCCACTTCTTAACCTTGTTGTCTTTGATCTTAGGCACATCTATATTGACCTTCTTATTTTCATTATTCATCTTATGGGTAATATCTTTGACGAATACACTGGATGGATTTCCTACATCATTATTTACTATTCTATTTCTCAAATTGTAGTTACTATGAACTTGGGAAATCATTTCTACTATAATTCTATGAATCTCCTCTTTGGAGGGCATTCTTAAGCTTATGTGACCTACATCAGAAGATGTAACACATACCTTATCTTCATCATAACCTTCATCATCTAAAAGCACTTGCTAATGATGTAAATGATAAGCAATTCTCTGATTTGTAATATTATTTTCAGGTTCTTTAGAATTAGAATCTATAAAATCATCACACATGCTTACCATATTGCAACTTATATCATCATGGCTTTTCTCATCATTTTCTTCTTCAAGTTGCACACCTTGATCTGGGGAAAATGATTGAGCAATAGCACAATAATTAGAAGAATGAGGTTATTGACATACAATTCACCATGGTACATCATCATTCATATTTACAATGTTTCTTTATAGGGGGTCTGGGGTACCCTTATCCTTCACATTTTGTGACTAGTTAGGAACTAGCTTACCATCCTTCCACTGAGTTGTATAGGGGTAATTTTGCATTTTAGGTTGTCTATTGAAATTTCTATTATTCACAAGGGTTCTCTCAGCAACATTTGTCTTATTGAAATTAGTGGGATTCATCTTCTTCAGTAATTCCAACACCTAGCCTATAGTAGGTTCTTCTGGCTTCTTTCCTAGATGAGTTTTATCACCCTCCCTTTTGTTATTATTTTGCGGATTGAAAAGCTTTGGGTCATCTCTCCTACCCATTTTTCTAGATGCTTTCCTATTGTTTTCTATATTTACTGCAACTTTATAGACATCCCTTTAAGTTTTGGGATCCTTATCCCTATATTGATAAGTCATTTTGTTATCAAAAGCATTAAAATATGTCATGAGACAAACATCCTCATTCAACCTCATAATTTGAAACAATTTGTACATACCTTTATGGAATCTAACATTGAAATTGAATGTGGACTCATTAGGATTCTTCTTGATGTTATTGAATTCATTTAACATGAATTCTACATTAGTGTTGTCTCCATATTACTCCTTGAACAAATTTCTAGGTCACTCCAAGAGGTAATACTATCATCAGGCAACCTTCTAAACTAATCCTTTATATCCTTAGTTAGTGAATGAACAAACAACTTCATGACCACATCTTCATCTTCAACTTCATAATCATTTAACATGTCTATGAAAAATCTCAAATGTTTTTCAACAGTAATAGCATTATTTCCAAAGAACTTAACCTCTTTATCTCTTAAATCAAAAGATATGGGATGTGGAGCACTAGGAATACTTGCAAATTATATTTATCTATACTTTTCCATGTATACAGGTTTCTTCTAGAAACCAAGAACATTTGACGTACTTGCTATATTAGCTTGGTTTAGAGGAACATTTTGGCATTGTTGAAGTTGGACAACAAGGGCTTGAGTATAAGGGGTAGATGATGAGGTAGGAGTAGACTGAGATATTCGTTGAACTAAGACTATTTGTCCAGAGGGAGGTATAGAAGCTAAAGCTGAGAGGGATAAATTTTTCCATGAGGCTAATGCAAAATTAGTTTTAATAAACTAAATTTTTCTCCTAGTTTCTGCTACTTGAGCTTCATTTTCCACCTTTTCAAGCTCTTCGCAAGATCCTCCTTCTCTTTTCTAGCCTTTTCCAAGTCTAAATCTAAGTTTGACATGGAGGGTTGTATGGGTTTGCTAGGTTGAGCTTGTGGTTCATTTATTTGGACTCGTATAGCTTTACCCTTTCCTTTATCTACAACTTTCACTATGGGTTCTACAGGATTTACTTGAATAGGTTTATAGTCTTGGACTTGAGCAATAATTGGTTCTTGCTTTTGATTCAGGCATTGTTCTTGTTTTTAAACTTTAGCTCTCAGACTATGTCTCCAAAAATGTCAGTATGAAGAGTCAAAGTTTTTTCTTATAACTTTTTGTTTTGCTCCTTCAAGATAGCCATCCTTCTCAACAGAGCATCTCTTTCTATTATGGCATCCAAGGTGGCTTGCTCCTTCTCCTTTTCAAGATGAATGCACTTAGCTTCTTCCTTAGCAATCCATTTCTTCAAAAATCCTATCTCAGATTGCACTTTTTTAGGGTTTGTAGAAGTAGCCTCTAAATTAGCTGCATCATCTAGATCTATAAGATTGGGCTCCATGTATGGGGCTGCTCTAGTATTAAAAGGATCATCAAGTGAACTCCTAAATCCTAGCCTATAGTTCATATCTGCTATGAGATCTAGCCTTGGTGAAGCATTTCCTACATGAGATATATCTTTGTCTTGAAAAACTCCCTCATCTAGTAATGGGGTACTAAAAACTCCTCCCAAGAGTCTTGTAGTTTCTAATTCAAAGCTAAGTGAAGAAGATTCTCTCCCTAATACTAGTTGATACTGGGAATTGACAAATACACTACCTATGGGTTTCCAAGTGGGATTTGGATATGTCCTTTTCTTATTTTGGTTCTTCCTATCACCTTTCAATAAATCAGTATACATCAATACATTAGGATTGGCTCTCATGTAAGCTCTTGTGTTTTTTCTCTTGTCATCCATATTCATCTTTTTCTAAAACAAGCACTAGCTTCAAAACCTTGATTGAGTTGCCACCCTATTCTTGGGAAAATACACAATGACAATTATTCCTGACTGTAAGGAAAAAACACACAAATAGAAATAAAAAATATTTGACATAGATAGACCAATCACTAAGATCATAAGACTACAACTCTTGCTTATTAGATAAAATACCTAGAGAAATTGTATACATCAGTGTGTCACTATGGTACTTTGGCTATTCTCCCTTTAAATTCTCAAGGTTTTTCACTAAAATATCCCATTATGACCATGGGAAAAACTTAGATAATCTGACACACACGTACAAAATAGGACCAAAGAAACTACAGTACTTTTTACAAATGTGTTGGACAACTCCCCAGTAGAGTTGCCATTTTGTTGGTGTTTTAAAACTATTGAATCAACAAAATACTCAATACCAAAATGATATCACTCACACAATCTAAGGATTAGCCAATTCTTATTAACAATTCTATGTGCACATTTGGACCCAACTTCAACAAAAATAAGGGTGGTTTTCTACTCTATAGGCTCTGCAAAACTAGGCTAGGTATACCCAAAGATGATTTAAGACTAGGAAACACTGTATGAGAATTATTTTAGTTCCATTCTGATTCTCATCTCAAATCCTCAAATACATGCATAATTCTTGACAATTTGATACACACATCCCATATAATAGATTTGGCCAAAATTCTTCTATCGATCTACACGTGTTCTTAGCAATAGCGGCTAACTGAAGCTAAAAAATTCCATAAAAAAAAGTACCAACCAACTGTGAAGATCTTCAGGAAATAAAAGTAAAATTGATTATAATTTTTCATTTGAAAATCATTTATGACGCATTTCTCTTCCATCTGAATCAATTTGACTAGTGCCTAATCCATTATGGTTTAGAGTCTACTACAAATCCTTAGATCTAATTTGTTGCCTTACAACAAATATTATCAACAATTCTTATCAAAATTCAGCATTCAAAAATCCTTTCTACTACTATAGCAACCTTATCAAATTCATCAAAGATTTTATTTAATCCATTGAACTAATATTAGTGGTGAGAAGATACACAACCTAACTAGATTGCATTCAACTACACAAGCCTTTACTCATACAATATCAAGATGACCAAGTAACTAAAAGGAGACAAAATTCAAAAAGAACTGATATGGGGATAGCTCATAATTTGTATTCATTTTCTTTGAAAATTGTATATATTTGTAGTAAACTCAAAATGAACTTAGGAAGAACATAGAGATCATTCTATATTAATGTATTCTAAGGAACTAACAAAAATAATACATCATAAACCTTGCTCAAACATTGGACCGAAAACAAACTAAGTATATCACCTAGAAACAATAGAAATTAGACCCTTTCTCTAGCCCTAGAATCTCACTTATATAGTGTGAGATGCAACAAGCTTTATGCTAAGAGAAATTGATAGGTGTCTTATAAAAGAGATATTTACATACACCTATCACAAAAAGACACAAATGGGAGTAACAGAAAGACTTATACATGAAACATTGATTTTCTGGGTCCCTTTCTATTACATCCCTTGGAACTAGAAGGGTACAATGATTTTATTCTTCTATTAATCTAATTCCTCAAAATAAGTAACCATGAGGCTTGAAAGTGATGTGTCCTCTTTAGTTTCCTACAAGTTTACTTTCACTTAGGTATTTTCTCTTTCTTCATCATCAACTGTTAAAGTAATAGTTACACTTGCATCATCTTCTACCTTGTCATCTTCTAATATCTAATCTATAGAGATGAACTTATCTTTCCACTCATTATAAGCAATGTCATCTAGCCAATCAAAACTCAAGACTTCTCTTTGTACAGTTATTAGGGAATTTGCAATTGCCTCCACATCCACTAGATCTTTTCTAATGGTGTTGTAGAATAACTACACTTTTACCAGCTGTTCATTTGTCCTTGCCCACAACAAATGACTAGTCTCAAATATGATTTTATTCATCCTTTCAAAAATAATTTCATCTAATTCTCTTTTCCAATCTTCCTTTTCCTTCACTTTATCAATGGTCTTTAAAGAACAAGGAAATAAATCAAACATCTCTGCAATATACTTGGAAAAACAAATAATTAATCTTTTTTGAAAAGAATCTTATTTTTCATCAAAACCTTGCAATTTATCTAGCAAATCAAAGATCTATTCTATTTGATGACATGGTAATTGAATGACAGATATACACATAGTAGTGATATCTTTATTCATTTTTTCCCATTTCTGCATAAGGGGTCCGAAACTACCCTCATTTTTCTTCAATTCACCCCCAATGGTTGCAATCCTTGATAACAAATCTAAAAATGATGGCCATTCAATTCTATCTACTAAATATATGACACCCTGTCTCAATTTTTCTTGATACTGATCATTTAGTTGCACATGCAGTGCATATAATTTATTCTTTTCTTCCTCAAATTCTTCTGTAGTATGGAATGATAGCCTTTCTTGGGTTTCTTGTATTTCAACAATTGGAGTGGACTTAAAAGGCTCAACAGGTGGCCATGGAGGGTACATAATTCTTGGTTTACTAGTTTCTTGTACTTTTCTTTTCCCAAGTACCTTCTCCATTTGAGATATTTTGTTCTCTAATGATCATATCTGCATACCCCTCTCCTCATATGCTTTCAAAACTTCTTCAAACCTAGCATTGAGTTGGGAAAATCTATCTTCTTCCTGGCTAGATACAACACTACCAAATTTTAACATTTCTGATGCCATTCCTATTATCTACTTACTGCCTACCTCACCAGCCTTGAAAACTGTTAGTGCACGAGTATGTTGTGCAGTAAAGATTTCCTACATTCTGTTCTTGTCTCTTTTTTCAATTGACCAAATAACAAGGGCCTAGTGGTCATCACTAAACTTGACTCCGCTATGTGCCTATAATATCTCCTCCTTAGTCTTAAATTGGACATCCTATTGTTTCCTTACTAAATCAAAAACTATGGCATTCACTATATCCCATTTAGGTAAAATAAGGACTCCTAACTATCTAACTACTTGCCTTCTGACTTCAAGGGTAAATTGAACAAAATCATTCAAAAATTTAGACTTTACCTACTCCTTAATAGCAAATTTTGATTTATTAGGTTGTTCTACCTTTTTCTTTTCACAAGTCTTCTCAAAATTTCCTATATTTAGCCTCCATAAAAATTGAGCAAATGCCCTAAATTTCTCAATTTTTTCACATTAATAAACCTCTTAGAGGCCTGGGAAACTATTGGATCAATTTCCTTACCTTGGTAATCAAACATAGTTAAATTCAAGGAAGGTGTAGGTGGTTCTTGTGGCTCTCCAATCATGAAATATGTGGAGGTAACAATTACATCTCCCTCTCCACCAATTTGTATAAATTGTTCTCTTAAATATGTTTCATCATCAATTCTAATTGGAGACTAGCAAGGGGAATAATGCTCCACTTGGGAAGAAGACCCTTGCTCTAACTTTTGTCTTTTTGGAGCACTAGTTGTAGGTGGACTTTCTAGCTTTAGTCAAGCTACTGAGGGGGAGCCTGTTGCACATTCTGGATCATTACATATCCTGCCCTTTTCTGCAAAGTGTACTGACTAGGAGACACCATATTTCTACTATTTATTCTCTTATGGGCCTCTGTAGCCTGGTATGGATAAGCCTTGACATATGCATCCTTCTTCTCATTCATGGCTTGTATTATCATAGAGAAATTTTTCATCAATGCCTGCATCTGGGCTCCCCAATATTTCTTTTCTTTCAATGGATCATAATGGAGGTCAAAAGAATTAATGAATTCTAGGGTTTTGCTAAATACTATCCATTTCTTCTTTCTCAATTCTTGTTCTTGCAAAGTAAAAAAATTTCTAATCACATCCTCTAGATAGTAAACTTGTTGTACGATGCAGGAACCTTTTATTCTCTCTCTTAAGAGGTCATAGAATCCTTTAGGATCAATAAACCTAACATGACACTCTGCCATGTTATATCTCTCTAAGAACAAATTCAAATGCTTCCACCTTTTTCTTACAAAAATAAAATCATGTGCTACAGTAACAATTGGAAAAAATGTACCCTTCTTAGGCAACTCCCTCTCATCTATAGTCCCTATTTAACATAATAACTCAGCTATTCCTATCTTGAAGGCACATGAAATGGAAGCACATGAGGCTTTCCTAGGAAGCCATATACTCTTATCACTATTGAAATATTATAGGGAATGATATCCCCCCAATTATGACTAACCAATAGCCCTTTTGCATGGTCCTTGGATCTAGCCAATTCTAATAGTCCTTGTGGAATTCTAGGGTTGTCTCTTCTCAAAAGAAATCTAAGCTTTGATGCAAAATATCGGTCAAACTTCACATAACTGGTATCTGTGGCTTTTGAGGTCATATCCATACTCCATAACTATATTGGATTCCTCTCTCCATTTCTAGTTGTTCCTAGCTCCATACCCTTATAGAAAAAGGTGAATCCCTTGTACAAGCATATATGCATGAGCAATGAATACCAACAGAAATGTTTATCCACTTTTCCCCTTGCTATCCCCACCAAACTATTGTGAATTTCCTTTGCAAGAAAAGTAACAAAATCTAGAATAGTGCTCATTCCAAATTGAAGAGTTTGAGCTATTATAAGGACAATTGAACTTGTGATCTGCTCAGCTTCATCCATTCCAAAAAATTTACAAAGAGAAATATATAATAGCTAAGCCCTAGGGTTAAAATGTCTCTTAAGTAATGGCTCAGGTGTGCTAGCAGTAATCATAAACAAGGTTGCAACTTTAGTAGCATTCTCCTGCAATGGTACTAGCCTTAAGTATATTCTTTGTGCATCATATCTTGCTTTCAAATCATCCATATCAATGATTTCATGTACAACATGGTTAGGGTTAAGGTGAAAAACTTCACTGAGCAGCTTAGGGCCAACCCTATAAAGATTTAGTCCAGAATGATTCTTCACCCAACCTATAATAGGATCATATTTCTTATCTAGGTTATTCGATAGATCACTATCAAAAAAAACTATAGTGACTATTAATTTTCCAATGTCAAATTCCCAGACATTGCTCATGGGGGTCTCTAAATTCCTTTCCGATAAACATTTTTTGACCAATTGTAAACCCCTGATAGATACTTGGGTGTCTCTTACCTAGTTTGTTGTATCATAGAAACCCTCAGCGACAACTACCCTAGGGTTCTTAGGAATGAGTTGCCTTCCTTTAGTTATTTCATTTACTGATGAGGGAAATTATTCTAGGAAATAATCATGCATAGACCTCCTTAAGTAATTAGTTTTCCAAGAAAGCTCCTTCCATGCAGGCATCTTTTAAAAATTTTAAACTCCTACAATAGCAAATTCTAGATTTCTTATGGTTACAGGTTACTTACCCGCTAAATTTTCCCTTTTCTCTCTACAATTTTCTCTGTAATTTCACTAAAATTGCTATGAAATTCCATGCCCTAGCTCTAGAAATCCTTTTTCTCTGAGAAAATTTGCAACTTTTTGATTTAGTAACGGCAAATTTTTATATTATATCCATGCATTAAGGTTGCAGGAAGGAACTCTGAATCATATTAACTCCTCTAGCCATTATTTTTGTGTTTGTACTTCAACATTGAATTTCACCCCTTGATCTTATGATGATCGAATGACTTCATTTGAAAATGCAAAAAGCTTTAAAAATTTGAGAGCCCCTAGCCATGTGTCAAAAGGGTGCATGCTCGCATTACTTAAAATTCCTGTAACTTCGTATTATAGGCATGTGTTCTCCATTGATCTTTCCCAGATTGATGTTGGGCCAAAGTCCTTTTCTTTGATGGCCCACTTAGCTAACTTAACCAATAAAATATCATTCATTTAACAATGTGCTCTAATAGATTTGACTACAACATTTAAAGTTTCAGCACCCATGACATCACTGCTTCCAACTTGGCATACCTGTCATATTCCACCAATGAGTGCACTTTGCTTCATTTTACCTTTCTAGCATGTCATCACTCATCATTCCCTTTAAGTCTTGGTCCCTCTATGCCCACTTTCCTACATTATTTAAATGTTGATCAAGTCCATATTGCGGGTAAGCACTAAACCTAGATCTTATTCAGATCAACAGTGATCAAAAAAATCTTGTGACTGTAATATCTAGTTAGCTACTTAGACCAATGAGATGTTTTCTCTATACTTCAACTCATCTGACAAGTACCAAATAAGACAAGTTGTTATTACCTTTTGAGAAAGGCAAGCCCATGATGTCACACTATGCCATGTGTCGCATTGGTGCTTCCTCCCAATGTATAACATTCATGCACTTTATTATTGCGGGCATGCACTAGCCCTTGATTCTTTTCAAGATCAATGATCAGAAACTCCAAACTATAGAATAATACATTCATTAAAGAACAAGCTAATGATATTGCAAGAATTTCAAAATGTGCACAAGAACACTGATATCTCTGCAAGAAGGTCTGACTAGCTCTGACAACCACGAACCTTTTGCGGCACACTAAGGCTGAAATATCAACAAGGGCTATGTGTTGAAAAGGCGCTTTCTCACAATATGTAAAGACCTTCCAGCTCCATATTGCGGGCATGTGATGGCCACTGATATGATCAAGATCAACAGTCGCACAAAATCTGTATTACATAGGACCTTTTCAAATAAAATAATGCAATTAAGGAGAACTTTATAAGGTTTATCAAAATATTAAAAGTTCATTCTTATGTAAAAAAACCTTTAGGATAAAAAATGTCCCACCAAAATTTATTTGAAATAATACTTTCTAAAGTTTTCAAAGGCTAGGGCCAAGTAAAGCAAGGCATAAGGTTATTTGCTGATTTTTTTGCCTAGGGTTTTTTGAAAAAATTTCAAATTACTTGGAGTGCACATTTAGGGTTTTTCACTGTTGAATACACCAAAACAAGGGTGTTGAAAAACTAGGCCAACAAGTGTAGAGTATCTATTTTTTATCCTATTTAGGGACTAGAACACTAGGAACAACACAAGGGCTGAGACTCTTTTGAATGAGTTCTTTGGATAACAAATCACTGATCTATTTTGATAACTCTACATTCTGATCAGGGGTAAGTTTATATGCAAGCATTCTGGAAAGAGAAGCACCTAGTATGAAGTCAATCTAGTGTGATATGTCCCTCAATGGTGGGAGTTCATCTAGAGTGTCTCCTACAAGTATCCCTTTACACTTCTATAGTAGATCATTTACTTCTTTCTACACTTCTTTGGTGACTACATTCCTCTTAGATTTGAGGACTAGCACATACCATATTTGAGAGTCTTGGTTGGTATTCAACATCTCTTGTTTACCTACCATGGCAACTAATTGTTCTTTGGTTTTCTCTTGGAGAGGGTCAAGGTTGGGAAGAAGATTGTATTTAAGACCATCTTTGGTGATTTGGTACTTGTTAATGACACCATCATGTTTGGCCTTAAGGTCATACTTCCATGGAAAACCTAGTAAAAGGTTGCAAATGTCCATGTCTACAATGTCACAAAGGACCCTATCCTTATAATCTTTTATGGACAAGTCCACCCAACCCAATTCATTTATCAGTGTTTGTTGCCCTTAGTCAGCCAAGATACATGGGAGGGATTTAGGTGGGATATTCTTTCTAGTTTCAACTTATCTACCATTTCTTTAGAGACAAGGTTTTCAATCATACTAGAATTAATAATGAAATTTACATGGCTTTTGTAGTTGGTCTTGAAGAAATTCTTCCTTGGTGGAGGCTCTACTGATATGGGTTCTTGGATCAATGTCCTCTTCATCATGAGAGTAGTACCTTCTTCACTAGTATAGTTTTTGATACTTTCATCATCATCATCCTCTTGAAAAACATTATTTCTTCTTTCCCACTAATTGTACTTCTTCTCAAGAAATTTGTTTGTATAGTGGCCAATCTGGTTATAATTGTAGCATTTGACCTACCCATTGTTTCTTCCACCATTTTAGTCTCTCTCATTTCCACCTCTTGAACTATTCTCACCTTGAGTGTTCTCCCTTTTAAAATCTCGTTAAGGTCTATTTCCTTTTGTTTCTTTACTCGCATAGTTTCCTCTTCCTCTACCATTCTTTCCTTTATTTCTACCATTTTGTTCATTCCTTTTCCCAAACTTCTCTTCAACCTTAAGTACCAATTGATAACACTAGTATATAGTGGTAGGTCTTGTCAAACTTAATTCATCTTGTATGGCAAGCCTTATTCCTTGCATACAACTAGCAAGTTTCACATTCTTAGGTTCAACTAGTATGGATTTCATCACCAATTTTTTTAATTCCTCAATGTAGGTGGAGATGTCCATCTCCTTCTACCTCAAATTCATTCTCTTCTTATAAAGTTGAACTTCATAATCCTAAGGGATATACCTATCTCTTTGAGTGGAGTCACCATTTTCTTCCATGTGGTGACTAAATTCTTTTCATTCTTCACCCTACAATCTTGAGTGAAGTTTCACCATGTGAGTGCAGAGCCCTTGAGTATAGTCTTGGCAATATTCATGTTTTTGATCTTAGGGATGTCTTCACAATCAAAGAAACTAGTTAGGGAATCTACCCAATCCATTATAGCCTCTAGGTCCATCTTCTTATTGTATGTGGGAAAGTAAAGCTTAGCATTCATGGTTCTCCTCTCCATAGATTTCAAAGTCCCCACAAGTAGCCTCCAGTCGGTAGGACATTCTTCTTCCTTTTGCTCAAGGGTTCTTGATCACTCCATTGTCTAAGTTATTCATAGTTTTCACTACTTCTATTATGAAGCTCTTCTTTAAGTGTATCCATCTCTTGCCTTATCAACTACATCTCTTTGTACCTTTGTTCATCTTGCCTTACTTTCTAGTCTCTCAAGTATTTCACAATATTTGCATTGGTCATCCTTGAAGATAACCCTCTTTCATCTTCTCCTTCCATGGTGTTGTCAAATTTCTTACCCTAAGGGATCATAGGTTGCTCTGAGACCACTTGATGTAGAGGTCTCCCTACAACATGCAACAATGGTGTAGTGTTTCATTAGACTACTTCAAACACCCAAAAAATTAGAAGCATAGAGCACTCATAAGCGACTTGACAAGACAATTTTGAAGCAAACCGTATTTTCAATAAAAAAAGGCATTTTATCATTTTTCCACAAAATTTATTGGATAAAAGTTTATATTTGATAGAATTATGGATATGTCAATAGTTCACAATGTTGAGAATAGACTAAAATTGAAGGTTATTTTTGTGAAACCCATAGAAGGAAACCATAAGTCATCATTATCCATTACTCTGAACAATGTAGTGTATTTGGAAGATATAGGAAGTTATCTTACTAGTAAGTTTGAATCTATTGGAAGTATATGAACAAGGATATGGAATTAGTCTTTAATAATGATATGACTATGAAATCTAAATTTGAACACTTGAAGGAACTAGACCTATTCAAATATCATTTTACCAAGAATTGGACACAGATCATACTAATTAAAATATATGATGAAAAAGTATCGATGGAAGATAGTGTAGTTGATATTTCAGCCAATATTATTCATGAGATAGCTAGTGTTAATAAACATGGCAGTGTACCTATAGGTGAGAAATTGGTTAAAAAGAAACTTTAGAGTTACACAAAGGTGGTGTATAATGGAAAGGCCATGGTGATCAGCACCATTAAACAAGATGATGTAGGTTTCCTAAGTAGAATCATTGCCTACTATGTATGTGCAAGTTCCAAGTTGATGAATTGTCATCCAGATTCATCTATGCAGCTTACGAGATATGTATTGAGAAGGAATAAGTTAAACTTCATGAAATTCTAAGAATGCAACTTCTTGAGAACCTAGAGAAGATCAAGAGACCTAAGAATGGTGTGTTTAGATTTCATTCGTTGATCAATCATTTACTTTTTCATGTACTTAAGAGATTTCCATATTTGTTAATCATAGATATTATGAGCAGTGAGAGTTGTACAATGGAGAAAATCAAAGATGTATGTAGAAGACATCCAGTAGATAAAATATTGGATAGTGGAAACTTGATAATGAAAACATTTTAGAATGAGATTTAGAATTGCACTTATAATTGAAGATAGATTAAAAGAATATCTTTGTGTTATGACTGATATAGGTTTTACTTATATTCAAGCATTAGAACCTCAAGAAAAATTTATTAATCTCTTAGGTTATGAATTGAGTAATGAAATAGTAGTTGGAAAAATTGATTTATTGTTGAAATTAGAGGACCAAGCTGAATAAAGATTTATAACTTATGATGAGATTACCCAATCAACTCATCAAGCCTCCTTGGATAAATCATCTCACAAGAAGGTAGAAACTAATATAAGAAGAGAAGAGGAAAATAAAAGAGAGCAAGTAGAAATTGCCTGAAGATGAGATGAAAACAAAAGTAAAGGAAGAAAAGAAAAGATTCGTTGAAGAGGAAATGAAAAGGAAAATAGAGGAAGATAGTAATAAGAGATTAGAAGAGGAAGAAATGAGAGGAAAAGAAAGAAATGAAAGAGATGAGAAAGAGGAAGAAGAAAGAAGAGTCAAAGAGCAGAAAAGAAGCAAGGGAAAGTTGACACTAAACCTTCTAGTCCATCTACTCCACTTTCACTTACTAGCTTGACAATTGATGATGATGATCAAACTGACTTGGTCTCATCTTTTTCAAAACTTATTCAGAAGAATAGGATAGTAAAGAGTCTACATAGAACCCTAATGGAGGTTACTAATAAATTACATAGTACTCTGGCAGTGCAACATATAGAGGTGGATCCCAAATAGAGGGCATATGTAGTACTAAAATCCTTTGATGAAGAACTAAAAAATTTGTCGAATGTTGCAAAAACAAAGGCATAGATCTCACATGATGCTAAATTGGTTAGCACTATTTGTCAGAATATTAAGAAATATTTGATAAGTCTTGATACTTGTATCAAGCAACTTCGAAAATGTCAATAGGATGGTAACATATTGTATATCAAGTGTACTCTATCTCACAAGCTAACTAAATATATTGATATTCAGATTAGAGGAAAGATGAATGAGCTAGAGGCTCTATCTAGCTAGTTACAACATCCCACTAATAAAATCAATGATTTTGAAGGATAAATGGCTATTATTCATTATGATGTCAGGAAGGTAGAAATTTAGAAGGAATTTTTTTTGAAAAGAGTATCAGATTTTAGAGAGTCTATTGCTCTGAAAATATCTATTCTTGAGAAATAGTTAGAGGAATGTGTCAAGGCCAAGGACATTTATTTTGACTTTTTATACTCTGACCTCAATGTAGTTGAGATTGCATCATATGTTCTTGTGCAATTCTCTCCTCTACTAAATAAAAAAAGGATACATGGACAAAAGGTATGAGAAATATTAAGGAAACTTTTGATGGTTCCATGAAGATACTATCTGTTAGGGATTTTGATAGTAGATGGATAGTTTTTGATAACTTTTGACATTTTAACCAATTCCATTAATGTCAAAGGGGTAGAACTACATAAGAAAATTTTTAAATTAGGTAAAGAGGATAAAATAGTATTGCAAAGTATGAAAACATGATGTAAGGGGGAGCATATGTAAGACGAACAAGTTGTAATAGATGATTAATATAGTGTTACTTTATTGTTTTTGACAAATTTTTGATACTTAGCCAATTTTCCCTATTTTGTTGCCATCTAACAATTGGCTAATTAAAATATGTAATTATTGTCATTTATGGAAACACATGATGTACATGCTTACTAGAAACCTAAGAAATAAAGATACTTAGCTTTTGCTATTTAGAAATTGTCTAAGTATGAATTTAGTATATAATAATGTATTATTTTGTATGTAACTTGTTCCTAATGTCATATTATGACTAAAAAAGTTAGATGGAAATAGTATACATGTTGATGATGACATGTATAACCGTAGAAGTCATTACAAATTGTACTATAAAGAGATATTTATGTTTTACCAGCAAAACATGACAAGAGAATTTAAGGAAATGAATTATTTTGTTTACAAAATAAACGTTGGAATTACAATAAGAAAAGTAAACTTCTAAGAGGGGGGGAGGGGGTGAATCAGTAGTTTAAACTTGGACCCATAAAACTTTCACCACAAATCCATCTCATACATTAAATGAATAACATATAAAATATGTAAATCTAAATCATGTAAACACAAATAAGTAATCACACACATATGACACCAGATATGATTACCCACAAACCCTCCAAGTGAGAAGGTAAAATTGGGGTGGGGAACACACCCACAAATCTTCACTACTACAATAATAAACTATATCCAATTAAGGTTACAATGTTTTGACCATGAAACATGATCTACCTTGTTAAAAGCTTACAAAGAGTATTAGGTCTCACCTTATTAGAGGATTTCAACACCTTGTTAGAAATGTGCCTAGTTAAAGGACTTTAACTTATAACTAAGGAGGCACCCTATTATGGGATTTCATATAGCCTATTAGGACTACTATATTAAGAGATTTCACTGAAATCACCTATTAGAATGTCTCATCATAGATCTTGTGACTGGCACTTGTTTGCTTGGTAACAGATCACCTCTAAACAATATCTTCTTGATCCTTATTGATTAGATGTCTCTTTTTTGTATCCTTTTCTTTATCGCCTATTCTTCTTTAATTAATTTTGCAATGTAGTTTCACTTCATAACTTCTAAGTCACTATGAATGCTTTATTTTTACATGCAAACTATCTTCTTTCTTGTCTCTATACTAATCTAAAGTTTAGGATTTTTTCCTCCTTAAGAATATTTTGGTGGCTTAGGGTTAGGTATGAATCTATTGCTAAGATTCATCTATTTTTCCATTTGATCCTTCCTATTTTCTAATTGGTTACATGTAATTACATGGCAAATCTAACTAGAGATTCATCCTTATCTCCAAAATATCAAAATTCAATTTTAAATCAGCTCAAAAATAGTTTACATAGTTGTTTGTTCCTTTAGAAACAAATATGTCAAAACTATCTTACACGACATCTAAAGTCTCTAATGCTCGACATACACTAATCTTTTTGTTGTGACTCAGCACCTATATTTCTCAACATCTACTATTTACTTGGCTCATGCATCACTTAGCATATACTATTTGTTTAGCACATGAGTTACTTGACACATGAATGGCTTAGTACTCACTATGACTCAACATGGTGTATTTTTTTACATGTTGTGCTTGGCATGTACTACTAGTTTAGAATGAACTAATTAAATGGCTTAAGTGTGTTGATACTCACTTGTCAAAACCAATATGAGATCAACAATCTCCCCCTTTGAAATGAGTATCAAAAACACCCGAGTATACATTATCATCCTTAACCTTACAAGCATAACATATCTCAACTTGGCTTATTTTCAAAACTTCAAAATATCAAAATTTTGTAATAATTTGTCTACCCCAATATTTGATAATTCCACTTGAATTGATAAGTCTATTATATAACCATAATTCTGTACTCATTTTGAGTAAATGTGTCTTTGATGATACACTTCAACTTCATGTATTTGATATCTCTTATTTCATTCTCCTCCTTTTCTCTATTGCTCTCAATTTCTCCCTCAAAAATATATCGCCCCCCCTTGGTCTCCTCCTTTATTAACAATATAGATCTCCACCTTTTTCACACTTATGTCAATGGGCTATACACTTATTGTGTGTTTGTCTAGAAAAGATTTATGGACATTCAATATTATCTTGAGGGCTCCATCTTAGTTACCACATGCGACATCTAATGACTTGATTTGGATGGAAAGCTCAGAAACAAGGTGGACTAGACCATCTAAAGTAGAAAGACTAGGGTCTTTCTTTAGTAGGGTTTCAGCATAGCCTAACTCCCTAGACAAAATTTTGATATGCCATGTGAGAGTTGCCTAGATGCTAGTCATTTTGGCTCTTATGTTAGCCTCATCTGATGTCAATATAGCTAACTGACTCTATGTTTGAATCAATGTCCTGAAATGCTTCTAACTCTAAGCTGGATTGATTGGTAGTTTTGCACCTAGTGTAGTGATTTGAATTTCTAGACTCAAAATATGGTTTTTGGTCTCTTGGGTGCAGAGTGAGCGATTGCACAATTTAGTGGACAATGAGAATATGTTCTCAAGTAACTTCTTCACATCCTCAACCTTACTTGCCAATGCAACTTGCATTTGTGCTATATCACTACATATTTTCTCATTCACCTTGTTTTGGAACTTCTTTTCTAATAATTCAAGTAATTTGGCATTTTAATCTAGGTCTTCATTAATGCATTTTTCTACTATATCTATCAGTTATTTCATTAACGACTTGGTCTCACTAGGAGTTGGTAAACTAAATGCATCTAGAAAGATTTCTTTAATGTCTTGTAGTGCCTACTTCTGTTTGTGATCTCTCCTAAGAATTTCTTGATTTTTTTTTCTTTTTAAAGTCCACTCTAATATGCCTATTTTTTATATTTTCATGGTATCATAATCGTATTTGGGTATAACAATATATTACTCAAGGCTCACATCTCCATATTGAACTACCTTTTTAGCATTTAATGAGCTTGGGCTTGGCACTAAGATATGCAATGGGGTAGCATCTATTCTTGTCTTCTAAAGGGTATTATTGGATGGAGTGCTAGATATTGGTAAGGTTACAAGGGCTTGGATTGCAGTTTGCTCCTACAATTGTGGTGTCATATCACGCTCTTCAGTCTTGCCCAATTCTCCCATAATGAATTTTCTTGCACCTTTGCCTTATGTTGTTGGTGTAGATAGGTCTATCTAACCTATTTCTTGTTGTTTTATAGTAGTGACATGTACTTCCACTATGCTCTTCTCTTTAGTGTCATTCTTGGCTATTGTATCAATATTGTTAGATGTATCTTCTAGCATTTGAATCAAAGGTTGTACATTAATGACTGGATGGTTAATAGAAGGTAGTTCTTGTGCATTTCCCTTTTCCCTTAAAACATTAGTCATAGACTTTTGTAGTTGATCCACACTGATCAAAATAAGATTATCACAAAGTTTAGCTTGTAGTGTAGATAGTCCTAATATCTTCTTCAAATCATCTTTAGTGATGGGATTAATGTTATGAAATGATAGATAAACCACATCTTTGAAATTTATTGTTTTAGTACTCTCATTTGTGACACTCAGAGGACTAACATTTAACAATTGTGTGTCTTGCACACTCTGTTCTTCTAGCTTCTCTAGCTTAGACATTGTCTTATAATTTACTTCCATTTCTATTCATCCTTTAATAGTATTATCTTTGTCATAATTTTCTTCATCATCCTTTACCTCAATAGGTTCAGGTTCTCCTTCCTTTATTATGGTTAATTCATAAATGAGTTTCCATATCTATGTTGACTTTTTCATAACATCCTCTGTAATGTTAAAAGCTCTATGTTTAGGTGTGAAAATAACTGTATACTTTTTCATAGCATTAGAAATTTAAACCTTAGTTAATTTAGGAATCACTTGTGCCAATGTGGTCTCCCTAATTTATCTTTCTAGGGTTAGACAATAGTACCATACTATCTTTTTCTTTTTCTTCAAAGCTGAAATAGTCTTCAAATCCATGGTAATCTAGGACTTTAACATCTCATAATTTCTAAAAAGCTTTTGTAGTGTTATCTACCTCTTCTACTAGTAAAGCTATTATAGCTACAAAGGCTTCATCCACATTTATTTGATAGACTAAGGGTCTCAACCATCTTAACCTTGGTGTGGTAGCTTGTACAAATGTATAATCAGCATCCACAAGAAAACATACATCCTTATAATGTTTCTCAACTAAAGATACTAGTATTCTTAGTCTCTCTTTCCTTGACTTCTTGAGGTCTTCAAAATAGCTTGTTATCAAAGATTCAATATTCTCTTCTAACTACTCAATATACTCACCAATCTATATAACTATTGATCTTTTTGTTTTCCATCCAACTGTACTAAATGAGGGGAATGTGTTTTGCACATAAAAGAATATAGAAATCCATATAGAGCCAAATTTGCATTGTGGACTCTTAGTTTTCCTAATTGTTCCAAGGTTCTCCATCAATTGTTGCAATTGTAGCTCTGTTTGGTCATATGTATGATCTTTCTTGACAATTTTGTATCCAACATCCATAGCTATACAAGGTACACTATTCAATCTACTAGATTCATAGAACTAGTGTGATATAATTCTTACAAAAAATTTTATTAGAGGGTCAGTGATTATGTCTATTGCATGACCCTCTTGTTCTAGACAACTCAAATTATCTTTTCAATCACTTCCTCTGAATCACTTCTCAGTGTCTTAAGCCAATCTAGGGTTGGGTAACCAGTAACCCTATGGATTATTCTCGTAGTAATTTTAATAGGTCCATTTTCTAGCTATAATGAACCATCATAAATTTTCCTAAGCACTATCCTAATCCATCTATCTTGAATACATTTGGAAAATCTAGGGCTTGTGTTAATCCCTGCCTCTTAATGATTTTTAACTCTTCTTTCAAAACACTATTATCACAGAGTTTTTTGGATGGTTCCCTAGTTTCCATGTCCTCAATGCTTCCTATCTTATACATGTATCATTTTCTCACATCTTGTATCATTATTTGGTGGAATCATTGACAATCCACCAGAAGGGTCTTTCTTATAAGAAATGTTAGGAATATCTTTAAAAATGGGTTACTTGACGTCATTACTTACTAACTAAACATTCAAGACTTCCTTCCCTCTATTTTTTTGAACTTGATGCCATAATGTGAGACTAGGGTTTATGAAATTTTAAACTATGTAACTTGGCTCTTGATAAATACCTTATGAAATTTGATGAATGAGTCTGAGATTGTTGCTTGAATTTTCTACAACTGCTTGGAATAGATTTCTAGATCACCTTCTACTCTAATCATTCCTTCTTAAAATTGATCAAATACCCTTTAAAAACCTTGCAATTAATATTGAGTGCCTAAATAGCTATAAGCTCAACATCAACCAATTTTAGGCTCACACTAACATCCATTAACATTTCCATTACTTGACAATCACTACAAGCTTAGCATCAACTATCTAGTTTGATAGCTTGACATATTCTAATATTCCACTCGAGACACATAGAAAAATATTCATTCTCAAAAAAAACATGAAAAACTCATAGATTTATCTTGAATTCTTAACAAAATATTGCATCTTTATTTATGCTAATATAGTCCTTTTAGTACTGGAAGATTTTGGAACTAATGTATGATATATCTTTTAGATATCAATCCCACATACCTTTAGATTGCCTATTTTGATGAGTTGTGATCACCTGACCCATTGGGTGAGGTGATCCCTTCTCCATTTGACACACTACAACTATCTTTCTTTTTCCATGTCTTGTTCATCTCATCTCTAATGTGTTCAATATTTTCCTTGACTTTGCCTTTATCAAATTCACAACTTGGTACCTTTGATTTTGTTGGACAATACCTACTAATGTGACTAGTCTTGAAATAGTTGAAACAAGTGGTTTGACTCAACCACCTTTGGTAGTTACCATTGAAGTGTGTCCTAATACAATTTTTAGGAACATGTCCATATTCTTGACAATAGTGACAACTATATCTTGTAGTATAATCCCAGTTATAAGAGTTATCATTGTTCCTTGGCTTTGTTTGCCTGTTTGATGACCACATGGGCTTGGATCTACATTCAAAAGCTCTATGTCCATACTTCTGATAGTTGTAGAAATATCCTTCAAATAGTTGTGTATGCATGGCCTTGGTTTTGCATTCATGTGCTTGATGACCTTTCTTGTTCCACTTATGACAATGAATCATGCTCTTGGGCTTAACATTCTAATTTGTAGTCTTGATCCTACACACATTAGAAGTATGTCCTTTCTTAACACAATTATGAAAAGTTGGTTTGGAGTTCTTACCTTTTTTTTTGCTCTACTCTTCATTTTTAGATGATTCTCCTTCTTCAGAACTTGTATATCCTAGTCTAGATGTGTCATTATTGGATCTAGGCCATCTCAATAATTGCTCTAAGTATTTGATGGATTCATTTGTCTTGTTGAAACTTCTAGAAAATTCCTTTTCTCTCTTTAGATCACTCTACAATTATCCATTGTGCAACTTCAATACAGTTATCTCAATGTCCTTGAGACTTAACTCATAGTTGGCATTCATGATTTGACTTATAGTGTCCAATTGCATGTTCAAAATCTTCGTTAGCTTTGTTGACTTCTCTTCCAGTCTGTTAGCCAATATTCTTTTTTCCTCTTCAATCATGGATTTGTCTTTCATAGCTTTCTTATTTTGTTCAATTACCTCACATAGTATTATGGCTTGTGATTCTTGCTCTAACTTGAGATTTTTTATTTCTTTAGCTTGGACTCTATTCTTTTCCATTAGATCTACAATTGGTGCATCAAATTCATTGGAGTCACCAATTAAAAATAGCTTGGTAGCATCAAATCTTTGTATTGTGTGTCATTTTCTACAATAACAATTTCTTTCCTTCTATCCAAGGACTTCTTTAGTTCTTCTCTTGCTTCATCCAATTACTATAGAATGAGTTGTATCTCAATTCCCTAATTCTCAATAATCTTTCACAATTTATAGACTTCCATTTCAAGATCTTTCCTCAAAGCTAAAAATATTCTCTTTCAAAGAAGAAGGCTATGATACTAATTATTGGAATTAAAATAAGAAAAGTAAACTTGTAGTTGGGGGTGGGGGGGAGGTATGTTTGAATCAGTAGTTTAAACTTGGATCCATAAAACTTTCATCACAAATCCATCTCATACATTCAATCAATAACATATATGTACATATAAATCATGTAAACACAAATAAGTAATCATACATATATGATACTAGATATGATTACCCAAAACCCCTCCAAGTGAGAAGGTAAAATTGGGGTGGGAATGACACCCACAAATATTCACTACTATAGCAATAAAGTGTATCCAATTAAGGTTACAATTTTTTGACCATGAAACACGATCCACCCTATGAAAGGTTTGCCATGTTAAAGGCTTACAAAGATAGTAAGGTCTCACTTTTTTAGAGGATTTCAAGACCCTATTAGAAGTGTGACTAGTTAAATGACTTCAATTTACAACTAAGTAAGCACCTTGTTAAAGGATTTCTTATAGCCTTTTAGACCTACTCTGTTAAGACATTTAACAAAAATCACCTATTAGAATGTCTTAGCATAGATCCTATAGTTGACACTTTCTTGCCTTATAATAGATCACTTCTAAACAATGTCTTCTTGATCAAATGTCTCTTTGTCATATCATTTTCTCTATTCTTTGTTCTACTCTAACTGATTTTGCAATGTAATTTCCCTTCTAAGTCACCATGAATGCTCTATCTTTCACATGAAAACTATCCTCTTTTCTCCCTTTACACTCCTCTAATGTTTATGGTTTCATCCTCCTTAAGTAGACTTTGGTGGCTTAGGTTTAGGTATGAATCTACATCTAAGATTCATCCATTTTGCCCCTTAATTCTTCCTATTTTCTAATTGGTTTCATGCAATTGCACAAGGAATCCAACTAGAGATTTTTCCTTATCCCCAAAATATTGAAATTCAATCTTAAATCAGCTCTAAAATGGTTTACATAGTTGTTTGTGCCTTTACAGAAAAATATGTCAAAACTATCTCACTCAGCATCTGAAGTCTCTGTTCCTTGGCATACACTAATATTTTTGGTGTGATTTGAGATCTGTATTTCTTGATATCCACTATTTACTGGGCTCCTATATCATTTGACATATAATATCTAATCAACACTTAAGTGATTTGGCACATGAGTCGCTTGGCACTGACTATGACTAGGCATGGTATATTACTTACATGTTGTGCTTGATATGTACTACTAGTTCAACATGAACTATGTAAATGGATTAAATGTGTTGAAACTCACTTGCCAAAACCAATTTGACATGAACAATAGTTACTTGTCCAAATAGGGGTAACATCCTAGATTTTTACACTAAGTTGGAAAAATATATTGTGATCTTAGCCAACATAGCAGAAATTTTTTAAAAGGCATGGTATTTATGCAAAGGAAACCTTTCAAAATAAAAATGGAAGTGATGTGTAAGTTGTACAACTATTGTGCTATGCCATGTTTTGTAAAGCTATTTTTTGCGATCTGAGATCATGTTGAAGATTAGAGATCAGTCAAGGAATAAGTTACAATACCTACATTCTAGAAGTTTGATTAATTATTTGGGTAGCGAGCTCTTCTTGTAATTGGAAGTGCATGTTTGGCTAGTGGAGTCATTTTACATCTACTATACTACAACTCCTAATATGGTTGGCACATTTGCTAATAGGGTGAATCTCCTAACAAGGATTCAAATTCTCCTAATAGGGACTCTCTATACGAAATTTTCTCATTGACTCCTAATAGGGTCCATCCTCTAACAAGGAACTTATATATCAATATATCATCTAGTGGGTATCATTCCCACAAAAGTTTTCCCTAGGGTAGTGGGGGGGTAGGGGTAGGGGCCTCCCAAGTTGATAACTTGCCCTAGATTCCCTATAGAATGGTGGGGTAACATGCCCCACTATAGTTTAGTTGGCGTATAGTAGGTTCCTTCCGGTTGGGAGGGGTGGGGCTGGAAAACTATTGAAAGACAAGCCTGACTGTCTAGAATGAATGTTTATGCAGGGTGGTGGGCATGCTGCCTAAAGAAACAACAACGGAGGGGTCTTGAGTCCAATAGGCTTATTATGGAGATAGATAGAGAAGTATTCTGCATGCATAAGGAGGTTTATCTATATTTTTGATATAGAACTCACCTCGACCTTGGTTTATGACCGGATAGGGATAAGCGTCTTCTAGGTCTGGTTCAGTGTGTGCACTCTCCATCCAACTATATCGGGTAGTAGGGCTTCTCTCCCCTACTCTCTGTACTATGGGATAATGCGGTGGAGAGTGAAATTAGAAGACGATATTGTCTGCAACTATAGTCGGAGAGAGGGGAAAGGTTTGTGTGATCCTGCCCTTCGAGGAGTATCCCGTGGGGATGGTGGTGGGAATCGGGGCAGTGTTCTTTGCTGGTAGGAGTGGCTGGGGGGTTTCTTTGGACCCCTACTTGCCCTACTTTCTAGATGCCTACTATTATAAGGGGAATTGGCTATGGGCTCAAAGCCAATACTTAGCTCCAGATGTCACTTCATGGAGTGGGAGTAACCACAGTTCTCGAGCAATGAATTCTATCAGAGAACTCGACCCAGGCCTACCTATCTATAGTTTTAGGTCTATAACCGCCCAGGCGGATTGGAGATTAGAACCCCCTCCCCCTATATATTAGATCTTGCCATTGGGCGACTGGAGCTCCAATTTGTTGCTTATATCTCAATAAATAAAAGAAGGGGGGGCTGAGTGGGAGTGAGCCGAGTACATTATTTCTTCCACCTCGAATTAATCTCTGAAAGTCCCTATCTGTTTCCCATTATTTGAGTAGGCAACTATAGTGCCGTTCTCTTATAGCCGACGATCTTGCTTGTTTGTGGCCAGATTCCCTATAGAATGGTGGGGTAACATGCCCAATCATCAACACGGCTACCCCTAAATAGATTATTGTCTTGAACACCCAAATAAACCCCACCCCTTCTAGACCAAACATGCAAAAATGGAAGAATCGAGCACTCAACAAGCAGCCCCGTAGAATTCTATAGGCATCTACTCATCCATCTAGCCACCAATAGAATCGCACCCACAAGGAGAAGCCCCCCCAACTACAGACTAGAGATAGTCTTCCTACTATCTATAGGGCATATAGTATATATGTTATACGTCTGATGACTGATCAGGAGATCGATCATATTACATATATGATCCATCGAGACTTAACTCAGTGATACCCCACCCCACTACTCTAGTGAAAGTCTTCAATCAATTGACCTTTCAATCAGACATATTGAAGGCACCCAGTTCAATCCTCCTTGTTTCATATCTAATAACCCAACAAGCAAGGAACCAATAGAGAATGTAGGTAGATGCCACGGTGAAATGGATGTACCCACCACCCGATCTAGGGGTGGGTTGGGAAGTCTAGTTGTACCAACCTCAGCCAATCATCTAATAAACTGGCAATCGCTCGGTGGGCCCCTACTATTCTATGGGCAATCATTCTTGTGGGTTCGATAGTGCTCTGATAAATAGTAGGGGGAAAGGTTTGATCTGTTCATATAAGTAACTTTCTTTGCGTCCCTATCAAGTTCTTTCCTTGTCTCTATGTTCTACCAACCTAACTTTCCTTAGCTCCTCTTTTGTCTGAAGGGAGTAGTATGCCCGAAGGGGCAAATTGGTTGGGCGAGTTAGTGAATGGTATAGAGTGAGCTTGAGCCCAAATGTTCTCTCTCTTCCCTTTAGAACTCTAAGACTCTACTTATGCACTAGGGACTGAACCTTGCCCCTTAATGATTATTGGGCTACCGATCCCCTTAACGATTATTGGGCCCCTTAATGATTATTGGGCGAAGGTTCAAAAAAAATAGCAGCTTGGGCTGGAGTGAGAGCTATTACATTACCTGGAGCAGCATTAGGCATTGGAAAGGTTCTTAGTTTTGAGAGCAATTCTAGGGTTTCAGAGTAGGAGAGGGAAAGCAAGCAAGATGATCGACCAGCTACAGGAGTTGCAGAGGCTCTCAAACTTTTTGTGATCACTATACGATGATTATGGCCTATTATTGTAGGGGGAGATCTTGAGGATTATACAACTCCTTATAACTCTCTTAAAGTTGAAGGCAAGGGGGATCAAATGGAATAGATAAGTCTTCACCCTATTATGGCTGTGCTTCCCCCTTCAAGATCTAAGCTACTAGACTAACATAGCCCTACTATCTATAGGCGGTGTGTCGTTTGGGATATATCTAGTCTTTCGCCTCATATAGTACTCCATTTTGACTGTATCATAGCAGGCAATTAGTGCAAAAGGGCTCTCTCATCTGCTATTTGTACCAGGAGACAAAAGCAAGGAATCTTAGACTTTTGAGATGATAGGAGTGAGGCTGAGTGTTATAAGGTGGCTAAGGTAATCAGTTAATCTCTTTCTGAACATTAATCTGCTAAGCCTACCTTAGCCCTTAAAATATAGGGGTAGGGGGAGGAGATAGTTGTGGGAATGTTACGTAGAGATCAGTGGCTTCATCTCATGTCTATAGAATGCTAGGACGGGCACAGCGTCAAGGATAGGTGAAGCAAATGCCCTTTGCTAGCATCTCAATTCTATACTACACATGCACAACCCATAGAATAGTAGGGCCCCCTACACCAGTAGCCTAGGGTCCCCTAGCCTGGGGTTTAGTTCCAATAGCCCTACCCCCTATTATGGCCCCGCCTAGAATAATCTGCCCATTTTTTTCTAGGCCTATTTTGAAATTGTGTGTCGGGCAATAGTAGCGGGTATGCAGGGGGTTGGCATGTTACATATAGAATCTGCCCCCTACTATTTTATGGGCTTGTAGGCTGGCAGCAGGCCAGCATTAACAATCCTTATAAATTATAGGTACCCCTACTATTCTATGGCATGAGGATATAGGATCTCTTGCATTCCAAACTAATCATGAGAAGAATTATGCATGTAGGGTGGCTCCGTTCGGGGCAAGGTTTGCCCTACTATCTATAGGAAAACTTCTGCAGTAGGGTGAGAATAGTAGGGGGCTAGTCCTTACCTTTAAAATTGTAGGGGTTATGCATGTGAATACGCAGAGGGCTAGAAGAATTTGGAGGTAGATTAGTAGTGGGCCCCAAACTGGGGTTACTCTAGCAAGCTGATTAATTGGAGGAGGCTGGCGGCCTAATAGATATGGCACTAACTAGAATTTATTATGGATGCCCTTTAGAATATTAGGCCCCCCAACCTCTAGCCCATTGCCCCCTGCCATAGAACCATTATAGGGCTTTAGCACATGCCCTACAATTCTCAGTTCCTACCATTCTATAGGTGCATGTAGACGATTCTTTTTGACGCTCTATAGCCACCATAGAACCATAATAGGGATAGGGCTTCATGAATGAAGATTACAAGTTGCACCCCCTCCATTTGCATCATCTGCCCTATCGACACAGAATAGTAGGGCTCCCTATAGAATGGTAGGGCATGCCCGCCCGATTCATGCAGATGAGGCCCTATAATGGTTCTAGGGCCTTAGAATAGTAGGGGCCATTTATCACCCTGCTTCCATAATGGCAGTGTTCATGCATGCATAGGGACATGAGGATAGTTGTGGCTCAACCCCTACAATTCTATGGAGGCCCCAACTATTATGCAAGGAGCAAAGCAAAAAATGGTTGGTCGAAGCTTCGCAAAAAATGGTTGGATGAAGCAATAAGAAGCAAAGCGGGGAGCAGAGCGAATAAATAATTGGGAGTGAAGCAGGGCGCGGAGCGATAAATAATATCGAGGAGTGGAGCGATAAATAATTGCGAATAAATAGTTGCCCCTACAATTTGAAATGGGGCATTGCGGAGGCCCCTACTAATGGCATGTGGATATAGAATAGGCTGGGTGGTCGCGTTAGAAGAAGCAATTGAGTGTTCATCCAAGGATTGGAGTTCATAGAGTTATGCATGCATACAGAGGCCCTTTAGATATTGGCCCTACCCTACCCCTACTATAATAATGGGCAATGGGGAAATGGGGTGCATGGGCACATTATGTATAGACTCGAGAGGCCCTCCCATAGAATAGTAGGGGCCCACCCTTACCTGTTGGCCACTTGTGAATTTATTTGAAGGAACATCACTCTAGATCATTAGAAACCTACCAAACTCCATCATCCCTTTGCATGCATGCATGCATGCGACATCAAAATGGGCCAAAACTATTTTCAACCTGTAATTGATCCAAATAACGATCCAAATCTAGATATCAATCAGAAGTGAGAATAGTTTTTATGTAGGAACACGAGAACATGCTTTATGCTATACTTTTTGGAACACTAGTATTTTGATAGGATTTGGAGCACTAGTAGATGATGAAACAAAGCTCATTGGAACACTCACTGATGCCTCCACATGACTAGGTCCATCAGACAATGTAGTAACGGGGCTGAAACTTTTTCTAACTTTGATGCTCTAGCTGCCTCTTGACATCCTACGAGCAGTGAATCAATAGAATTGGGGCTTCCTTTAATTCATCGTAGACTGGATCATTTCTTAGTTGGTGGATCAAGAACTCTGGATCTGTTGGTGTTTTATTTTGATGTTACTAGTACTAAAACTACTAGGCGACAAAAGGCTTAGTACCTAGATATCAGTACATACACAACCTAAAGAATAGCCAATTCTCATTATCACTTGCATATGCAAAGTATTAGGATCCAACTTCCATAAAACCTTAGACGGTTTTCTACTCTTTTGGCTCTGTAAAACCAGGGCGGGTGCACCCGGGGATGGTTCAAAGATGGAATAATTGTATGAGAATTATTCTTAGTTTCATTTTGATTCTCATCTCTAAATCCTTAAACATATAAGTAAATAATCAGACAAACACATCCCTTGAAACAGATATGGCCAAGAAATCTTCTATAGCTCTGCAGATGTTTCCAACAACAATGGCTAAATGAAGCTAAAACAATCTAGGCAGGCAAGTGCTGGCCAACTTTGAAAATCTTACAGGAAAGATAAATGAAAATTGATTTTATGATGTATTTTGAAAAAGCTAGTTATAATATACTTCTCTTTTGGCTGAAATACTCTTGATCAGTGCCTAATCCATTGGGAATTCAGAGTCAAGTAAATTCTTAGATCTAATTTGTTGCCTTGCAACAAATTTTCATCAGCAATTCTTACCAGAATTTATCATTCAAGAATCCTTATTAACACCCAAGCAACCTCATCACATTCATCAAAGCCTTTACTTAATCCATTGAATTAACAGCAATAACAAATGGATGTACAGTCTTACTAAATTGCAATCAATTGCATAAGCTTTTACTCACACAACATCAAGGTAACTCAGTATTAAAAAGGAGACAAAATTCAGAGAAGAACAGATATGGGGACAGTTCATAACTTGTATTCATTTCCTTTGAAAATGATATATCCTTTACAAAAAACCCAGAAAAACCTTCAGAGAAGAAGCACAGCTCTTTTTACATTCATCCATCTCTCAGAGATTTTGACAGAAAAAGCATACTATAAATTTCTTTCCAAAAATGTTTGGACCAAAAAAGAACTAAGCACAACACTTAGTGAAAACCAAATTCGGACCCATCTTTAGCCTTGGGATCTCACTTAAATAATGTGAGATGCAACAAGCTTCAGGCTACAGTAGGTGACAGGTGTCCTTCTTTTGAAAAACAAAAAACAAGAATAACAGAAAGGTTGATTACAACAGCACTTCTTGGCGGGTCCCTTTCTGTTATGCTTCTTGGTTGTTATGGTCTGTTCTTGCAATCATTCCTCATCTTCAGAGTACATATCCATAAGGTCTGCAAGTGATGTATCATCTTCTGTTGCATGCAAAATCACTTAAACCTGGGGATTTTCTATGTCATCATTGCTGACTACAAGAGTAACTATTACTCTTACATCTTCCTCGTCATCTTCTCCTGACATCTGTTCACTAAACTGATCTTTCCATCTGTTGAAAGTATCATCATCTGGCCAATCAAAACTTAGGGTTTCTCTTTGTATCTTTATTAAAGAATTGGCATTATCTTCTAATTCATCGAATTCTTTTCTTATATCAGCATAATACAATTGTATCTTTACCAGCTCTTCATTTGTCTTCGCCCAAAACCAACAGCCAGTCTCACTGATGATGTTTGTTATTCTGTTATCAAATAATTCATCCATTTCCTTTTTCCATTTGTCCTTTTCCTTTACTGTATCAACAGTTTCTAAGGCACAAGGGAATAGGGTGAATTTTTTAGCAAGATATCTTGAAAAACAGAGTGTCAATTTCCTCTGTAAAGAATCTCTTTTATTTTCAAAGTTATCTAATTGATTTAATAAATCAAAAATTCTTTCAACCTGATGGTAAGGCATTTGAACTGCAGAGATACAAACAATCGTGACATCATTATTCCTCTGTCTCCACTTCTGTGCAAGGGAGTCTAGTCCATTCTTTTCTTTATTTAACTCATCTATGAGGGTTACAATCCTTGTCAACTGGTCATAAAAATTTGACCATTGTATTTTATCCCTCAAGTATGTCACGCCCTGCCTCCATTTCTCTTCCTGCTGATTTCTAAATTCTATCTGCCACTCATGTAATTTGGTTTTTTCTGCTTCAAATTCCTCTGCAGTATAGAATTGGGGTCTTTCAGGGGTGTCAGGTATCTCAATAATAGGGTTTAATCCCACAGATGACTGTGGGGGATATGCAATTCTTAATGTACTGGATTCTCCTATTTTTCTCTTTCCAAGTACCTTTTCTAATTGAGATACCCTGTTTTCTAACTCAATTCTCCTTTTTACCTCTTGATTATAGGCTTCTACCACTACTTCATATTTATTATGCATATCCATCATTTCCCTCTCTTCTCTTTCCGCAGTAGCCAGGGAAAATTTAGAATAATCCACATTCATGTGGGCTGCCTGTACATTTGAAGTGTCAGCAACTCTTCTTACAATGATACTCCCTGTCAATCCTGAGTCATCAGGCTGTGATGAAGTAACTCTGGATCCTCTTCTCAGGGACCACATAACAAGGGCAGCTTGATCATTGCTGAATGCTGTACCCAAGAATTCCTCTTTATTTGGATCCTGGAGTCCTAAATTATTTGAAACAGAATTAAAAACTAATGCGTCAGCAATGTCCCAATTGGGCAATAATAAAACATTAGCATTTTTTACCATCTATCTTCCCTCATCAGGGGTTATATTTTGGAACTCTTGAACCATTTGTTCCTTTATTGTATTTTGAATGGAGGTCTCATCCATTTCTAGATGTTCTATTCTCATATTATTGCACCTTTGCTCAAAAATGTGCATGTTTACTCTCCACGCAAACTGATGGAAAGCCCTAGATCTTACAAAATTGTTATCAGAGAAAAAATGCTGACTGGCTTGTTCCAAAACAGGGTCCAATTCCCTTCCTCTGAAATCTTCTGTAGTTAATTCAAAACTTGGTACAGGGGTTTCCTGAGGGTTGCCTTCATCAATCTCTTCTTGTGTAACAAAAATTTCTCCTTGTGACCCCATTGGTTCAAATTGCTCACTGGTGAGTTGTTCTTCCTCAACTCTCATTGGGGTTTGAGAAGGTGAGCCACTTTCATCAGGGGATTCTTCCTCCCTTATTATTCTTCTTCATTTGGGGGAAGGTTCGGGGGGTCCTTCTTCTAAGACAGTGCTGGAAGATCCAACAATCTGTTTTTCTTTATGCACAACGGGCACCTGCTGTCGGACAATAGTATATCCTGTTTTCTTCCGTACCACCAGTGGACCTACTCCAATGTTGGGAGTGAAACCCAATTTTCTCATAATTTCTCTGGCTTTATCTGGAAAAGAATTAATAAAATGATGTTTCTTCTCATTCATTACCTCCATTATCTCAGAGAAATTACTCATGAGCTTATGTACTTTATCTGCATTGTTTGCAGCATTACTAAGAGGACTGAAATTTTTATCAAAACAATTAATGAATTCCAAAACTTTTGAATAGACTCTCCATTTTTCTTTCTTTATTTCTTGCTCATGGAGAGAATATTCATTTCTTATTACATCTTCTGGAAAATAGAATTCATGCTGAACTGGACGCAGCTTGATTCTCAATCTAAGGGCAGAGTTAAAGAAACCTTCTATATCACAAAAACGAGAGTGAGACACTGCCATTTTGTATTGATCCAAAAATTTATGGAGAAAGGCCCACCCTTCTTTAGTTATCACAAATTGGTGGGCTATAGTACAAGTAGGAAAAATTGATCCTGTCCCCCTTTTGTGCAAAAAGGCCTCCTCCACTCCTCCCAACTGCCACAAAAATTCAGCTATCCCTACCTTCAAGGGTACCTGATAGGGTAACACATGGGGTGTTCCTTTGAAACCATAGACCCTGATGACCGTTGAGACTGAATATGGGATAATATCTCCCCAATTATGTGAAACCTTTAGATTGTGGGTTTTGTCCATAGGCCTGATAAGGTGCATTAATGCCTTAGGGATTCTGGGATTATCACTCAATAAGAGGCACCTTAGTTTGGAGGCAAAGTGCCTATCAAATCTGACGAAGCTAGCATTTTTTGCTTCCCAGGTCATGTCTGCACTCCATAATTGGACTGGTAGTGCTTCCCCTTCTTGTTCTCTATTTAAAACCATTTCTTTACCAAAATAAGTGGCCCCTTTAAAAAGAAACATATGCATCAGTAAGGAATACTGACCCCAAACCTTTTCCACCTTGCCCTGTGCAATCCCCACCAATCCATGATGGATCTCATTTGCCAAGTAAGATGCAAAATCAAAAATTATTTCCACACCAAAAGAAGAGATTTGGGTGATCATATACATGAAGCTCACCGGAATAAAGTCTTCTTCGCCCTCTCCGAAGACTCTGCACAGGGTCCTATATATCTCCACTGCCCTGGCATTAAAACATGATTTCTTGAAGGGCTCTTTAGAAGATGATGTTATGGTTGGGAGGCCTCCAATTCGGCCTATGTGGGCTTTCAGTGCACCCTGTCTAACTACATCCCTCTTGGATATATATTCTTTTTCTAAATCTATCAGATTAATGGGCACATGATACATGGTGAGGGGTCCCAGACTGAATACCTTCCTAATCTCCTCGGGACTGATGGTAACTAAAGCCTCACCATCTATTCTCCTCACTACCTTAGTGGCTTGGTCATAGTTTTTTGCTATGGCTTCAAGCAGGTCAAAATCCATGAACACGCTGGGAACAACAAGCTTCCCAAGATCAAAATTCCAAATGTTGGCATGAGGGGCATATAACTTTCTCTCTGCAAACCATTTCTTGAATAAACTCAAACCAGTCTGAGCAGTTTGAGCATCCCGGACCCAATTACCCTTATCATACAATCCATCAACTATCCTAAGCCTAGGATTGAGTGAGGTCAACCTCTTAACTTGCACCGTTTCTACAGTGGACTCAGGAAGTAACTCAAGCAAATCATCATGCACATTTCTATCCAGGTAGTTTACTGCTCCTGTAAATCCCTTCTTAGGAGGCATCTTGAGCTATCCTCTTTAAAACTTAAAAGCTCATAGAGATGATGGCAGTTTTACTTACTTGAATTCTGTCTCAAATCTCCTCTGAATTCCTGCAAAATTTCAATGAACAGATAACTTGACAATTTCTTATCAACCTTGGCACACTTTTCTTTCAGTAATAGCTTCTGCACTAGAATGGCTTCAAATCTTTTCTCGCGTGAAATGAAACTGATGCAATCTCTTTGTATTATACTCTATTTTTTCTCATGGACGAAGCTTTCTTGTCTAATTAATACAGAGAGTGGCACTACATTTTTTATTTAAAACTGCGCCGTTGATCTTCAAAGATCCTACGATCATGCGGTACACAGAGAACAACTAGGAGTTATACTTGCCATGTCAGTTATATTACCCAATGAGAGCTTGCCACGTACATAATTCTTTCTTTTGATGGCGCTTACCTTTAAACCCACTGACGACGGAGAACACATGTCAGCATGTCGCTACTTCGTTATGCATAAAGAACTAGCACCTTGCCATCACGAGGCGGCGACAGCCGTTGATCGGACCAAGAAATGATCGAACGATACGCTACAGGACTTCTTAAGAAAGAAGGCGGTGGGCCCATATCGCTATGTCGCTATAATTATCTTCCTTGCAACTCTTCATAACGAGATAGTGAGCTCCGTTGATTCACTTCAAACTGACATTCCAGATTTCTTGTACATTTAGTCAGGTAGGCATTAATGAGAATCGGATCTCTGCATAGCTAGCACATGTCAAATTTTATCAGTCACCTGTCATTACACGTCATCATAGATCTTGCCGATCTTTTACCATTTTACGGGGCCTCGCTAACTCGCTAACGGTGAAGCACCTCAATTTTCCGATAGCGAGGTAGCGAGCTTCGGCACTTTAAAGGATTCCGTGCCAGAAAAAGCAAGGGGGTACCCGGTAATTACTTCTGTTTAATTAAAACTGATTCTGACAACAGTATTTATGACAGGTCATGCCACCTGGTGTAATTATGACACAAGCAAGATGCAATGTCATCATTTTCAGATCTTCACGTGGCCTCGCTACTTCGCTAACGGTGACGTGCCTGAATTTTCCGATAGCGAGGTGGCGGTACTTCCGGAAAAATATCAACATTCCGGCTCTGAAGTCAGATATTCTAGTGGGTCCTTTTCCCCCTTTTTATGGCGAATTGCTAAGTGTACCTGCACAATAAAGCAATTAAATAGCAAATCTTCGATCGCCGCACGTTCACTTCATGGTCCCACCGCTTAAAAAACTCGAGACTCGCTATCTCGCTATACTTAATGAGCATGTAACTTTCAATAGCGAGATAACACCAGCGGTAGATCTAATCAGATCTGACGGTTGGGACAAACAGTAAGAAAGGTAACCTGGGAGAGAGGAAAAGGAATACGAAAGCATATTCGCTTCTTTTGAATTTTGAAAATTTTCGCGCCTGACCATTTATAAATAGAGATGAATGTAAGGCTTACAAGGCGAATATTTCTTATAGATGGTTTATCCAAAACCTTATACTTCACTTAGACATAGAACTTCTGACTTTTCTATGGTTTAACTGAAGAATTTTTACTGCAGAAAAAGTCAGACCAACAGGATCAACCTCAATGAATTATAGGGCACGAATCGGCATTGTTCAGCCCTACTATTCTAATGGGTGAGGTGGGGGTGCTCGATCTTATACTACTTATGAGTCAACAAAGTATTCTATCTCCTCCCTATAAAATTGTGGGCTAGTGCCTCATACCCAGTATGTATTCTTTGTTCCTTGCTTCGACCTAACGGGACATCCGTCCCCACTAGCAATTCGATTTTCTAGTACTGAAAAAGCCCCCTATGCATGCATCAAGTCCTATCAAGCCTGCCATATTTTTTTCTATGGTGTCAAGTCTACCTCCCCTTAGAATAGTAGGGACCAAGTTGAATGACTAACACCTCTTAATCAGCAGCATGAAGAGAATGTAGTGTGAATACTGCACCGGGTGGGTGTACCTCCGCAATATTAGGTATGTCTAGGGAGTCGCTTGCCCCTACTATTGAAAGGGGCCAGGGCAGGCTCACATTGCCCTACTATCTATAAGGATCATGTTTGTTTTATGGATGGGCCTAAAAATTTTTGGGCTTTCGATGCACAAGCAACTTGGTAGACTTTGAATAGCAACAAATCCTTATAGATAGTAGGGCAGCAAGAGTGGAGCGAGAGTGAATTGGTGTCAGATGCAATGATAGGTAAACAGATGGGTGCTACCTCCTTTGACACCGATCAAACCAGCGGGTCAATACAGTACGGAGTCAACTGACTATGCAATCGAATAATATTCTAGGTAAACTTCATTGCACTATGGTACTGCTCGGGCTCCATTATCTTCTTTGCTTCTTTCTTTGCTGATGCATGTGGATGTGACTAGTTGTTATATAAGGGATCGAGGGTGAGGTGGAATATGGTATGCTTACTAAAATGTGGCCCATAGAATTTTAGGACCTTTGCTGGTTAGACTGCTCCTTCCCCCATTATAAAGATAGGGCTTGCCCTATCAAATTTTAGGCTGCTAGTTTTGGATTGATTGGACAAAATGTAGCTAGTCCCGAATCCCAATCCAATAAGTTGTTGACATGGAACTTTGGTCAGGGGGTAGCTCAATAACAGACTATTAAATGGGTTGGGCGTAAGCAACTGATTCTATTAGCTTAGGGGGTTGCTCTATGAAGGAAATGAAGCGAGGACTAGAACATGACTTCTTTTCCTATAGAATGGTGGGGGATTGGTGGAACATCACTGGATATAGAAGATTTAGACTAAACCCCTAATAGTAGGCATAAGTACATTAGCTCATTACGATCTATGTGCAAGCCCATGTAGGTAGCAAGGGAAGGCAAGTTGCCCTATATTGAAAGGGGAAGGGATACACTTTTCTAGGAGTAGAGGCATGCACCGAGACCAACCCTATGAACTTCTAAAGTCACCAGAGAAAACATAGCCCACTATAGCGTCATAGGCACCACCAGTGATAGAGAGCATCGGGGGAGGCAGGAGCAGAAGCAACAGCTGAGGTGGGTGCAGTTGCCTTATAGATTATTGTAGGGCCTCCATACACTGATCTATATGTGTCTGATTCATAACTCAAAGTAGAAAGCCCTAATGAATCACTTTACCTATCACCAGTAAATGACCCCACGGCTTAAGCACTAGCGTGGGCATAGGTCATAGAGGCAAAGCCAATTTTTCAGCATGGCAGAGAACCACTAGCCTATATTTGATGGGTAGTAGAAGCAAGGGTGGTAGCACAACCTAATTTCTAAGGGGCAATAACATCAGTGACCCCTACTATTATAAGGCCATCCATTGAACCTGCACTAACATTATGACCAATTCTAGACTTCGTTGACTAAGAAGGTCACCTGCGGCTAAGTAATAAAGTAGTTAGGTGGCAGGGGCCCTACAATAATCTAGAACATAAAATTTTAGGGCAAGGAGGTAAGGCCTTTACTATCTATAGGCCATTCATTAATAAAGATACAACACCTCGTTGATCCCGAGCAGACCCTATGTGATAGATCCGGTTCTAGGTAAAGATGACCTAGGTGCCTGCCTATAAACTAGTATATCTCATGTGCTTCCAACCCTCTATACAAAAGAACCAAAGTCGGGATTTCATGCTTTGTGTCTCATTCAACTCCATACCCATACCGGGTGAGCCACTGCGTTTTGATCTGTCCCAATCTACTGCTAGACGGCCCAACTATAGTGAGCATCTCCAATGAGTGGATTTGCCTTTGTAACTCGATCAACAAGGACATAGAAGGGATGGATCATGCCTCACTCATGACCTTAGAGAACCTAAACTGGAAAGGAAGTAGTATTTGAACATTCTCAATCCAGCGCATATGGCCCCTACTATTCTATGGCATGAGGAGAGTAGATGAATAGCCCTATAATCATCAACCGAGGGGTGGGAAACTAGCTTCTGACCTACCTGAAAAACTCTAGGTAGGCATATTCTATACTAAACATTCCCCTGCACCAGGACACCCCTACACCCCTTTATATAGTAGGCTAGTTAGGGAGAGAGGAGTGAGCGATAGGGAGAGAGGTGAGCCCCTCTGTAGAATCCTAAATCATCAGATCCCTAACCCAAACCAACCTAAATGCATAGAAGAGTAGGGCCCTAATGGATCTGCTCCATAGAATTGTAGACTGACTAGTTTGAGGGGAGAGCACCTGTACCCTACTATTTATAAGGAAGCCAATAGACTAAGGTGCTTCATTCACCACCGACCATCTATCTCATCTTGTCTCTTCTATTTCGGTCATCGAATAATGCATGGTTGGTTCTTTTCCCAGGGAGTGGACTCAGGGATGGTTCTTTAATCCTCTGTATCCCTATCTATTATAGAAAAGCCAATTTGAGTGCCTTACAATCTATAGGGAAATGGGAAAGATGGTTGGTATCTTTTCTCGCTTCGCAATAATATTCCCTTCCTCTACACCAACCCTGGGCTACCCAACACTATAGCTTGGGGTGGAAAGGGGGGGGGGGGCACTGCATCAGGGGTGGTGATGAGTCACATTCCCTCTTGGATAGGGGTCTGGCCATTGTTTGCCTATAGAATTTTAGGGCCCTCCATCCGCGAATAGAGAATGAATTGCATGGAGAGGGGTGGCCCGCCTCTGATCTATCGCTCACTTGACCATTCATTCCCATCAAAATCTAGAACTACCACCTACCCCACCTGGGGTGGGAGGATTCTAGTCAGAACTAGGTGCCTATGAATAGTAGGGGCTTCGGGTGCCTAAAGATAGTAGGGCTATCTATGGAGAAAAGGCCATAGATTAGGGCCCCTCTGCACGGGCATGCCCTTCCTTATCCATAAAATTCTAGGGGGGGTGGACTTGTCCTACCATTTGCACTATGTGAGAAACAAACTCCTTTAATAAAGTTCATTTTCACCATTGAGTAGAACTCTTCTATTAACTGGGACTTCTCCTCTTTCAACATCTTCAAAATGTGATGATCTAACATCTTCATTGACATGTAAAACTCTAACCTAGCCTTCTATTCTATAATATTTCCTTCCTTGGTGCTAGGAACATTCAAATTCTCTATGCCCTTCCTCTCCATAGAAAAAAAAATTCCCACGAATGTCTCCTCTTCCAGATCCTTATCCTCAGCATCTTCCCCTTTGATCTATACTATTTTGATCATGGAAATAATTAAAATTGTTTCCCCTCTAGTTCTGACTACTACTTATATCCTCGTCCTTTTTTTTCATATGTTCATTTTGGCCTCCATGAGATTGTTCACCAGATCTTCTACCACGACCTCTTCCACTATTCTTGTTGTCAAGATTTTTTCTTAGTTTCTCCTCAACTCTTAGGGGAAAATGGTATGTATCCTCAATACTGTTCATTTGAACTAGACTCAACTCATCTTGAATGCTTGACTTTAACACATTAAGATAACATCCTATTTTCTCCTTTGTATCTTTTGCAAGGTTGGTTCTAATGAAAACTTGGTAAAAATCTATGATATACTCTTGAACTAATTTTTCTGCTTGCTTTAGCTCCTACATTTTCTTTAATAGATCAAGTTCAAATCCATAGAAATCAATTGTCACTTTGTTTTAGCTACCATCCAATCCCATCTAGTGAGTTTGTCCTTTCTTGTTTTATTTTGATCCAACTAGATCTCTTGCCACAAGATCTTTGCATGACCCTTTAGTTTGGCCTTCACAAACTTGACCCTATTAGGATCTTTAATATCTTCATATTCAAAGTACTCTTCCAGTTCATTAATCTAGTAGATCAATTCCTCTAGTTTGAGATTTCCCAAAAAAGTGGGAACATCAAACTTAGGTTTTTCTTTCTAGTACTAGAAATGGCCTTAAAAAGGTTTGCCTCCTCTAGGTTAACAACTTCCTCTACTATGACTGGGTCCATATTTTATTCTTCTTCTTGTCTTTCATCCTCTTTTTCATCATCTCTTTTAGCAAGATTCATTTCTTTGCACATCTATTCTTTAATTTCTTGCATTTTCCTCTAGAGGGTTCTAAAATCCTGAAGTGTAACACCTTCGACTCTTCCACCATGCTCTCTTTGTGAAGGCATTTTCATTCTTCCACTAAAACTCTAATTCAAACTACCTCACAATTGGTAATATTTCTACATGCTCAACCCAAACCATGAGTCTAGTATGAACTACCTCATAATCGACAATTTATCCACATACTGAGGAACTCTAGCTTTAATACCTCTTGATGAAGAGTAATTCCCTTGATACCATAAACACATAATAGAAACAAAGAAACAACATTAATTGTGAGAACAAAATATGGGCTTCTTATTATCACTACAAATGAAGAATTATAGAATTCATAATTATAATATTCTAATCCACATGGGTGCTTTCATTATAGTAATTTGCAAGACAAACCTGTGAACTATCACCTAGAGTTGTCATAGACAATGTTCACGCATTTCTTAAATATGCAATTTTATGCCTCCTAAGAAGGCTCTAGACATTTAGGCTTAGTATTTAGGGTTGATAGACCCTAACACTACATATAAAGTCATCCAAATACATTTTTGACATTTATTATGGACATTTTGATTGGCCCAACTTTGGAAGACCATAACTCTCAAATTGTTGCTCTAATTGGCTATTATAACTTATGCAGGAGCATCCAGAGGTATAAGAGCAATCTTGTGTCAACCAAAAAAATATACTTAGACTTAGTTTATGTTTCATGTGTTTTCATTTTTGGATACCCATTTGGGTCAAATAAAGGTTCCAACTCTCACAGTTCTACTATCAGTGTTTGTGTAAATACCAAAAAAATAGGAGTATGTAATTGAGCCATCATTTTGGTGAACTAGGAGGTGTAAATCGGCTAGATAAATGTAATTGTAATTTAGAGCATTCCAAAAAAATAATCAGGTCAAAAGGCCCCATGGTTTGAGAGTTATTGCAGTTTTTCGAGTTGTGGAGACCTCTTGAGAATGCTTCAAAGTTAGGTTAGGGGAATTAAATGACCTCAAAAAGGGTCAAAAAATGGGGGACGAGAAAAACTGGTTCATAGGGCTATAGAGCACTCCGAGAGCTTTCTAAAAATGTAAATAGTTCATCAATCGGAGCTACGATTCAAAAGTTATGCCTCCCAAAAGTTCAGTTACCGTTTCTGGATTCTTCTAGATTTGCGTCGACTTCCAACGCTGCTTCTAGAACCTTGTATTTGGTCGATGGATTCCTACTAGCACTTTCTAGAATGTACTCCTAGTCCTTAACCCTCCGAGGTCTATTTAAGGAGATTTCTGGCATTGTAAAAGGCAGTTCAGAGTGGAGTTTGAGAGGAGGTACTGAAAGGAGAAATTATCTCCACATTTATGCTATTGTAAGCCCTTAGGGCATGTTTTGAAGTTTATTTTCTATGTATTGAATGTACTAGCTTATTTTTCAGTTAATACAATTTCCCTTTTTTTTTGCGTCCATTCTTTTCTTCTGTTGTGTCCCCATCAAGTGGTATTAGAGCCGGTTTTCCTAAGTGTGTAGACAGAGTGCCGACTATCAGGCAGTTTGCACTGGGATTGTGTGGTTGTGGGTTTGAGTTAAGAAGATGCCTCCATGAAGAGAGTGTGGTGGAATGGCTAGAGCTATTAATCTTGAGGAGGTTAGAGCCCTCCAAAGATAGGTACAAGCATTGCAGAAGGAGCTCCCTAAAGGAGCAACTATGGCCGCAGGTGATAAAAGTGAAGATGACAACGAAAGAGATGAAATTGGAATAGAAGGGGAATTTGATGGGGAAGTTATGAAACATGCAGAGGAAAGGTTTTTTAGGGCCATTACCAAGTTTTGGAAAAGACCTACAATTGAAGTGGATGTATTTTCAGGAAATCTGAAACCAGATGAGTTGATCGATTGGATCAATGAACTGGAAGAATACTTTGAGTATGAGGATATCAAGGACCTAGATAGGGTTAAGTTTGCAAAGGCTAAACTAAAAGGCCATGCCAAAATCTGGTGGCAAGAGGTCCAATTGGAAAGAAATAGAAGAGGAAAGGAGAAGATCACAAGATGGGATCGCATGGTGGACAAATTGAAGAAGCAGATCATTCCTATAGACTATGAGCTTGATTGGTTTAAGAAGATGCATGGGTTAAAGCAACCAGGAAGATCAGTCCAAGAATATACAGAGGAATTTTACCGACTCTTTATTAGAGTGGGGCATGCAGAAGCAAATAAGGAGAAGGTTGCTCGTTATATCAGTGGGCTGTGACCTAGCATCCAGGAGGAATTAAGTCTGGTAAGAATGACCAGCGTTGAAGAGGCATACCAATTTTCCCTACGAGTTGAAGAAAATCTAAATAAAAGGTTTGAGGGAAGACAAAGAGGGCATGGTCAAGGAGGAAGGGGAAGTGGTAGATCACCTGGAGGCCATAATGAAACCCAAAAGAAAAATGAAGATGTGGGTACTAGCAGGAACTAGAGGAATGAGGGTTTTAACCGCTCCCATGATCAAGACTTTGGAAATTAGAGAGGAAGAGGTAGAGGATGTGGACAAGGAAGAGAAGGCTTCCGTGGTACCTATTTCCATTGCAATGAATAAGGTCATCGTGCCTTTGAATGCCATAAATGATAAGGAAGGAAAAATAGGAGAGCTGAGGGCCAAGCTAGGGTTTCTCATGTGGATGAGGATGCACAATCATCACATTCAGAGGATGCAAAAAGAGGAGAGACCTTGGTAAATGAAAGAGTCCTACTAAGTCGTGGGATTGAACCAGGACAATGGAGGAGTTTGTTCCATACCAGATGCAAGTGTGAGGATAAATGTTGTGACGTGATCATTGATGGTGGTAGCACTGATAACTTGGTTTCAAAAGAGATGGTCTCTAAGCTGAAGGTCAAGAGGGAGAAACATCCCTAGCCCTATTTTCTTGGGTAAAAGATGATCATAAGGTCCTGGTAAGTGAACAATGTTTAGTGAAATTCAAAATTGGGAGTTACCATGATGAAGTTCTTTGTGATGTTATTCGATGGATGTTTTCCATCTATTGTTGGGTAGACCATGGCAGTTTGATAGACATACAGTACATGATGGGCATGCATACACATACTCTCTGACAAAGGATGGAGTTTGCCATAAATTGAAGCCCATGAAAAAGGAAGGTGAAAAGGTATGTAGCAGTGCTAGGATTTGTCTTGTTGATAGAAGGAAGTTTTTAGATGGCATGAAACATCAGCATATGCGCTATGCTTTGATTCCTAGGAAAGATAAAGAAGGTAGTAGTGAAATACCACTTGAAGTTTCAGATTTACTAGGCAAATTTGGAGATATTATCTCTGATAATGTTTCAGATGGATTGCCACCAATAAGGCAAATTAGTCATCAGATAGATCTAATTCCAGGAGCTAGTTTGCCTAACAAGGCTGCTCACAGGATGACTCCTATTGAAACAGAGGAGCTAAATAGACAGGTTCAGGAGCTGTTGAGGAAGGGCTTGATTTGAGAGAGCCTAAGTCCATGTGTAGTACTCGCACCAAAGAAGGATGGAGAGTGGAGAATGTGTACAAATTCTTGAGATATAAATAGGATAACCATCAAGTACTGGTTTCCTTTTCCAAGGATGGATGATCTTATGGACTACTTGACTGGACCTCGGTACTTCACAAAGATAGATCTGAAGAGTGGTTATCACCAGATATGGATTCAAGAAGGAGATGAGTGGAAAACAGCCTTCAAGACCAAGGAGGGTCTTTATGAGTGGTTAGTCATGCCCTTTGGATTGACAAATGCCCCAAGCACCTTCATGCGGCTCATGAATGAGGTACTTAAGAAGTTCTTGGGAAAAAAATTTATCGTCTATTTGGATGATATTCTAATATTCAGCAAGACTTTGGAAGAACATTTACTGCATATTCATAGTGTCCTTGAAAGGCTAAGGGAAGAGAAATTGTTAATTAATCTGAAGAAGTGTATCTTTGCAAAAAGGGAGTTAGTCTATTTGGGGTTTGTTATAGCACCTGAAGGTCTCAAAATGGATCTAGAGAAGGTAAAAGCCATCATGGAATGGTAAGATCATTTCATGGTCTAGTTAGTTTCTACAGGAAGTTTATTAAGAATTTCAGTGGCATATGTGCACCCCTAACTGATACAATAAGAGGGGATAGAAAAGAGTTCAAATGGACTGTAGCAGCTACGAGAAGTTTTGAATTGCTAAAGAAGAAGGTGATAGAATAGCCCATGTTGGCACTTCCAGATTTTAGAAAAGTGTTCCAAGTGGATTGTGATGCTAGTGGCAGTGCTATTGGGGTTGTATTAAGCCAAGAAAGTAAGCCTATTGCATATTTTAGTGAAAAATTGAATGATACAAAGAAGAAGCATTCTGTTTATGATCAAGAGTTCTATGCCTTAAAGAAATGGAGGCATTATTTATTGCCAAAGGAATTTGTTTTGTATAATAATCATCAGGCATTACAGTACCTAAATAGCCAAGGTAAATTGAATCAGAGGCATATGAAGTGGGTAGAGTTCTTGCAGAGCTATACAATTGTGTTGAAGCATAGAAGTGGAAAATCTAACATGGTTGTAGATGCACTAAGTAGGAAACAGTTGTTGCTTACAGTAATGCAGGTTGAAGTAGTTGGGTTTGATGAACTCAAGAATTTGTACCCTGAGGATCCTAATTTTGCTGAAGCATGGAAAGCTTGTAAAGAACCTGTTGATGTAGATAGAACCAAGTGGTTAGACTATTTGATTCAAGATGGCATGTCGTTCAAAGGTACTCAATTGTGCATTCCAAGGAGTTCCATGAGGCAAAATTTGATTAAGGAGAAACATAGTGGAGGGATGGTCAGACATTTTGGTCGAGATAAGACCATTGCCATTCTGAGAGAACATTATTTTTGGCCTCAAATGTCATAGGATGTGAAAAGGTTTGTACAGATTTGTCAAGTTTGTCAAGTTGCTAAGGGATTTAGCCACAATACTGGACTATATCAGCCATTGCCTATTCCATCAAAGCCATGGGAGGACATAAGTATGGATTTTGTTCTTGGATTGCCGAGGACACAAAGGGGTAATGACTCAGTATTTGTGGTGGTTGATAGGTTCTCCAAAATGGCACATTTCATTCCATGCCACAAAACTCATGATGCTAAATTTGTGGGGTATTTCTAGAGTACATTGTGGAAGAAGTTGAGAACAGACCTAAAATTCAGTTCCACGCATCACTCGCAGACTGATGGCCAAACAAAAGTGGTAAAAAGAAGTCTGGGCAATTTGCTGAGATGTTTAGTTGGGGATAAGCCCAAGGGATGGGATTTGATTCTACCATAGGTGGAGTTTGCTTATAATAACTCTGTAAATAGGAGTACTAGAAAATCACCACTCCAAATTGTATATGGGAGTAGCCCAAGGACTGCACCAGAGCTAAAGAAGATAGAACAAGGGGAGAGGACAAGTGTTGAAGCTAAGGAATTTGTTGAACATATCAAGCGACTACATGAGGAGGTTCAAGCACACATTACCAAGATGAATCAAGAGTATAAAGCTAGGGCTGATCAAAGGAGAAGACATAAGGAATTCCAAGTAGGGGATCTAGTCATGGTGCACTTACGAAAAGAAAGATTTCCAGCTGGTACTTACAACAAGCTGAAAATGAAGAAATTTTGCCCCTGCAAAATTTTGAAGAAACATGACTCAGGAAATGCATATGAAGTGGAGCTGCCAGATGGTATTCACATTTCTCCCATTTTCAACATTGTAGATTTAACAGAATATCATGATGATGGTGTAGATGAGGAGCTAGTGTTAGAGCCATGTCCAATTCCTATTTCTAAGAAGGAGGAGATAAAAGACATTCTAGATCATCATGTGGGTAGGAGTACCAGAAATAGGCAGTATGAAGAGTATTTGGTCAAATGGAAAGGACGACGGATCAAGGACTCAACTTGGATTTCAGCAGCTAAGGTTTCCCATTTGGGATTTCCTCTACCATTCATAAAGTGACAGGGTCACTTTTCAATCTACCCTGGGTGTCTGATCCAGGAGCATCCAGAGGTATAAGGGAAATCCGATGTCAACCAAAAAAATATACTTAGACTTAGTTTCTGTTTCATGTGTTTTTAGTTTTGGATACCCATTTGGGTCAAATAAAGGTTCCAACTCTCATAGTTCCACTATCAGTGTTTGTGTAAATCCCAAAAAAATAGGAGTATGTAAATGAGCCATCATTTTGGTGAACTAGGAGGTGTAAATTGGCTAGATGAATGTAATTGTAATTTAGAGCATTCCAAAAAAATAATCAGGTCAAAAGGCCCCACGGTTTGAGAGTTATTGTAGTTTTTTGGGTTGTGGAGACCTCCTAAGAATTCTTCAAAGTTAGGTTAGGGACATTAAATGACCTCAAAAAGGGTCAAAAAATGGGGGACAAGTGAAGCTAGTCCATAGGGCTATAGAGCAATTCAAGAGCTTTTTGAAAATGTAAACGGTTCATTAATCAAAGCTATGGTTCAAAAGTTATGCCTCCCAGAAGTTTGGTTACCGTTTTTGGATTCTTCTAGATTTGTGTCAACTTCCAATGCTGCTTTTGGAACCTTCTATTTGGTCAGTGGATGCCTACTAGCACTTTCTAGAATGTACTCCTAGTCCTTAACCCTTCGGGGTCTATTTAGGGAGATTTCTGGCATTGTAAAAGGCAGTTCGGAGTGGAGTTTGAGAGGAGGTACTGAAAGGAGAAATTATCTCCACATTTATGCTATTGTAAGACCTTAGGGCATGTTTTGAAGTTTATTTTCTATTGACTGAATGTACTAGCTTATTTTTAACTTAATACAATTTCCCTTTTCTGTTGTGTCCATTCTGTTCTTCTGTTGTGTCCCCATCAATAACCACTTTTTGAAAATCCCAAGTCCTTATCAACAAGTTTGGATTGGTGCAATCACCCATCCTTTGAGTTTGCAGGCCTCATCTGGCCACTTTTAGGCCTCCAACAATGAGCTTGATATTTATGTAGCAAAATTGCAAACCAAAAATCCTCAATAAATACATGACTATACATGATATGAGACTGAGCCTCAACTGGTAGGTGATATATCCAAGATGAATATCCACCTCTAAAATTAGGACATCTCAAGCTCGTATGAAAAACTTACTAAAAATAGTTAGTTCACAGAAATAGTAACCTCCTTTCTACTAGTGTTGATTGAAATAGAAAAGATTGAAAATGAAAAAAAACATTTTGGTGATGCAAGATTGACCTCACACCCAGGATGCTCATGTATCAAAGTTACTTTTTGTTTCCATTCCTATTCTAATCATATTACCTTCATCATCAAATATCTTGACATCTCTTTTCTCAAATTCTAGCTTGTGGCCTAAGTTATTTAGTTGGGAAAAACTCAAAAGATTATATTTATGTCCTTGAATACAATATGCATCATCACATCTGATCTTACCATTCAATATTACTGATCCTTTACCTTTCACCAGGTATGGAATATCATTGTAGAGATTGAGTATTCCATCATCATCAACTTCTTCAAATTTATTAAACTAACTTAGATCACAAGTTACATGATGTGGGAAACTACTATTAATAATCCATGAATCATTCTTACTAACATGTGCAATAAAAGTAGTTTAAATTTCATACATTTCACCATTTTTATTTTCCTTCATTACAATATAAACCATTTCAAGTACTTCCTTATCATCATTAGCACTAGAAATAGTATGCTCTTCCTAAAAATTGCAGCATGACTTCTTGCCTTTGTCTTTGTAATGTTTTTTATTCCTGTACTTGAAATCTTTCTTTTCATTTGCATCATTTTTATCAAACATGTTTCCATTAGGACATATTGTAGCAAAGTGACCAACCTCAATACATTTGAAATAGATCAAGGGTTGTTTACTTTTGAATATAAGTTTACCTCTTGATAATCTTCTTGAAAGAAATGATCCAATATTTCCCAAATTATATTCAATTTTAGACATACTTTCATCTTTACTTTTCTCTCTTCTTTTAATTATTGATGGTTTGTGAATACTTAAATGAATTTCCCATTATACCTGTACTATTATTATAATTTCTCAAACCAAATGTAGTCAAAAAACCAACTAGATCATCAACTATCAAATAATTTTCAAGCATATCTCTTACTTCTATAATTTTAGTAAAGATTTGATAGCATAAACATGTAGAAGAGTTCTAAGAGCTTTAACAATTTCACAATCAATTATATCTCCTTCAACAACTCTAATTACACTTAGAACATGCTTGATTTAGTTCACATAGTGTGCAACATCCCCACCTTCTTTCATTGTCATATTGTCATACTTATCTTTCAAGCTTTTCACTTTGGCTCTCCTTACACTATCAGCTCCAACATGTACTAGTTTCAATTTATCACACCGTTTTTTAGTATTTTCATACTTATTGATATCATCTGTCATGCCCAAAATTTAGGGTAAAAAACAACTACATTTTTTTTTGAAATGTAATTCTTAAGAGTCTCTGACAAGGACTATACATTGCCAACTAGGTTACTAATTGACCAAGAGTACAAAATATCTAACATTCCTCTTCATAGGTTTCTAACTTACTTACCATTTCCTAACTGAAGTGATCCTTGCTAGGTAGAATGAAGGTTCATCTCTACTTTGCATCAAAAAATAAGGGAGTAGTTTTATAGATACATCATCATGGTTCTAAGAAACAAAATCAATCTCCTCTATGCTCTCAATGTTACTTTATATATTAGGTATTACTAGCTATCAAGTCATGGCGTACACTTTGTGTGAACTTGATCGTGCATTGAGGGTAAGGCTACGATGAAAAGGGTACTACCATTGGAGATGTAAATGTATATAGATGTTATGCTTATGGTGTTTGTAACATACAATTAAACCCCTCACCAGGCAGTCCATACTAAGCTGGTCAAAGGTGCATCCTAAATTGGTACTAGAGGTTAGGGGAGGCTTTGGGGGCATTATACGCTATTAAAAGAAAATCCGATTCTTAAAGTTTTCAATATTAGCATACATATATATGTGTAAAGCTTTCATTATGATATATCGATATAGATATATGGAACTACCCATAATACTTAAGCTATTCCATCCATAAAATATGTACTAGATAATCCACCTCTAACTAACTATCTACATCTTCACCATTAAACTCCCCCTTACTAATACTCACTCTTTTTAAAAAAAAAAACTAAACACATAGATTAATGGGGTTATCTTAAGTTCCAAGATATCCATATTTTGTTCTCCCAATTTACTAACCGAATTCTAAAACATTGACTATTAACTTAATGGACTTAGAAAATAACCCTTTTAAGTACCTACACTTCATTTAATTCCTTGTAATGACAAACCTCTAACATATAACCCTTCTCTTATATTATTCAACATATAAAGCTTCATTTTGATCAACTTCTTTCAACATAAAATGCTAATTCAAGATCACCTAGATCTATTTAGAGGGATTATAATTACGTGACCTAATTATATATGTATCAAATTATGTGACCTAATTATATATGTATCAAATCACATGACATAACGTGTATATGTATATATTAGCCTACATATATGCTTTTACTATATTATAACATTCATATAGCAAATCAAATCTAAAATATTCTTATTATACATGTCATTTTTTATATCATGATATACTTAAAAAATAATAGTTCCATGATAATACTTCACCCCTTAACTATAATACTACTAATTTCTACTGACTAACTTTATTATATATATATATATATATATAACTTACTCAAATTAAATTAATTCTAAAGTTCTTTGTAATACTTGCTAACCCACTTTAGTTTATTTTTCTTTTAATTTTAAAATTTTTTTTATCCCTAACTAATCCACTTAGTAGATACTCTATGCATACTACCTATGCTACAATTCAAATCTCCTAACTATACTTTGACAAACTCTATCTAGGTACTAATTTTATTTCTAACCTTCTTGCCTTAAACACTACCTACTTTGCCGTTCCAAAATGTGGTTCCCTAATCGAACATGTCTTGCACCTAAGGAGGCACCTTTTTCCTTGCATGGAGAATGATGCCGCATTGCTTTGAAGACTGTCTATGCCTAGCTAAGAATGCCACCACATCCTAGCTAAGCATGCCACCACATATTTATGTAATTTTTTTTGCTTCTTGTTTTTTTTTTATTTTAAGTTCTACTTTCCTCCCTTTACCTTATGTGCTTTCTTCTAGGCACCCATCATCCCCATTCCTTCACATGCCCCATGGGATGTGAGGTGGCATCTTTTCCCATGGCTCAGGTAGTGAGGAGGTGACAGGTTTGGTGTGGGACATGAGGATGATTCTCACCACTGGTTATTGGCCATCTTCATGTCTGATAGATGATGGGGAGTGGTCATTGATCATGGACCACTTCCCCATTTAAAAAAAAAAATTTATTTCTTTGATCTCTAAAAAGGTCTTTCCCCTCAATTATTCGCATGGCCTATTCATCTCCTAGGGTTTAATTTTATTAATAAGGCACTTTTAATTATATATTATTGAGTGGTCTTTGTGCAAGGACTATATATATATATATGGCGACTTAGATATAGTCACGGGGTGCTAGAGTATCTTGTTTGACTATTATTATTAGGCTAGGTGATATGACTTTCTTTTTTTTCTTTATGCTTAATATTAAGTCAATTCTTGTTTGTGAGATTAGATGCTAAGGATATTCTTTGTCTGTAATAGGTCTGGACTATATTTACATCCCCATACAAAATCTAGAGAGGTATTATGCACATATAGGATTAGAGTTTTAGTGATGAGTTCCTATCATAGGATTATTAGATTTATTTCCTCTATTCAAATCATGGTTTTGATGATTAGTTTGATGTTATTATCTATCATTCTAGTGAGTATGTTAAGGTTGACAAAGCTATTAAATTTACTTGAAATCTTTGGAATATAAGCTTACATCCTTAAGTTTGTTCATACAAGTTACTTGATAGACTCCATCATTTTTATCTATTACATTAAATAGGATCCATCTAATCACATCTGTTAGAACAATCCTTATAATGAAATATTAAACGAATTCACATATTTACATAATGGAGCTCCTTTTATGAGAAATCATAACTAAATACACTTTCCATCTATGACTCAAGAATGAACATTACTCAAGCAATGTTTGACACTTTCTATTAGGGATAAACCATTAAACTATCTAGTGGAAATAAATTATCTTAAATTACAACTGCATCCTTAAGGACATTTGGCTCTTCATGTTATTACATACAAATTTTTCATCTCAACAAAATGATCCCATCTATACCTTCACAATCCTTATATTTCTAATATGAAATAATACTATAACAATACAATTAAGATGGAGATCCCTACATACTATGAAATACACAAAAGACAAGTTCTCCTTCATGTAACATCATCACAATAGCCAACTCTGAGCTTTTCCCATGAAATCTTTGAGCACAAAATCTACAAATTCATCACAATAAAACAAAGGAGCATGAGTTCTTTCCACCCAACCATAGGCCTCTAAGGAGACCAACCCCACACTAAGGGAACAAGGCTAAAATTGGGATTTATATACAACTTGCAAAAACATTACATTTTAAAACTTGAACAATTCCTTCCCAAGGATATTACACAATGGTTCACCAAGGGATCCATAAACATAAGGAGAAGGTGTACTTCAAAAATGGATATTTTTCATATCAAACTATATCTGCAATAAACAATTTTCATGCCCTTTTGGGGCTATCGTAAATCAACAAGGTTCATGCCCTTTCTGGGCTATAGTAAATCAACAAATTTCATGCCCTTTTGAGGCCTTCACAAATCATCCTCCATACACACAACCATCAGCTGTAGCTTCCTTGGAAACCCATACTCCATAAAAGTTCCTCTCCACACTATACTTCCCTTATCACCCCCAGCAAGATATGATTGATAATGGCATACAATAGAGCCCATACTCCAAGGTTTTCAAATACATTTTCAAGCCCAACCATGCCCTTCACCCTAGACTTCTCTTCCCTTCCCTAAGGGTGAGTGAAGCCCTCACACCCATAACAACACTCATGCACAAATCATGGAAACTCAAAAAAAAAAGAAAAACAAGAGAAAAATTAAAATCCAAACTCCATGCTCATCACAACACAATACAACACAACAAGCTACAAGAAGATATCACATATTCCTTCTCACAATGACACTCTCCTTGCCTACATACTCATGAATGCAATACCAAGATTCAATTTCAAATGGAATCAAACTATCTACATGGTAAGAACACCATTTAAACATTTACATGAATACTACATCACAATACAATGTCATGGAATCTACTCACAATATGAACTCACAACCCACATGTTCATGAATGCAATACTATCATGGAAGTTTGAAGAGAAATAATACATGGGTAAGAAGAGACCAACCTTGATTCCTTTTGCAAAATGGTAATGAATGGTTGTAGAATAGCTCCCTCCAAAGCTTACCAACCCTAAGAGTCTCTAAAGTTAGATAGTAGGTAGGAAAACCACTAATTTCTCCCAAGCTCTCTAAAAATCCTCTATGAGGCCTCACCCCACCCCATCATAGCATAGTTGATACATTATTATTTTGACACTCATGACTCGATGTGTCAAGAAACTATTAGATACACTAAAAATATTATGTTATTTCATGTTGTGTGATGTTTTACTTTTAGATATTTGATTTCATCATTTAATGCGTTATGAATATGTATATTGATGAAGTAAGTGAATGTAGAATTAACCTATGATTATGCAATTTTAATGATTAAGAATATGAGTAGAACGAGATAAACAACTTATTATTTGAAAGATGGAGGTTTTAATTTATGTGATTTCCCTAATATGTTATATCATATATGCATGTGATTTTCTTGAGCTACTAATGTGTGTAATGAGTGTGCAGGATATTTTAGCCGAGAAATCTAACGAAGAAATGAAACTGAACCCTATGAACCATTGTGGAAACCTGATTTTTCATATTTTATTTATTTTGAGATATATGAATGTATCATTCTATAATCAGTAAATGTTAATGTTTCGTAACAATGTTTTTATAGTGTCACTTGACACTTGTGAATTATATATACACTCCAGCATGATAGTTAGGCTTGACCGAGTAACCTAAAGACCTAAGTCAGACTAAGTTAGTAACCTTTTTGCTAATTAGCTTATAATTGAAATTAATTACTCCTAATTCAGATTAGTGTTTAATCTGCATTTTGAAGGTTGTCAGATAGTCATAAAATTTCGTAGCTTTTGATAACTCCCTAATTAATCCTAAAGGCCTAAAAACATGAAAGCTAACTACCCAAGGGGTATGGCTATGGTTTGGTGGCATTTTCCACCCACGTAGCCCCTTTTGTTGACTTTTATGGTCAATAAAAAACCCAATTTTTTCTTTATTGCAAAATTTGATAGTTTTCATCATGAGTTGAATGACTTTAACTCCACCTTGAGATTAGCATTAAGTCTAGTTGTGTCAGAAGCCTCTAGAAATTTTGGCCAAGTGGGGGAGTTATTGCTTTTAGAGGTGGTTGTGTGTAGGATCTTATGTAGATGCAATTTTGAGAGGGTTTTGGGTGTTCACCCAACCTCTAGTTTTAGAGTGGATTTTAGAATTGAAGGAGAGGGATAGGACAGCAAGATCATCTCAAACTTGTTGAATTGCCATAACCTAATTTTTGAAGGTAGGAATACTTCATCTCATTTTTTTCATGTTGTGTTTCATGTTTTAGTTTTATTAGATATGTATGTATGTGTGTGTGTTGAGTATGTTTGGGAGGGATGGGAGACTAGTTTTCTTAGATGCCTTTCCTTTGTGTTTTGTTTTGAATTTTTGAAGGGATTGTATGGGTGTATTGGCATTACTCACCCTTTGATAGGGAAAAAGTGGCCATGTATCGTGGAAGGTCTTTAGTTGGACTCCAATAGTGTAGAGTCTCTTCTTAGGATGAGAAGAGAGAGAGAGAGGGTAGGGTGTTATGGGACCCTACTTGTCAGCACAAACCACATATAAATTTTGGAATGCAAGAATGGAAGAATAAGTTCCTGAGTTTATAGCCCCAACAGGGCACCTATTTTGGTATTGTGTCTAATGTCTCCTATTGGAAAAATCCACCTTCTCCCTAGTTTGGTTCAATGTAAAACCTGTTGTGAAAACCTGGTATGGGAGTGAATGTTTAAGTTTGTCTTCACGTTATGATTGGTTATCTCTTGGTCATTTTTTCTTTTCTCCATGATCATTGTGATGTATTGCAAAATTCGAAATGGATCCCTTGTTAAGGGCCAAGAAGGAAATTCAATTTTCTATTGAAATTCAATTATGTTGAGTAAATTTCTCCTCAAATTAAAATTTAATGTATTTTAAACTCATTGTTGAACTGGCAATGAAGTCAGGTTTTCTTATTAGTTCTTTCCTAGTGGAGCCTTTGAATTAGGTGGTTTAATTGAAAAAGAGATTGAATAATATTCTTGCATTTGAGTCATTTAGTATTTCTATTTATGCACGTGTGTATTGTAAATTAGATAAAATGATGATGTATAATTTTCATTTAAAAAGGTCAAAATATGTTAAAGAATTTCAATAATATGATTGGCTTTTCATTTCATAAAGTTCGTAAGTGTTGGGGGCCATTATGCTCATTTTCAAGTGTTCAAGCATTACAATTACATCCACTTTATCAATCAAATTTAAAATAAAAAAACCCTTGAAGAAAAAAATTAATTGCATTGAAAAAAAAACTAACACTTAGATAAAAATAACACTTAGGAAAAAAAAAAGCATCCTAGAGTAAAAAGCCCTCTGGATTTTGTATGAGAGAAAAGTTTTAATCCTTGGAGTAACATAGAATTTTCTTATTTGATTCTCTTTGAAAATGTAAAGTTAAATTCTTTTAATATCAAAAAAGGATTTTAAAAAATAAATAAAAATTCATAAATAAAAATATCTCCTACCCTAAGAGCTCACCAAAAAAACTTTTTAACATAACTACAATGTTGAGCACATAGAATTCAATCCTTCCTAGGACTCTACTAGTTTTTATTGCCATTAAAGGGGACTGACTTGTCAGTTGGATTAGCAAGTCAAAATATTAGGCGTTAGCTTGTTTTGTGGAGGAGATTGGAGTATAAAGATTTATGCAAAGTGTAGGAGGGAAGAGTTTAGGTTGTGTGCAATTGAATTAAAAGATATAAAAATTAAAAAAAACCTTCTACTCACCTTCCATAAATTTGCTACCGAATCTCAGAGCACGTAAAACCCACCTCTGCTACATGTAGTACACCTAAGGCCTAGAGAGGAAGTGGAATAAATGTTTTTTAAAAAGGGCAAGTCATACTAGAAGTCTGCCAAAATCTTTTTAAATCATTCTCTGCCTGAGAATTTTCTTGACAACAAACAATTGTTTTGATTGGGTCACATGCTGACCATCTTGGGATGCATCTTGGAGTTTGGTGGAGATTAGGACCAATGTAAATGCATGTTTTTAGATATTCTTTCTAGCACTCCTTTTCTTACCTTTCCTTCTTCCACCTCGTACCTTTTTGGAGCACCCATTTTGAGGGTCTTATCATGTGCAGTAAGGGGTATGCTTGGACAGCGGGGGTTCAATTTTAGAGCCACATGCCCATGTGGGTAGGATGGGAGGGAAAATTTAATTAGTAAAGGAATTAAGTTAGATGGTTAGTGGGGGTAGGTTAGTAGTATTTTAGATAAAGTTTCAAAGTTAGTTTAGTTTTATCATTAGGATTAGTACATGTTAATTTAGTATTAATAATTAGCAAGTCATTGTTAGTTTTTATTAAAAAAAATTAGTTTAAACATTAGTTTGATTGTATTTAAATTGTTAGTATTTTTAATTTATATGTTTTTAGATGATTAGTATTGCTTATTATTTTATGGTTGTGTATAGGTAGTAAATCTTAAAGTGTAGTTTAAATAGTAATTAGTTTTAATTCTCTTTTCTTTTGTAATAAAATTGACATGTTTTAAGTTTTAGAATATTCTATTGTTAAGTGATTTTGTTGTCTTTAATTGAAGTTTGTATATTAAAGTTTTAGTTAGTTGTTATCCTATAATTTAGTTTGAATAATTTAATGTTAAATTGTGTGTTAGGTAAGTTAGTGTCATTATTAGTTTAACATATTGATAAAGTTATTAATGACTAGATAGATTTATTATCTTATCTTATTTAAATTGTAAATTGTTATTCGAATAGTTTACTGTATTATTCAATAATATTTTTTTAAGTAAGGGTGACAATGTGTTAAATCTTTTAATAAATGGAAATTGAATTGTTTAAATAAATTATTTGGTTTATTTATGAAAGTTTAAAATTGAGATGTAGGTCTTAGGTTTTGATAAGGGAACAATTATCTATCTTGCAATGTTTCCCATAGTCTATCTGGTAAATCAAACATAGTAAACTTTTTCAAAACCCATTAACGAACTTATTAGATTTATTAATCTTCCTTTAAAAAAAATTGTGTACTTTTGCCCCATATTTTGGGCACAACATTTTGATATCAGAGCCCTTGTTTCAACACTAGGAACCTAAAACCATTATTCTTTGAAACTTAAGTTAAACTTTAATTTGTGAAGGATGCCTCCTATTACTCAAAGCAACTAATGAGGTAGAGGTCATAGGGCGAGAGGTGGTTGAGCAAAATAGGAGGATGGGCCACCACATCCACAACCACCACTACCATCGAATCTAAATTAGGATATTTTGGATGCCCTTTAGACATTGATTGGTGTAGTCTAGTAGAGGATGCTACCTGTAGTATAGCCAAGGCAACAGATTGTTGAAGTGGAAGCAAACAGACCCGAAGGAAGTCAGGCCAATGGTAGAGAGAGGAGTAGGAGTCCCCCACCAAGGCAAGTAGAGGGATAGGGTGAGCATGAGGTTGAGTCAATACATCAGAGAAGACCACCACTCGATAGACCTCCTAGGAATATTCTAGATGATATCGGGGAGTTGATATGACTTGGGGCACCATTCATTACTAGTTCCATAGAGGGAATAGTAGTAGAGGCCTAGTTATAGGTCTAACGTGATGCTTTGGATTATGTCCTTATCAGAGTAATCTAAAGGCATGTCTAGTAGTCCATCAGCTTAGAGGAGATGCCTCCAATTGGTGGCATCAAGAGGAGACTATAGGAGAGTGAGGATAGAGACCCTCACATGGGAGTCATTTTTTGAGAGATTTTGAGAGAGGTACCTATCTGAGCACTTCAGACTAAAGTAGATAGAGGAATTTCATTCTCTATATCAGAGGGGCCTCATAGTAGCTCAATATGAGAGAACGTTTCTCGAGCTCCTTCCTTATGTTGAATACATGAAGGATGAGAAACTATGAGTACATCACTTTATCATGGGACTAAATTTCTCACTCTAGGGTCTAGCTCATTTGGCCTTCCCTACTACCTTAAAATAGGTAGTTGAGATAGCACTAGTTGGTGAGGATACTCAAGGTAGATAGGAGTCATGAGATTAGTCATAGAACTAAAAATTTACCCAGCAGAAACCCCCTTAGAAAGGGAATCAAAACTATTTAGCATGGTCCTCTAAGGGCCAATAGTCTCAGTAGTAGAAATTGGAGCAGGAACACTAGTAGAAACCTTCATAGGGTTATCAAGGCTCCAAGCCCAAGTAGTGGTAGACATAGGGTCCCAAATAAGATTAGAAGGTACATACCCCAGAGTCTTACTCAGTGAAGACTCAACAGTCTTCCAGGGGTGGATACAATGGATCTAGTAGGTTAGGAGGCCCACAATAGTCTAGATCATAGGGGGAATGATCTTATACCTAAGGACCATTATACACTTGTGGTGGCATGGGTCATATAGCTAGAGATTTTCCACAGGGATAGTCATCTGGTGGTTAGAGAGGGGCTTTTTTAGAGCTGACAATTGGTGACATGGGTAGATCCCATAGAGTTTTTGCAGTAGGTTATAATAGCCAAGCTGAGCATTAGGCCAAAGTTATCGAGGCTACAAGTATTATACAAGGTAGTATGGTTGTTGTTTTATTTGATTTTGGAGCTACTAACTCTTTTATATCTCCATATGTAGTGGAGCCTTGTAGGCTAGTGGCAGTTAGATATGATTCCAGTTGGGAAGTAGAGTTAGCCTCAGGAGCTAGAGTATCAGTTAGTTCCATGGTACATAATTGCCCAATTTAGATTGGAGAGATGTCCACAATGTTTGATCTATGCATTACCCCTCTAGTTTCTTATGATGTTTTTCTTGGCATGGATTGGTTTTATGCCCACATTGCCAAGATGGATTTTCAATAGAAGAGGGTGGAAAGTGTGGATGAAGATAATAACTCTAAAGAGATCTTTAGAGTAAAGAGACTTGTATCCCTTCGTATGATTTCCACTATGTAGCTTAGACAGTGCATGTGAAAGAGATGTCAGTTGTTTGCTATCACCATTAGTGACAGAGGGGAAGATTTAGAGGGAGAGCCATCCCTCAATGATTTTTTAATCCTACAGGAGTTTGTAGATGTGTTTCCTCCAGAGCTCCCTAGTATGCCTCCAGCTAGAGTAGTGGATTTTCATATTGACCTTGTGCTAGGAGCCAAGCCTGTATCGAGAGCACCATATAGGATGACTACTCATGAGCTTAGTGAGCTAAAGACTTAGTTGGAGGAACTCTTAGAGAAGGGAATATTCAACCTAGTGTGTCACCTTAGGGTGCACCAGTGATCTTCATAAAGAAGAAAGATAGATCACTAAGGTTGTGTATTGATTATCAGTAGTTAAACAAAGTAACCATCAAGAACTGATATCCTCTTCCTAGAATTGATGATCTCTTTGATCAGTTATAAGGTGCCCAATTATTTTCAAAGATTGATCTGAAGTTGGGTTATCATTAGTTGAGGATTATGGATAGTGATATCTCCAAGAATGCATTTTGTACTAGGTATGGTCACTATGAGTTCACTATGGTACCATTTGGCCTCATGAATGCTCTAGCTATATTCATGAGCCTTATGAATGGAGTATTCTATACCTGTTTGTATAAGTTTGTGGTTTTTTCCTTGATGACATTCTAATTTATTCTCATGATGAGAAAGAGCTTGAGGAGCACCTAAGACAAGTATTGCAGAAGTTGAGAGAGAACCATTTTTTTGGTAGCTTGTTGAAGTGTGCATTCTATATACTTGAGATACATTATTTGGGTCATGTCATATTAGGAAATGATGTATCAATAGACCCATCAAAGATTGGGGCCATCATGGATTGGCTAGCACCCACTAGTCTCATTGAAGTGAGGAGATTTATAGGACTAGTAAGATACCATCAATGCTTCATTGTGGGATTCTCTAGATTGGCACACACAATCACATCTCTTCAGAAGAAGGGGAAGAAGTATGCGTGGATAGAGAAGTGTGATAGAGCTTTTCAAGAGCTCAAGAGAGCCCTCATGAGTGCACTAATTCTTGCAGTGCCAGATCCTTCTATGGATTTTGTGGTGTGCACCGATGCATGTTTGGATGGTATAGGGGTAGTCCTTATGTAGGAAGAATGACCTATTTCATTCAAGTCTAGGACGTTGAAGACCAATGAACTCAATTACCCTAATTATGACCTAGAGCTTGCAGTAGTGGTTCATTCTTTAGTGAGGTGGTGACACTTCCTTCTAGGTCATAGATTCAAGCTTCATTCTAACCACTAGAGCTTGTAGTACATATTTACTTAGCCAAACCTTAATGCTAGGAAAATAAGGTGGATGGAGTTTCTTTGTGAGTATAATTTTGATGTTCATTACATCAAGGGAAAGGAGAATGTGGTTGTAGATGCCTTAAGTAGAAGGCATCATGAGCTTTCATCTATGACTACTTGCACTGACTTGAGAGAGCGGATCCTATAGCACTTGCCAGCACATGAGATTTATGTAGAGGTTAGTCATATAGTGCATTCTTAGAGGCCCTTGGAAGGGAAGTATTCAGATTATTCTTTGGATTTTGATGGACTTTTGTGTCATAGAGGACATATGTATGTACCTTTCATTGGGGGTTCGCACGAGCTTATTATACTTGAGACTCATAGAGCACTGTATTTAGTGCACCCCGGTGTTAAGAAGTTACATGTAGATTTAAGATAGTTATATCACTGGCAGTAGATTGCTAGCATTGTTGCGAGATGCCTCGAGTTTTAGAGGGTGAAGGTAGAGCACCATTGTAGAGTGGAAGTGGGATGCTATATCTATGGATTTTATTATTGGTCTCCCCATGTCATCTCACCACCATGATGCCATTTTGGTGACTATTGACACGTTGACCAAGGTTGCCCATTTCTCACCCATTCATGTTACATACATAGTATGAGAGATAGCTCAGGTGTTCTTGCAAGACATTGCCAGACTTCATGGCATTCCCTATAAGATCATCTCTAATAGAGACTCATTGTTCACTTCATCTTTTTGGAGAGAGTTGCAGGAAACTTTGGGCACTAGGCTCAATTTCAGTACAATGTACCATCCTTAGACCGATGGTTAGACCGAGTGAGTGAATTATTTTTTGGAGGACATGTTACGTACATACATGATGGACCATCAGGTCAAATGAGAATAATACCTACATCTTGTCAAGTTTTCTTATAACAATGGACACCATTCCTCCATAGGTATGCCACCTTATGAGGCCTTGTATGGAAGACCTTGCAAGATACCCTTGAGTTGGGATAGGATCAAGGATCAAGGATCAAGTATCTGTTAGCTCTCAGTTAGTAAAGGAGGTGGAGTAATAGGTGACCCTAATTAGATAGTGCCTGAGAGAGGCAGAAGAAGTATGCTAATGTGAAGAGGATAGATCAAGAGTATTAGGTTGGTGATAGAGATTTTTTGAGGGTGCAACTACACAAGAGTTTGATTTGATTTGAAAGGGGCTCTAAGTTGGCACTCGAATTCGTTGGACCATTCAAGATCCTAGAGAGAATAGTACTAGTTGCATACCATTTAGCTTTGCCACCTAGCTTGTCACACATCCACAATGTGTTTCACATTTCAGTACTTAGAGGATATATTTATTTCAAGTCTCATATTATAGATTGGGATGCTTTGCAGGTGGAGTCAGACGGGTAGCTAGCGCTGGAGCCCATCCGTATTATTGCTTGACAAACCCTAGCTCTTTGAGGTCAAGACCTAGACCAAGTTACAGTCTAGTGGTATTGTTATGATAAGGTCATTGCTTCATGGGAAGATGCAACATAGATACAATCTCAGTACCCTTATCTTTTTGATGAACTCTAGGAGGAAGTTCATGCCTAGTGGGGAAGGATGTGAGCCCTCACCCCAACCCATCATAGGATAGTTGATACATTATTATTTTGATACTCATGACTTGATGTGTTGAGACACTATCAGATACACTAAAGATATTATATTATTTCATGTTGTGTGATGTTTTACTTTCATATTTTTTATTTCATCATTTAATGCTTTATGAACATGTATATTGATGAAGTAAGTGAATGCAAAATTAACACTGTGATTATCCAATTTTAATGATTGAGAATATGAGTAGAATGAGACAAACAATTGATTATTTTAAAGATAGAGGTTTTAATTTATGTGATTTCCCTCATACATCATATACATAAATACGTGTGATTTTCTTGAGCTACTGATGTGTGCAATGAGTGTGTAGGATATTTTAGCTGAGAAATCTAATGGAGAAATGAATCTAAACCCTATGTACCATTTTGGAATCCCTATTTTTTAATATTTTATTTATCATGAGATGTATGAATGTATCATCTTGTAATTAGTAAATGTTAATATTTTGTAACAGTGTTTTTATAGTGTCGCTTGACACTCATGAATTGTATATGCACTCCAGCATGATAGTTAGGGTTAGCCGAGTAACCTAAAGACCTAATTCAAACTAAGATAGTGAAATTTTTGCTAATTATCTTATAATTGAGATTAATTACCCCTAATTCAAATTAGTGTTTAATCTACATTTTGAAGGTTGTTAGATAGTCATAAAATTTCCTAGCTTAAATTATAGGTCCCTAATTAATCCTAAAGGCCTAAAAACATCAAATCTAAGTACCCAAGGGGTAGGGGTATGGGTTGGGGTAATTTTTGACCTCCCCTTAGCCCCTTTTGTTGACTTTTATGTACACTTGAAAACCTAATTTTTGTTTTATTGCAAAAAGTGATAGTTTTCATCATGAGTTGAATGACTTTAACTTCACCTGGAGATTAGCATTAAGTCTAGTTGTGTCAAAAGCCTCTAGAGTTTTAGGCCAAGTGGGGGAGTTATTTCTTTTAGAGGTGGTTGTGTGTAGGATCTTATTTAGAGGCAATTTTGAGAGGGTTTTGGGTGTTCACCCAACCTCTAGTTTTAGAGTGGATTTTAGAATTGAAGGAGAGGGATAGGAAAGCAAGATAATCTCAAACTTGTTCAATTGCCATAACCTAATTTTTGAAGGTAGGAATACTTCATCTCATTTTGTTCATGTTGTGTTTCATGCTTCAGTTTTATTGCATATTTATGTGTGTGTGTATGTGTGTGTTCAGTATGTTTGGGAGGGATGGGAAACTAGTTTTCTTAGACGCCTTTCCTTTATGTTTTGTTTTGAATTTTTGAAGGGATTGTATGGGTGTATTAGCATTCCTTACCCTCATATATAGCATAAGTGGCCATGTATAGGGGAAGGTCTTTAGTTTGACTCCAATAGTGTAGAGTCTCTTCTTAGGACAAGAAGAGGGATAGAGGGTAGGGTGTTATGGGCCCCTACTCATCAGTGCAAACCATGTATGAGTTTTGGAATGTAAGAATGGAAGAATGAAAGTTTTTGATTTTATAGCCCTGATAGGGCACCTATTTTGGTGTTGTGTCTGATATCTCCTATAGGAAAAATCCACCTTCTCCCTAGTTTGGTTCAATGTCGAACCTATTATGAAAACCTAGTATGGGAGTGAATGTCTGATTTTGTCTTTATGTTATGATTGGTTGTCTCCTGGTTAGTTTTCATTCTCTCCATGATCACTATGATGTATTTTAGAATTCAAAATGGATCCCTTGTTAAGGGCCAAGAAGAAAATTCAAGGTTTTATTGAAATTCAATTATGTTGAGGAGATTTCTCCTCAGGATTGAAATCCTATGTAAAATGTATTTTAAACTCATTATTGAAGTGGTAACACTTTTGGGTTTTCCTACTAGTTCTTTCCTGGTGGAGTCTTTGAATAAGGTGGTTTAATTTAAAAAGAGATTGAATAATATTCTTACATTTAAATCATTTAGTATTTCTATTTTTGCATGTGTGTATTGTAAATTAGATAAAATGATGATGTATAATTTGCATTTAAAAATGTCAAAATATGTTAATGAATTTTGATTATACGATTGGTTCTTCATTTCATAAAGTTCATAAGTTTTTGGGGCATAATGCTCATTTTCAAGTGTTCAAGCATTACAATTACATCCACTATATAAATAAATTTAAAAAAAAAAAAACCCCTTGAAGAAAAATAATAATTGCATTGAAAAAAAACTAACACTTAGATAAAAATAACACTTAGAAAAAAAAAAAAGACATCCTAGAGTAAAAGGCCCTCTGAATTTTGTATGAGGGAAAACTTTTAATCCTTGGAGTGTCAGAGAATATTCTTATTTGATTCTGTTTGAAAATCTAATGCTAAATTCTTTGAATATCAAAAAAGGAATTTTAAACAAATAAATAAATTCATAAATAAAAATATCTCCTACCCTAAGACCTCACTAAACAAACTTTTAAAGATAACTACTTCTATTTTGAGTGCATGGAATTCAATCCTTCCTAGGACTATGCTAGTTTTTATTGTCATTAATGAGTTGTCAGTTGGATTATCAAGTCAAAGTAGTGGGCATCAACTTGTTTTGTGGAGGAGATTGGAGTATAAAGCTTTATGTCTTTATTGCATGATAAGATAAACTTGCCCAACTTGTTTTGAGAAAGGCCTTTTAACATTAATTTCCCCTCCATTCATTATCCTTGCTACCTTTGGAATGACATGGCATGCAAAGTGTAGGAGGGAAGAGTTTAGGTTGTGTGCAATTGAATTAAAAGTTTTAAAAACAAAAACAAAAACTTCTACTCACCTTCCATAAATCTGCTACCCAATCTCCTTGGACAACGTGAAACCCACCTCTACTGCATGTAGTACACTTGACACCTAGAGAGGAAGTCGAGTAAATTTTTTTAAAGAAAAAGGCAAGTCATACTAGATGTTTGACAAAAGTCTTTTTGAATTATTCCTTGCTTGGAAATCGTCTTGACAATAAATAATTGTTTTGATTGGATCATGTGCTGACCCTCTTGAGAGGAATCTTGGAGTTTGGTGGAGGTTAGGACCAATGTAAATGAATATTTTTAGATATTCTTTATAGCACTCCTTTTCTGACCTTTCCTTCTTCCACCTCATAGCTTTTTGGAGCACCCATTTTGAGGGTCCTGTCATGCATTGTAAGGGGTATGCTTGGAGATCATGGGGTTATTTTTAGAGCCACGTGCCCACATGGGTAGGATGGGAGTGGAAATTTAATTAGTAAAGGAATTAAGTTAGATGGTTAGTCGAGGTAGGTTAGTAGTATTTTAGATAAAGTTTCAAAGTTAGTCTAGTTTTATTATTCAGGATTAGTATGTTAATTTAGGATTAATAATTAGCAAGTCATTGTTAGTTTTTATTAAATTATTTTTAGTTTAAACATTAGTTAGTTTTTTAAAAATTGATAGTGCTTTTAATTTATATGTTATTAGATGATTAGTATTGCTTATTATTTTATGGTTGTGTATAGGTAGCAAATCTTAAAGTGTAGTTTAAATAGTAATTAGTTTTAATTATCTTTTCTTTTGTAATAAAATTGACATGTTTTAAGTTTTAGAATATTCTATTGTTAACCGATTTTATTGTCTTTAATTGAAGTTTGTATATTAAAGTTTTAGTTAGTTGTTATCCTATAATTTAGTTTGAATAATTTAATGTCTAATTGTATGCTAGGTAAGTTAGTCTCATTATTAGTTTGACATATTGATAAAGTAATTAATGACTAGATAGATTTATTATCTTATCTTATTTAAATTATAAATTATTATTCAAATAATTTAATATATTATTTAATAATATTTTTTTAAGGGTGATGATGTGTTAAATCTTTTAATAAATGGAAATTGAATTGTTTAAATAAATTATTTGGTTTATTTATGAAATTTTAAAATTGTGATGTAGATCTTAGGTTCTGATAAGGGTACAATTATCTGTTTTGCAATGTGTCCCATAGTCTATCTTGTAAATCAAACACAGTAAACTTTTTCAAAACCCCTTAATGAAATTATTAGTTTTATTAATCTTCCTTTTAAAAAAATTGTGTGTTTTTGCCCCATATTTTTGGCATGACATCCTTCAACTTCTCACTCAGCTTAAAATGGCTCAAACAAGAAGCCTCCCTTTTCTTACATCCTTGCCCCTTTCTAAAATTGTACCTTGACCAAGAGAAAGGAAACATGTGAACTCTTCAATTTCGAAATTCTAAGAATTTTACATGTTTGGAGGGTTACCAAGGTTACCCAGGCCTACTAAAGGTTATATTTAGATCCCCAACCCATACTATTATCATGTGGGCACTTATTTTTCACCATGGTAATCCCCTAGGACCAATTTTTGGTCCCTAAAAGTTAATGGAAAGTTGGAATTCGAAATTTAATGGATATGGACTTATCCTAGCACTTCTTAATGTGGGGTTACCTTGGATAATATGCTGGAGTTATGTTTCGGTCAGGTTACTTCCCCAAAACCCTAAATTCCAAGTTGTCTCCAGGTGGACAAAATAAGTGTCAAGTGACACAAACACAACATATTACATTTAAAAAGACTTGTCTATAATAAATTAGGCATTCAACTATCACCCATATACCATTCACATTATCAAATAAAACACATTACAAAGAGGTATGAACCCTTTCACAGATCCAACCTTGCCCATGTCATTTTTCACATAGGTTTGAGCCTTGGTCCCTCGTTAAATCCCATGGTCAAATTCCTACATAATAAACTTGAGCATCAGTAGTCCAAGAAATCATATAAGCAATATATAAATAAGTTCAATAAATCACTTTCATATTCAACATTAGGGTTGCATATTCTATCATTTCCAATTAACCTTCCCTATTTTAATCATTTTTCTATAAAACAATCAAAAGATTAAAATACAAATCCCTACATATTACATTGATTCTTATGTAGCATGGTTAGATTAACATTCTGAGCAAACTCATAATCTATTTTCTATCATAGTGATGAAATATGGAATTCATGACTATTAAGTTACAAGGCATGTGAGTTGGGTTCATTTGCATATCTAAATCTATCATTTGGCACTAATTTTCATTAGGACATTACAATTTGACATTCAAGTATTTCTACAATTCAATTTCCATCAAGCAATTGAAATAATTTAGAACATGAAATGAAATCATTAAATATATCAATTGACTCCTAATATGCAGACATAAGTGTGAATCATCAAAATGCAGATATTAAAATGGCATCACACTATAGTCTCAAAAGTGTATCAAAACATAGAATTATAAGTATCATAATGCAAATGTGTCATCTATACCATGATAGTCTGGGTGAGGTGTCACATCATCAAACTAATCATCATTCAAAGAAGATACAATCTTAATCACCAAGCTATTATGATTCCTTTTCTCATTCATTTGTTCCATAGTTAGGGGACCAATATGGGTAGTATATTCATTCTCTTCTTTCTCCAAGCATTTCACTTTGATATGAATTGTTAGATAACTAGGAGGTCAAGAGGAGGGGAGGAAATTAGTTATGTCTAGTTATCATAAAGTCCCTTCAAATATTATAGTACTAGAAAAATATTATCAACCATCACTTAGTGTAACCATTCAACTTAAAACTTAACTCTTTGATTCATGTCCATGCAAACTATTAACTAATTTTTCCTGACATTATCGAGTGATAGTAAACTTTTTAGTTATTACCTAGTGATTATTATTTATTACCAAGTTTCAATATAATATCACTTGGAACACAAATAACATTTACACACATGACACCATGATTATAAAGTGAAAAACCTATGAATGGAAAAAACACCTGGGACTAACAACCTAAAAATATTTACTCTTCTAAAATGAGATCTTCTATGAGCCAACCTTATTAAGGTTGCATATAGGCATGTGCAGGATCACAATGGGCCAAAAAGTGGTGATATGGAAAAAATTACTTTTCATTTCAATTTGATGAAATGAAAAGGGTTTCTTAAGGACATTATCTATTGATCTCACATTGGTTTTGACAAGTGAGTGTCAACACACTTAAGCCATTTACTTAGTACATGTCAAACTAGTAGTACATGCCAAGCACAACATGTAAATAATAGACTATGCCAAGTCATAGTGAGTGTCGAGCCACTCATGTGCCAAGTCACTCAAGTGTAGAGCAAATAGTATATGCTAAGTGATAGAGGAGCTGAGTAAATGGTGGATGCTAAACAATACACTTGCCAAGTCACAATAGAAAGATTAGTCTATGCTAAGGATCAGAGGCTTCAGATGTCGAGCAAGACAAATTTGACATATTTGTTTGTAAAGGCACAAAAAACCATGTAAACCATTTTTGAGCCAACTTAAGATTGAATTTTGATATTTTGGAGATAAGGATAGTTGGATTCCCTATTCAATTACATGAAACCAATCAGAACATAGGAATGATTAAGTAGAAAAATGGATGAATCTTAGCCATAGATTCATACCTAACTCTAAGCCACCAACATCTTCTTAAGGAGGATGAAAACCTAAACTTTATAAGGGTGTGTTGACTTAAAAAATAGGATAATTTACATGTGAAAATAGATTATTCATGGTGGCTTAGAAGTTATGAAGTGAAACTACATTGCAGAATTAGATAAAGCAGAATAAATGATAGAGAAAAGAACATAGGAAAGAGACATTAGATCAAGAAGGATCAAGAAGACATTGTTTAGAGGTGATATGTTATCAGGCAAGCAAGTATCAACCATAGGATCTATGCTGAGACATCCTAATAGGTTGCATGGAATCCTTTAATAGGGTTCTCACTTAGTTGTAAGTTAAAGTCCTTTAATCAGGCACACTTCTAATAGGGTGTTGAAATCCTCTAATAAGGTGAGACCTAATAGTCTTTGTAGGCCTTTAATAGGGTAGATCATGCTTCATTATCAAAACATTGTAACCTTCACTGTATACACTTTATTTCTATGGTAGTGAAGATTTGTGGGTGTCATCCCTACCCTAGTTCTACCCTCTCACTTGGAGGGTTTCTGGGTAATCATATCTAGTGTCATATGTGTTTGATTACTTATTTGTGTTTACATGATTTAGACATAAATATTTTATATGTTATTCATTGAATGCATGAGATGTATGGGTGGTGAAATTTTTATGGGTCCAAGTTTAAAATACTAATTCAGCCCCCCTTAGAAGTTTAATTTTCTTATTGTAATTCCAACAATTAGTCTACAAATTCAAGAAAGATATTAAAATGGAAGTCTAAAAATTGGTAAAAACTATTGAGAATTAGGGAATTGAGATAAAAACTCATTCTACATCAATTAGATGAGGCAAGATAACTAATGAAGTCCTTGAAGAGAAGGAAATAAATTTCTATTGTAGAAAATGACACACAATATAAAGAGATTGACACTACCAAGCTATTTCTCAATGGTGAATCTAATGAATTTGATGCAACAATTGTGAATCTAATTGAAAAGAGTAGAGTCCAAGTTGAGGAAATCAAAAATCTCAAATTAGAGCAAGAATCACAAGCCATACTACTATGTAAGGTAACTAAACAAAAGAAGAAAGCTATGGAAGAAAAAGCCGTGATTGAAGAAGACAAAAGAATTTTGGCCAAGAAATTAGAAGAGAAGTCAATAGAGATAACCAAGAATTCCAACTAGAAATTGGGTAATCTAAGTCAAATGATGAATGCCAACTATGAGTTAAATGTAAGGATGTTGAGATAACTACATTGAAGTTGTAGAACAAACAAGTGCAGAGTGATCTAAAGAGAGAAAAGGAATTTGCTAAAAAAATTAACAAGCCTAATGAATACATCAAATACTTTGAGCAATTATTAAGATCCCCTAGATCCAATAATGACACATTTGGACTTAGATATACAAATACTAAAGAAGGAGAATTATCCATAAGTGTACAAGGAAGGAACAAAAAAGGTAAGAACTCCAAACCTACTTGTCATAATTGTGGTAAGAAAGGACATATTGCTAATGTGTGTAGGAGAAAGACTACAAATTAGAATGTTAAGGCCAATTCATTGTTACAAGTACAATAAGAAAGGTCATCAAGCATGTGAATGTAGAACCAAGGCCATGCATACACAAAGATTTGAAGGATATTATTACAAATGTCATAAGCATGGACGTAGAGCTTTTGAATGCAGATCTAAACCTATGTGGTCATCAAACAGGCAAGCAAAGGTAAGGAAAAATGGCTACTCTTATAACTAGGATTATTATACAAGAGATAGTTGTCATTGTTGTGAAGAATATTGACATGTTCCTAAAAATTGTAATAGGACACACTTCAGTGGCTACTACCAAAGGTGGTTGAGTTAAACAACATGTTTTGGCTACTTGAAGACTAGTCACATCAGTAGCTATTGTCCAACAAAGTCAAAGGCACCAAGTTGTGAATTTGATAAAGGAAAATGCAAGGTAAATATTGAACACATCAGAGATGAGATGAACAAGACATGGAAAAGGAAAGATGATTGCAACACATCAAATGGAGAAGGGATCACTTCACCCAATGGGTCAGGTGGTCACACCTCATCAAACCAAGCAATCAAAAGGTATATGGGACTTATATCTAAAAGTTATATCATATAGTAGTTTCAAAATATTCTAGTACAGAAAGGGTATATTAGCATAAATAAAGATGCAAGATTTTGCTAGGAATGTTGCCAAGAATGAAAAGTTTCCTATGTGTGCGGAGTCAAATGTTAGAATATGTTGAGATATCAAACCAGGTAGTTGATGTCAAGCTCATAGTGGTTACTGAGTGATGGAAATTTCAGTGGATGTGGAGTGAGCCTAAAATTGGTTGATGTTGAGCTTACAGTTGTGTAAGCACTCAATATTAATTGTAGGGCTTTCAAAGGGTATTTGATCAATTTTATCTCATTCTTCATCATTTCAAATTTGAGAAATAACAAGCAAAGAAGAAGGTGATCTATAAATCAATTCCAAGCAGTTTCAAAATATTCTAGCAACGATCTGACACCCATTAATCAGATTTCACAAGATATTTATGAAGATTTGAGCTACGTAGTTTAAAATTTTTTAATCACTAGTTTTACATTATGGCATCAAGTTTGAAGAATGTAGAGGGAAAGGAAGTTTTGAATGTTTAGTTAGTAAGTAATGAAGTCAAGTGGCTCACTTTCAAAGCTATTCCTAACATTTCTTATAAGAAAGAACCTTTTGGTGCATTTTTGATGATTCCATCAAATGTGACAATGATACAAGATGTGAGAAAATGCTACAACTAAAAGATAGGAAGCATTGAAGACATGGAAATTAGGGAAGCATGCAAAAAACTTTATGATAATGGTGTTATGAAAGAAGAATTCAAAATCATTGAGAGGAAGGGATTAATATGAGCCCTAGATTTTTTGAATGTATTCAAGATAGAATGGGTCATGATAGTGCTTAGCTAAATTCATGATGGTTCATTATAGCTACACAATGGACCTATTAGAATTACTAAGAGAATAATCCATAGGGTTACTGGTTACCAAACCCTAGATTTTCTTAAGACACTAAGAAGTGATTGAAAGGAAGTGATTGAAAGGAATATTGGAGCTTTCTGGAACAAGAGAGACATGACAATAGACACAATCACTGATCCTCTAATAAAATTTTCTGTAATGGTTATGTCACACAAGTCCTCTCAATCCCATATATTGAATAGCATACCCTATATAGATATGGATGTTGGATACAAGATTGTCAAGAAATATCATACATATGATCTAGTAGATCTACAGTTGGACCAATTGATGGAGAACCTTGGAACAATCAAGAAAACTAAGAGTGCACAATGCAAATTTATCTCTATATTATTTTTAATCTCTTTTATGTGAAAAACACATTCCCCTCATTTAGTACTGTGGGATAGAAAACAAATCGATCAATAGATGTACAGATTGGTGAATATATTAAGCAGTTAGGAGAGAACTTTGAATCTTTGATGAACTATTAGTTTGAAGAATTCAAGAAGTGAAGGAAAGACTAAGAATTCCAATATCTTTAGTTGAGAAACATTATAATGATGTATGTTTTCTTATAGATGCTAATTACACAGTTGTAGAAGTTGTGACACTAAGGGTAAGATGGTTAAGACCTTTAGGGTACAAAATAATTGTGGATGAAGTCTTTATAGCTATACTGACTTTACTAGTAGAAGAGGTAGATAAAACAAAAAAAGTTTTTTGGAAATTATGAGATGGTAAAGTCAAATATTACTATGAATTTGAGGACTGCTTCAACTTTGAAGAAAAATGAAAAGATAGTGAAGAAGTTACAAGCTAAGTTGGGAGAGGGTGCCGAGGAGGAAGAATAAGATGTAATGCCCTGCCAAAGGATCCAAAGAATTAACCTAGAATTTTCACTAATTTTAGAAAAAAAAAAAATTTCTTGATAGTAAACATCACATATAACTTATGCACAATAACAGAAGCAATAGCATTGTCCATCTGAAAGTAAACATAACATAAATAACATATTACATTCTTTAAGATCACTTAACATTGAATTAAATACATGAATCCATGTAGTAAAACATCCTCATGAAATGATAAGTCCAATGTTTATACATTACATTTCAAATGCTCATTCATCCAATGTACATGTCACAGGGTATGACAAGCTCAAAAATATACATACATAGAATAAGGTACATCATCCTATTCTAATCCATGATACGTCAAAGTAGAGATAATCACATGATACAACATCATAGAGAACACATACATCCATCATAAAGATCAAACACAATAAACTAAGTGCACGGTTCCTCCCAACCATGAATAGCATCATTAGACCATCATGGATCCTAGCCATCCCTTCGTGCGTAACATTCCAAATCACCGAAGAGATCATCGGTATTACATTGTAGGAATGTCACTCCTAATAAATACAACATCATATGTAGAAGTAATATAACATGCAAATAAAAGCATAAGATAACATCATCTAACAGATGCTAATCATCAATGAAAAAGGATACATATCCACCATCATGAAAGACGCATTAGCCATGATGTCTCAATGAATCTCAAATGATAAGAGTGGAAAACACACTACCACCCGACCGTGTGGTACCTAAGTGGTCCACTCCCACTGTGCTGAGGAGATAATCTCAAATCCCAAACAATCTATCAAAATCACATAGCACATATCTCTATAAGTCCAAGAATCCTAAAAGTATACTAACTCAAAGGTTCCAAACACAAATTCTGACATCTAATCTCAGAGGCACACAATGACATGTAGGAACCTACTATGCAAGCAGGAAAGTGTCATCGCAATTATCACGTACAAGTTACCCTGGCAGTTAGCTAAACTCCACGGGTCCATACTGATTTCATGCGGCCACTAGTATCCTCTCATACTGATGAGGCATACTACAGAATGCAAGGTCACAACCATGCATCTCACTACTCCCATCCTAGCCCGTACAAGCACTCAAGGCATGGGGAAGAACAAAACATTTATCTTTTTAGGTTCATTCAGTTAGTATTAGGTGTGAATGTTATCACTTATTAAATGAACTTACAATGAGTTACCCTAGTAGCATCTTAGGGCCCCAACCCCCATTGCAAGCCAGTTCCCGTCACTACATGCAGATATCCTACCCTAATGCTCATGGACTCATAAATCTCAAAATTACAAAAGATAATCCATAAAATCATCAAATATGCATAAAAGCATCAAATCTCCATGAGCTAACATCCATAGAAAATAATGAACACAACAGCTCTCTATTGGCAACTGAAGTATCACTGATAATCAAATATCCAATGGTTCTCAATAACCAAAAAATATATATATCTCAATCATACTGATCGAAGACTCCAAAAATGGTTGAGTCAAACATGTCACATCATGACATCATCAAAATAAATCCACATTACAGTTCCATCATGGCGACTAGAAAAATAACCAAGGATAACTGATCGATGACCAAAATAATGGTTAAGTCAAGTATCTCATACATAAGAATCTCAACTATAACAATCAGTAATCACAACCAATGCATAGAGCATTCCATGACATAACCATGGTTGGGTTTATAAAGATCGAGATTAAAACATCATCATGTCACCACAATCACATAACCCCCAAGCCTTTGGTAAACGTCCTATACTGGTCAACACTAGTCAACCCAAAACCCAAAACAATAGCATTAAGAATACACAATGTAAACACACGTTCTGGTTTGGCTAAGTTTACAACTTGAATTTAAATGTAGAGATCTCCATTTAGGTTTCCAAGTTAAGAGAAAGAATTTGAAGGAACATTTATATATGAATACAAATCCATTCTTTAATTATAATTTCAATCCAAATGTTCCCCTTCCAAATCCATTTTTAATGAGCCTTTGATATATACCAATTAACAAATTCATAATTATAAAACATATATATATATATATATATATATACATATATGAATATATAAATTATTTATCATTTAACAAAATCGATTTAATCAAATTCGATTAATGCCAAATTGAAAATGGCAAACATTTTTTTTTTAAAAAACAACACACACATTATTAATATAACCGCCAATACAAAGGACCCTCGGTTGCAGGGCCTGCGGCATCAGTGGTACTACGTACAACTGCCATCGTAGTACCTGCGACGGCGTACGATGCGTCCGTAGTGGGGTGCGGGTCTTGTCCCACCCCGACTCAATGCTTAAAAATGTTTATTCTTTTAACAATCGCTATGCAATTTTCATTTGCGAAAAATGTTTATTAAAACATTTCCGCCCACGGGTATGTTATCTGGTTTTTTAACAAACATATATATATATCATATACATATGTACGTATGTATATATATATATATATATATATATATATATATATATATATATATAAGGGTATATGTATATATATATGTATGTATATATATATATATATAGAATTAAAATATCACAGCATATGAGCGTATATACACACACACACACACACACACATATATATATATATATATATATATGTATTTATGTATGTATGTATGTATAAACAAATTGACAATATATGAATACAAACTTCAATTTTCAGAATTCCTCCATAGACCTTTAATCTCCAAAAATTTCCAATAATTAATCTACTGGGTTTGACTATAAATTTCAACCCTAGCCCCGTCTTTTTTTTTTTTTTTTTAGATCCATCCATATAAAAACTCTCAAATAAATTAATCTACCAATATTGAGAATGCACAGTAAATTATGAAATTCTTCAGAAGACATATGGAAGACACGAAGAAGAGAAGAAATGCATGATGCGGAAATAGCATAAGTAAAAACACAAGAATCTACCCAGATTCTGATGCTAAATCGCTCTTCCTCAAAAAACCCGCAAAGAAAGCTCCCTTTTTCAGAATTCTCGAATCCTCCAATGCTCCAATTGCACTCCAAATGCTATGACTAAGCTTCTAGGAATGCCTGAATATAAAGAGCTTTCAAGAAACATCTAGAATGCTTCTAGAAAAAGCTAGAAGGTGTCACCAACTAAGCATGGGTCTTCTCCAACCTTTTTTATGAGCCATAGGGTAGTAGACACCATGTGCTTAATTGATGCACTAACCTCTGTGTTGTTGACACATGAAAAATAGAAAAGTGTGTTAATTCTCATGAAAGCTTATAACTCCAATTCACTTTTTATATAATTTCCATTTAAATATTTATAACTTTCGTTTTAATTTTTATAACTTTTATTATTATTATTTATTTATTACTTTATTATTGTTTTATTATTATTATTAATTTTAATTTCTAATTTTCTTTTAATTCTTTTTCCTCAATAATTCACATTTAATTTATTACAATAAAAATATCAAATAACATGATATTTTATATTAATTTTCTGAAATAATTAATTTATTAATTAAATCCATTTATTAAGACTTAATTAATAGACAATTCACCATAGACCTCCAAGATAAAATATGAAAACCCATCATAGAGAAAATCACTCAAAATCAGTCTAAAGGGTTAAAAATCACGAATCATGTCATCCGACACATTCAGTGGGTAAAATATCCAGATACTTGTCCTACCTCACTAGGACAATTGGTTTAAAGGTTTGGGATTTGGACTTGAGAATTTTTCTCCCTTCTCTTATCATTGAGATAGTATAATAGGGTACGCTCATCCTAGCAATTCAGGCAAGTCGATACCCGGTACTTGCAACTTACAAAAAAACCATGCATGTACATACAATATATTTATAATGCTAAGCTAAACAGACAATGGAAAGAAGTGGTGCATCGTGTAGATCTCGACTAAGTAGCTGACTACAACTCCCTTCCTTAACCACATCAGAAATGCCATACAATAAGAGAACACGCACACCATACACATGCAAGTATGGGGTAAGTATCCATAATAAAACACATAAGATAATAAACCAACCATCTAATCATCAATAATAACTGAAAACTGTATAATGATCATCATGTATGCATGAAATGTAAAATCTAAATGATCTCATCATATAACCACTGAATCCATAACATAATGTCTGATAGTGTCAAAACAATACCACTAATCCATCAACATAAAACTAGTCTATTAAAGTTTGATAATAACAACAATGTCTAGAAAAGATGTGAACGAGGGTAGGCACTACTTCCACCACCCCTTGGGTTATGCTTACTCCTAGAAGCCTGCAAACAAGTAGGGATATAACTCCCTCAATCTAGCTACATCCTCCCAAGTAGCTAAAGAACCATTAGTAGGGTCACATTGGACCCTTACCTACTTGATGGTTCGACCCCTTAGGGTCAACTCCCGCTACTCCAAAATACGAACCGGCTCCAAAGCCAGCTGCCCGTCCTCTACCTGCAATGCATTCCAATCAAGAACATGTACAATATCAAAAATATACTGCCAAAGCACTGAAACATGGAAAACATCATGAATGCAAGCTAGGCTAGGTGGTAGAGCAAGACAGTAAGCAATTGGGCCAATCCTCTCTAGAATCTCAAATGGTTCCACAAAATGAGGTGCTAGCTTAAAACCCTTTCCATATCGAATCAGACTCTTTCATGGTCGCACTCTCAAGAAAACCTTATCACCCAAGGAAAACTGCTTATCAATCCTATGAGCATCGACATACTTCCTCTGCGTATCTTGTGCCATAGTCAAATGCTCATGGATACGCACTACCTGTTGCTCCATATCACGAAGCATCTCAGGACCCAGCAGGATGCGATCCTCAAGACTATCCCAACTCAATGGTGTACGAAAAGGATATCCATATAATGCTTGAAATGGATCCATACCAATAGAACTATGATATCCATTTTCGTAAGAAAACTCCACTAGGTAGAGATAATCCTCCCAATGTGTCTGCCTATCCATCACATACATCCATAACATATCCTCCAAAAATTGATTCACCCTCTCTGTTTGACCATCAGTCTCTGGATGATATGTCAAACTGAAGTTTAACTACACTCCAAGCTCATCCTGCAGCAATGTCCAGAATGTAGATGTGAATATAGGATCCCTGTCAGAAATGATCTTTCTAGGAATACCATTTAATCTCACAATATCACGCATAAAGACATTAGCTATAGAAGTTTCTATGTAGGAAGACCTAATTGATGAAAAATGTGCCACCTTAGTCAACCGATCAACGGTGACCATGATAGCATCATGACGTCGAACTATCATAGGTAATCCCACAATGAAATCCATGGAGATGATATCCCACTTCCAAGAAGGAATGAGATTAGGCTACAAAAGTCCACCCGAGTGCTGATGTTCTGCCTTAACTCTCTGACACTCAAGGCACCTAGCCACAAAACAAGAAATATCTCGCTTCATCCCAGACCAAAAGAACAAACATTTCAAATCAGCATGCATCTTCTTGACACCTAGATGTGCTGAGTAAGGTGTACGATGGGCTTCTACTAGTATCAAGGTGTGAAGCTCATCCAAAAATGGCACATAAATCCTGCCCAAATGTCGCAAAAGACCATCTAACTCTTGAACGTAACCTATAAACTTATCTTCCAAAGATCTTCCTGAATCTATCTCTCTGCACACTTCTTGATACCAAGAATCTGTAGGAAGTGCCTGAAGAATCCAACTCCTCAAATCCACACTAAGAGTCATCGATCATAACAAATGTCTCCTACGACTCAAAGCATCCGCTACCACATTCTCCTTACCCTAAATGTACTTAACCTTGAAATCATACTCGCATAGAAACTCCATCCATCGCCTCTGGCGAGCATTCAAATTAGGCTGAGTAAAAATGTACTGAAGACTATGATGATCGCTATGTAGCTCAAATCTGTGCCCCAACAAGAAATGTCTCCACCTTGTCAAAGCATGAACTACTACTGCTAACTCAAGATCATGTATAGGATAATTTAACTCATAATCCTTGAGCTTGTGTGATTCATATGCAATCACCCGTCCATTCTGCATTAACACTTCCCCAATCCCTTTAAGAGAAGCATCTGTACATACCATGAAATCACCTTCTAGATCAGGTACAGCTAGAATCGGTGCACTGGTCAAAAGCTCCTTGAGCTTCTGAAAAGCTTCCTCACATTTCTCTGTCCATATGAACTTCTTTCCTTTCCTTTGAAGAGAAGTGATAGGATGTGCTATCCTGGAGAAGTTCTGGACAAATCTGCAATAATAACCAGCTAAACCCATGAAACTATGAATCTTTAACACATTAGTCAGTGTCGACCAATCTATTATTGCCTAAATCTTTGTAGGATCCACTGAAATACCATCACCTGAAATAACATGCCCTAAATACTAAATCTCTAATTTGAAGAATTCACACTTAGCTGCATTAGCATAAAGTTGATTGTCCCTTAAAGACTACAATACCAACTGCAGGTGTTCCTCATGCTCCTTCTGAGTCTTAGAATATATTAATATATCATCAAGAAACATGAGTACAAACCTGTCCAGATAATATTGGAGCACACCATTCATCAAACTCATGAAAACTGATGGAGCATTAGTCAATCCAAAAGGTACCACTGTGAACTCATAATGCCCATAATGAGTTCGAAAAGCAGTCTTGTGAATATCTGCTTCCTTAATGCAAAGCTGGTGGTATCCTGACTTAAGATCAATCTTGGAGAATACTGTAGCTCCCTTGATCTGATCAAATAAGTCATCAATCCTAGGTAAAGGATACCTATTCTTAATAGTCACCTTATTCAACTATCTATAGTCAATGCAAAGGCACAAAGAATCATCTTTCTTCTTCACAAAGAGCACTGGAGCTCCCCATGGTGATACACTAGGTTGAATGCTCCCTTTGGCCAGAAGTTCCTCTAGCTGAAGATGTAGCTCACCCAATTCTTGAGTAGTCATGAAATAAGGAGCTTTAGAAATAGGCTTCGCTCCAAGAATCAGATCAATACTAAAGTCAATGTCTCTCTTCAGAGGCATGCCTAGAATCTCACTTGGAAAAACATCTGTGTACTCCTGTAAAATCGGGTGATCCAAAGTCTTCCTCATCAAGATAATTTACCATAATAGCAAATATTTGACATCCCTTATGAAAAATTCACTTCCATTGCATAACAGAAATCATCCATAGAGATATAGGCCTCGGTATCCCAACTATCTGCACATCATTCCCTTGGTCATCCTGGCGTATAATAATCTTCTTCCTATAATCTATACTAGCTCTATGAGATCCAAGCCAGTCCATGCCTAAAACCACATCATAGGAACCAAGGGGTATGACTTGAAGATCCACTACTATATCAAAGCTTCCTAAACTAAGCTCGCACTTATGAACTACAGAATCTGTGAAGACCTTATTGCCTGAGGCTAATTCCACTTGCCAAACACGATCTTGCTTCACCACATCTAGCTTACACTTAGAAACTATAGATGGTGAAATAGATGAATCTGTAGCTCCTGAATCAAACAATACTGCAAGAGATATACCTCTAATAGAACTTGTGGTCTCAACCACTGTTCCCTGGTGATCTGCTTGATGCTGCTCAATTGCTACAAAAACTCTATGAGCTCTACCTGCATCACCAACTGTAGGTTCTGAAACTGTAGGTCTAGGACCTAAAAATTGAGGTGCTCACTGAGGAAACTGAGCTACATAATGTCCAATTTGACCACATGAAAAGCATTTCATATTTTTGCCAGAACCTCTTCCCATAGGTGGTACATTTGATTGCTGATGACTGTTCCTGCTTACAAAAGACTGGCTACTCTGAGCTGGCTGATTGGTCTGATTCTGTCTATTGCATTGAGCATTGCGGTTGTTCTTAGTGTTAGAACCTTTGCCACCACCTTGAGCTTGAGAATTTGAGCCCTTCTATTGATGTGTTTTTTGAGACTACTGTTGATATTGTTTCCTCTTAGAGAAAGAAAACTTCTTGTTACCACCTGAATTGTAGTTGCTTTTAGATCCTGATGCCGCTGGCGCTCCTACAAAACCACCTTGACCAAGGTTGACACTTTTCTCAACAAGGATAGCTCAATGCACTGCATCCTTGAGGGTTTTTGGCTCAAATACCTTAACTCCCCCAATAATACGGTTATTCAAACCCCTAATAAAATGTTGTGTCAACTGAGCTAAATTTTCACTGAACCCTAAAAAAGGCATAAGCTCATAAAACTTATGCTCATACTCAGTCACTGAAAAGGTGTACTGTCTGAGGTTGTGAAATTTGTTAGCCCTTTCCTATTTCCATTCCTCTAGTAGGAATCATTCATGGAAACTCTCTAGGAATAATTCCCATGTGACATTGCTCATATCGATTCCCAACTTCTTCTCCTCAATTGTCCACCAAGTGGCCCAAAAATTCTCTAGATTAGTCATCGCAAACCTTGCCTTAACATTGCTTTCAAACTCCTACATGGCAAAAATCCTGTCAAGAGAAATAAGCCACTGCTCGGCCAGATAACCAGAACCTTGCCCATTGAATCGCTTAACCTTGGATCTTGAAAAATCCTTCATCTGAGTGGACACAATGGACCTCTGGCATTCCTTCTGAGGACTTCTAGATCTGGGTCTATTCTCTTGTTCTGACTGATGCACTTTAGGTTGTTCTTGAATAGGAGGTAGCCATTCTAGAATAGTCTGCATCATTTGTCTCAAACTGACCTCTTTAGACTCAGCTTGGTCCTCTCTACAGCTCTCTTCCTGCTGTCTACTAGAGTGCTCTTCCCTGCTCTCTACATGGGCCGATCCCTCATGGGCAGACTCATGGACACTGATAGTTCTGCCATGACCACAACCTCTACCACGACCTCTACCATGGCCTCTAACAGAAGACCTAGTCCCAGATACCATCCTACAACAGTACGAGGTACTAAGTTCAATTCTATGTCTAGGTTTAAGTAAAATTTCCAGTTTTGAAACTAAGTGTTGAAGTATGAAAAAAAAATACTCAAGTAACAGTTTGAGTCCTGTTTTAGTTCACCTAGTTTCAAGTTTGGAAAGTTATACTTAATAGTTCATAGTCCTAGTTGTTCCAAAATACCCAGAGCTCCCAATGTAGAAACTCGGGCTCTGATACCAAATGTAATGCCCCGCCAAAGGATACAAAGACTTAACCTAGAATTTTCAGTAAGTTTAGAAACAAATTTTTTTCTTCTTGATAGTAAACATCACATATAACTTATGCACAGTAAAAAAATCAATAGCATTGTCCATCTGAAAGTAAACATAACATAAATAACAGATTACATTCTATAAGATCCCTTAACATTGAATTACATACATGAATCCATCTAGTACAACATCCTCATGAAATGATAAGTCCAATTTTTATACATTACATTTGAAATGCTCATTCATCCAGTGTACATGTCACAGGGTATGACAAGCTCAAAAATATACATACATAGAATAAGGTACATCATCCTATTCTAATCCATGATACATCAAAGTAGAGATAATCACATGATACAACGTCATAGAGAACATATACATCCATCATAAAGATCAAATGTAATAAACTAAGTGCACAGTTCCTCCCAACCATCAATAACATCATTAGACCATCGTGGATCCTAGCCATCCCTTCGTGCGTAAAATTCCAAATCACTGAAGAGATCATCGGTACTACATAGTAGGAATGTCACTCCTAATAAATACAACATCATATGTAGAAGTAATCTAACATGCAAATAAAAGCATAAGATAACATCATCTAACATATGCTAATCATCAATGAAAAAGGATACATATCCACCATCATGAAGGATGCATCAGCCATAATGTCTCAATGAATCTCAAATGATAAGAGTGAAAAATACACTACCACCCGACCTCGTGGTACCTAAGTGGTCCACTCCCACCGTGCTAAGGAGATAATCTCAAGTCCAAAAAAAGCTATCAAAATCACATAGCACATATCTCTATAAGTCTAGGAATCCTAAAAGTATACTAACTCAAAGGTTCCAAACACAAAATTTGACATCTAATCTCAGAGGCACACAATGACATGTAGGAACCTACTATGCAAGCAGGAAAGTGTCATCGCAATTATCACATACAAGTTACCCTGGCAGTTAGCTAAACTCCATGGGTCCAAACTGATTTTATGCAACCACTCGTATCCTCTCATACTGACGAGGCATACTACGGAATGCAAGGTCACAACCATGCATCTCACTACTCCCATCCTAGCCTGTACAAGCACTCAAGGCATGGGTGAGAACAAAACACTTATCTTTTTAGGCTCATTCAATTAGTATTAGGTGTGAATGTTATCACTTATTAATCCAACTTACAATGAGTTACCCTAGCAGCATCTTAGGGCTTCGGGCCCCATTGCAAACCACTTCCCATCACTACATGCAGATATCCTACCCTAATTCTCATGGACTCACAAATCTCAAAATTACAAAAGATAATCCATAAAATCATCAAATATGCATAAAAGCATCAAATCTCCATGAGCTAACATCCATAGAAAATCATGAACATAATAGCTCTCTTTTGGCAACTGAAGTATCACTGATAATCAAATATCGAATGGTTCTCAATAACAAAAATATATATATCTCAATCAAACTGATTGAAGACTCCAAAAATGGTTGAGTCAAACATGTCACATCATGACATCATCAAAATAAATCCACATTGCAGTCCCATCATGGTGACTAAAAAAATAACCAAGGATAACTGATCGATGACCAAAATAATAGTTAAGTCAAGTGTCTCATACATAAGAATCTCAACTATAACAATAAGTAATCACAACCAATACATAGAGCATTCCATGACATAACCATGGTTGGGTTTATAAAGATCAAGATTAAAACATCATCATGTCACCACAATCACATAACCCCCAAGCCTCTGGTAAACGTCCTATTCTGGTCAACACTAGTCAACCCAAAACCCAAAATAGTAGCATTAAGAATACACAATGTAAACACACGTTCTGGTTTGGCTAAGTTTACAACTTGAATTTAAATGTAGAGATCTCAATTTATGTTTCCAAGTTAAGAGAAAGAATTTGAAGGAACATTTATATATGAATACAAATCCATTCTTTAATTATAATTTCAATCCAAACGTTCCCCTTCAAAATCCATTTTTAATGAGCCTTTGATATATACCAATTAACAAATTTGTAAATATAAAACATATAATTATATTTACATATTATATACATACTTATATATATATTTATTAAAATATATACATATAAATACATATATGAATATATAAATTATTTATCATTTAACAAAATCGATTTAATCAAATTCGATTAATGCCAAATCGAATATGGAAAACATTTAAAAAAAAAAAACAACACACACATTATTAATATAACCATCGGTACGCAGGACCCTGTAGTTGCAGGGCCTGCGGCATCAGTGGTATTGCGTACCACTGCCGTCGCAGTACCTGTGACAGGGTACGCTACATCCGTAGTGGGGTGCGGGTCTCGTCCCACCCCGATTCAATGCTTAAAAATGTTTATTCTTTTAACAATCGCTACGTAATTTTAGTTTGCGAAAAGCATTTATTAAAACATTTCCGCCCACGGGTATGTTATCTGGTTTTTTAACAAAGATATATATATATATATATATATATATATATATATATATATATATATATATATATATATATATATATATATATATATATATATATATATATATATATATATTATATTCATATGTATGTATATACATATATATATAAAGGTATATATATATATATATATATATGTATGTATATGTATATGTATATATATATATATATACATATACATATACATACATATATATATACATATACATATACATACATATATATATACATATACATATACATACATATATATATACATATAAATATACATACATATATATATATATATAAATATATACAGAATTAAAATATCACAACATATGAGTGTATATACATATATATATAATTACATATATATATATATGTGTGTGTGTGTGTGTGTGTGTGTGTGTGTGTGTATGTATGTATGTATAAACAAATTGACAATATATGAATACAAACTTCAATTTTCAGAATTCCTCCATAGACCTTTAATCTCCAAAAATTTCCAATAATTAATCTAATGGGTTTGACTATAAATTTCAACCCTAGCCCCGTGTTTTTTTTTTCTTTAGATCCATCCATATAAAAACTCTCAAATAAATTAATCTACCCATATTGAGAATACATAGTAAATTATGAAATTCTTCAGAAGACATATGGAAGACACGAAGAAGATAGGAAATGCATGATGTAGAAATAGCATAAGTAAAAACACAAAAATCTACTTGGATTCTGATGCTAAATCGCTCTTCCTCAGAAAACCCGTAGAGAAATCTCCCTTCTTTAGAATTCTCGAATCCTCCAATGCTCCAATTGCACTCCAAACGGTACGATTAAGCTTCTAGGAATGCCTGAATATAAAGAGCTCTCAAGAAACATCTAGAATGCTTCTAGAAACATCTAGAAGGTGTCACCAACTAAGCATGGGTCTTGTCCAACCTTTTTGATGAGCCATAGGGTTGTAGACACCATGTGCTAAACTGATGCACTAACCTCCATGTTGTTGACACATGAGAAATAGAAAAGTGCATTAATTCTCATGCAAGCTTATAACTCCAATTCACTTTTTATATAATTTCCATTTAAATATTTATAGCTTTCATTTTAATTTTTATAACTTTTATTATTATTATTATTTATTTATTACTTTAATATTATTTTATTATTATTATTAATTTTAATTTCTAATTTTCTTTTAATTCTTTTTCCTCAATAATTCACATTTAATTTATTACAATCAAAATATCAAATAACATGATATTTTATATTAATTTTCTCAAATAATTAATTTATTAATTAAATCCATTTATTGAGATTTAATTAATAGACAATTCACCATAGACCTCCAAGGTAAAATATGAAAACCCATCATAGAGCAAATCACTCAAAATCAGTCTAAAGGGTTAAAAATCACGAATCATGTCATTCGACACATTCGGTGGGTAAAATATCCAGATACTTGTCCTACCTCACTAGGAAAATTGGTTTAAAGGTTTGGGATTTGGACTTGAGAATTTATCTCCCTTCTCTTATCATTGAGATAGTATAATAAGGTATGCTCATCCTGGCAATTCAGGGAAGTCGATACCTGGTACCTGTAACCTACAAAAAAACCATGCATGTACATACAATATATTTATAATGCTAAGCTAAACAAACAATGGCAAAAAGTGGTGCATCATGTAGATCCTGACTAAGTAGGTGACTATGACTCCCTTCCTTAACCACATCAGAAACACCATACAATAAGAAAACACACACACCATACACATGCAAGTATGGGGTAAGTATCCATAATAAAACACATAAGATAATAAACCAACCATCTAATCATCAATAATAAGTTAAAATAGTATAATGATTATCATGTATGCATGAAATGTAAAATCTAAATGAACTCATCATATAACCACTGAATCCATAACATAATGTCTGATAGTGTCAAAACAATACCACTAATCCATCAACATAAAACTAGTCTATTAAAGTCTGATAATAACAAAAATGTCCAGAAAAGATGTGAATGAGGGTAGGCACTACAGAAGAAGAAGAAAAAGAAGAAGAAGAGGATGATAAAGAAGAAGAAATCCAAACACAAGAACCTCTAGAATTGATGCAAGGTATGAGAGAAGACCAAGAAGACGAGGAGACTAGAGGTGCAAGGGGAGAAGAAGCTAAGGAAGCACTTACTCCTATCAATCCAAAGAAGAGGAAGGCAAATGCACAACCTATGGAAAGGACTAAGAAAATTGTCAAACCAAGTCAGCCTAAGCCCATTTTACCTACAACAAGAGCCAACATATGTGCAACTACACACGAGGCCAAGGAAAATAACAAACAAGTACAGCTAGGAGGTAAAGAGAAAAAAAGGAAAAGAAGGAAATATGTTACACAACCAGATTTTGATGAGGAGAAAATAGAGTCAAATGAAATCAGTCAATTTAAGGTGGGAGTCACAATCCTCTTTCAGATCTTGAAAATTTATGTAAAAATGTTAAGAATAATGTAGACCTATCAGGATTTAATCATGTTGATTTTGATAAATTCGATAAAAAGGAGAAAAACCAAGTGGAGGAGGCCCTATATACCATGATGGAAAAATTTAAGACAACTCCACTAGAATTTTCCAACTCTATGCCAAAGAGTCTATATGGAATAGTTGAGCAAAAATGACACTATTGTCTAAACCTAGAAAGAAACATTAGGGAGACCACATTGGCCCAAGTGATGCCTAAATTAACTAAGGCACAAATTGCTAAGGTTGTGAAAAAGTATGTAGTTAGGTTCACACCTAAATACAAAGCCTTTAGCATTTTACAAAATGATATTGAGGACGTTGTCAAAAAGTCAACACAGATATGGAAATTCATTTATGGGTTAACCATAGAAAAGGAAGGAGAACCTGAACCTAGTGAGGTCAAGGATGATGAAGAAAATTTTGAAAAAGATAATACTATTAAAGGAGGAATAGAAATGGAAGTAAATGACAAAGCTACATCTAAGCCAAAGCACCCAGAAGAATGGATTGTGCAAGACACATAATTGCAGAATGTCAATCCTACATGTGTCACAACTGAGATTACTAAGATAATAATAGTCAAAGATGTCAATGATCTATCAACTTAGAACATCAAGTCCATTATTGAAGCTGATTTGAAGAAGATATTAGAATAGTCTATACTACAAGCTAAACTTTGTGATTATCCTATTTTGATCAGTATGGATAAGCTACAAAAATCTGTGACTATTGTTGCAAGAGAAAAGGTGAATCTACAAGAGCCACCTTCTATTATCCCTCCATTCATTATTGTACAACCTTTGATTCAAATTCCAAAAGATACAACTAACACAGTTAATACAATAGCCAAGAATGACACTGAAGAGAAGAGCATAGTGGAAGTACATGTTGATATTGTAGAATGACAAGAAATGGGTTAGATAGACCTATCTATAACAACAACACAAGGGAAAGGTGTAGGAAAAGTCATTATGGGAGAATAGTGCAAGCCAAAAGAGAGTGAAATGACACCACAAATGTAGGAGCAAAGTGTCATCCAAGCCTTGGTAAATTTACTAGTATCCAACACTCCATCCAATCATACTCTTCAGAAGCCAACCATAGATGCTACTCCATTGCAAATATTAGTGCCAATACCAAGCTGATCAAATGCTAAAAAGCTAATTCAATATGGAGATGTGAGCCTTGATGAAGAAATTGTTATACCCAAATACGATTACAATACCATGATAATAGAACAAATAGGCATATTGCAGTAGGCCCTAGAAAGGAAAAAGCATCAAGAAATACTTAGGAGAGAGCACAGGTAGAAGCATGCACTACAAGACATCAAAGACATCTTTCTAGATGCATTTAGTTTGCCAATTCTTGATGAGACCAAGAGACTAATGAATATTTGACAGATATAGTGGAAAAGGTCAGTAATAAAAACTTGGATACAAATGACCAAATCACTTGAATAGTTAGAAATTTTGTTCCAAAACAATGTGAATGAGAAACTCTCTAGTGATATAGCACTAACACAAGTTGCATTGGAAACTAAGATTTAGGATGTGAAGAAGGTACTTGAGAACATATTCTCATTGTACACTAAATTGTGAAATCCCTCATTCTTCACCTAAGAGACTAGAAATCACATTCTGAGTCCAGAAAGTCAAATCACTACATTAGGTGAAAAATTACCAATGAATCCAGCTTAGAGTGAGAAGCAATTTAGGACATTGCTTCAAAAATAGAGTCACTTAGTTGTATTTCCATCATATGAGGCTATTATAAGATCTAAACTGACTACATCCAAGCAACTCTCATCCTCCATATTGAAATTTTGCACAAGCAGCTATGCTATGTTGAAACCCTACTAAAGAAAGACCCCAATCTCTCTATTTTAGATGGTATAGTCCACCTTGCTATTGAACTTGCCATCCAAATCAAGTCATTGGATGTTGTATATGATAATTGGGATGGAACCCTCAAGATAATATTGATGTCAATAAATCTTTTCTAGACAAACACATAATAAGTGCATAGCCCATTGACATAAGCATCAAAAAGGGGGAGATATATATTGTCAGAAAGGAGGTGACTTAAAGAAAGGGGGAGATATATTTTTGAGAGATATTGAGAGCAATAGAGTAAAGGGGGAGAATAAAACAAGTGATATACAATGCATGAAGTCAAAGTGTATCAATAGAAACACATTTATTCAGAAGGAGTACATAATTTTGGTTATAGAACAAATTGATCAACTTAGGGGAAGTTATCAAATTTTGAGGCATACAAGTTATTACAAAATTTTGATGTTTTGAAGTTTTGTATATAAGCTGAGTTTAGATATGTTATGCTAGTAAGAGTAAGGATGATAATGTATACTCAAGTAATTTTGACACTTATGTCAAAGGGGGAGATTGTTGATCTCACATTGGTTTTGATAAGTGAGTGTCAACACACTTTAGCTATTTACTTAGTTCATGCCAAACTAATAGTACATGTTGAGCACAACATGTAAATAATAGACCATACCAAGTCATAGTGATTGCTGATCCACTCATGTTCCAAGTCACTCAAGTGCCAAGGAAATAGTATATACTGAGTGACACAAGAGCCAAGTAAACAATTGATGCCAAGCAATACAATTTCCAAGTTAGAAGAGAAATATTAGTGTATGTCGAGCATCAGAGACTTCAGATGTTGAGTAAGACAATTTTGACATTTTTTTTGTAAAGGAACAAACAACTATTGACACTATTTTTGAGCCAATTTAATAGTGAATTTTGATATTTTGGAGATAAGGACCAATCTCTAGTTGGATTCCTTATGCAATTACATGCAACCAATCAAAAAATAGGAAGGATTAAGCATCAAAATGGATGAATCTTAGTCATAAATTCATACCTAACCCTAAGCCACCAAAGTCTTCTTAAGGAGGACAAAACCCTAAAATTTCTAAGGGTGTGTTGAACAAAAAAAATGGATAATTTGCATGTGAAAATAGAGCATTCATGGTGACCTACTTCTTATTTTTCTTGAAATTTTATGTACTTCTACATTGAAATTCCAAATTTTGACCAATTAAATTATTAGTTTTTCATAGAGGCTAGTATTTTAGAAACTACATTCAATTTACTATAGATTTTATTGTAAAATTTGTTTGATATAAGGTTCATATCTAGTTCAATATTTCACATCAAGTTGAGTAACATTGATGCATAGATTTTTCATTTCCACATAAGGCCATAGTTTGGCCCACCATGATCTTACACATAACCATATACATTGTTAATGTGACCTTGTTAGAGGGGTTCATCAAAATATCATCTAGAACTTATCACTCCTTTTTCCTGACTAAAAGGTATCTTGATTTAATAGACTTACAAGCACCATTAATCAATATTACCTTATAGGATTTCATAGACTTGAGAGGTCCACTTGATTCTTTTAAGATTTTTTGCTACAATGGTTAAATAGTAATAATATAAATGATCTATTAAAAATAGACACTACATTTTCTTATTTAGATCTTTGTTCTTTCTCTTTCTCTTTCATTTTCTCACTCAACTAATTAACTCTTTCACCAACTTCACTTCTTATCTTTCCTCTTATATGCATGGTTCACTTAGCTCAACTCTTTATTCCACAATACTTTACATTCATAAAAATTCAATAGCTAATTATCATTAGATACCTTCAATCAAGTCTTATGTAAAAACCTAGAACTATCTTAACCTCATCCTTACATAGATATCTCAATGCATATAGATCCTTCCATCTTCTCTACTTAATCACAATTGTTCATCTTAGGTTCATAAAAAATTTCCTTCATATAATGATTTTAGACACTCAGAAAATATAATTTTCATATTATTTTTTTCCAACCTGATCCTTCTTTAATTTCCATAATCAAATCCTTCTGTAATTTCCATCATTAGTTCCTTATACCATCTCAAACTTTCCATATTTTCATCAAAAGTCAGCCTCATATTCCAATTCGTGAAACTTGTTTATCTAGCGGTTCTTTAGTAAGTATTACATTTACTTGGGTAATATATAGTACTTGATTAATACTAATTTTTTGAGGTAATATTTTCTTCTCTTTTATTTTTCCAATCACTCAATAAATACTGCACTCACTCGGTGAATACAATCTCTCTTCATTAACATTGTCACTTGGATAACCTTGTATTCCTTAATACATTACAATAATAATTGATTATAAAATAATAAAATAATAATGTATTATCTTAGTATAACTCATTCAAGTACCTATTATATACCTTATTTATTACTTATGTCTTCATCATACTTTTTTCTAATTCTTTTCATCAAATTAATGATATGGTACTCTATTGAGTTAGCATAATGTCCACTACAATAAGACTTTGACATCAATGACAATATAAAAAGTGATACAAATCTCTTACATACATGCATAGAATAATTAGTTAATGATATCCTATTCTTCATTACATTATTAGTTGAGGATAACAACTTGATTATTTATGGGATAGCATCCTAAGTTGAATGTAACATTTTCTTAAAATCACACGTATATTATTTAAATTTAAACCACTTAGGCATATGTGATATGCCCTTTTATTTTTTAGTGCATTGAATATCCTTTAAGAACTTGTATTTTCTTGTAGTTTTATGTTTTGTCTTGCATGTATTTATTGTATTATTTAGGGATTAACATCCTAATTATAACCTTATTCTTGTAAGTGTTTCTTTATTATAAATAATCTCTCATATAGGGCATATATTGGATTATTTTCCCCTTTTCTTTAAATTATCAATTGTCCCTTTTTTGTTTGTATTGTGATGACTAAGTAGGCATAATATGATTTCCTTTCATCTTCCTACGGCATTACTATATAAATTTCATTATTTCAAGGTACATTCTTATCTTTGTCTATGAAAAGCTTTGTTACATGAAAGATTGTGTATCTATGGCTATAAAATATCATTTTATACCTTGGATTTTAATGTTTTTCATTTAGTAATAATATATAGTTTGCATCATATGTGATATCTTTTCTAACATCTTATGTTTGAAATTTCTTGAGATCTATATGGTGTTGTATTATTCAATGAAAATTCCTGTTGGATATGGAGTGGTTATATTTTGTGCATAATCAATTTTCTCTTATAAATAATCTTTACTTTTGGCAACATTTTTCCATATAATCTATTGTATATTTCTCTTACTTCATACTTGGGGAGAAAGGTTTTTAATACATCCTTTATCTCTCTTTGTCCAAGGATTAACTTTCCTTAGTGTAGTGGCATCTATTTATTATGTGACATTATTTCCCTATAAGGAATTATATCTTATTCATGAATCTCTCTTCTACAGTAGGTGCATGTCCTTGATCATTGAGCCTCTTCTTTATTTGGAAAACTATGGTAATTATAAAGGTTTTTTTCTTTATTATGTCCTGTAAAGTTTTCAATCCTTCATCCACATATTTCTATTCCATCTATACATAGGGGGTTCAATAGGTGAATTCTTTCTCTTCTTCCCCTCATTTGTCTTGAAATTTTCATCTTCATTCATGACACTCCTCTTAAATGTAGATGTCTTTCACACAATATCTCTTCCCTACAAGGGTATCTTCTCATAAGTGACACATCCTTTCATAATCTATCTATTTCCTTATCTTATAGTAGCCAATTCTCTTTGCTAATTTTAGGGTACACATTGTTGATGGAGGATATCTCCTTGTTGATAGAAGTGATTATCCTTGATTATCTTTAGTTACAATTTCTATAGCTATTTATGCATCCTAAGTAGGGGGCATACATATGTCATTATTTTTTACCAATATTCATGGGTAAAAAATAAAAATTTTGAGTATGGCTTGGAGTTCTTTGCCCTTGTATTTCCTACCCCTAGTTGACTTTTCATATTATTATTGACAAACTCTTTTAGGTCAGTTTTGTGTTTATGTTTGATGATTAGTGACATGTTATGATCAGATTGTTTGATATCACTTCATGCTTAGTGGATTTTTTGATGAACTGACTTGGTATGATTTATTTCATGTTTGATGATGATTGTATACAATGATTTTCAATTATTTCATCATGATAGTTAGATGGATTATTTATATGAGTCTCCTATGGATACTTACCCCATTCTTGCATTTGTATGGTGTACTTGTATGTTTTAGTTTATGTATGATGTGTCTAATATGGTTGAGGGGGGGAGTCATAGTCACCTACTAGTTGGGATCTATATGATGCACCATTTCCTGCCATTGCCTATTTAGAATAGAATATATATGTCTGCACATGCACATAATTTATGCAAATTTTAGGTACTAGGTGTAAATTTCCATGAATTGCTAGGATGAGTGTACCCTATCACAATATCTCAATGGTAAAAGAGGGGAGATATAGCTTGAGTTCAAACCCTAAAGTAAACCAATTGTCCTAGAAAGTGGGACAAGTTTCTTAGATGTCCACCCTTCGAAATTTGTCAGATGATGTAAATTCATGATTATAACCCTTAAGTTTGATCTAGTATGTTGTACCTTAAAGTGAGTTTTCATAGTTTGTCTTATGGGTATATAGTGTTTTTTGTTAATTAAATTAAATGAAAAGAATATTTAATGATTTGATTTAATGTAAATTTTATAAGGAAAATCCAATATTTAATTAATTGAGAAATTAATTAAATAAAACAATTAAATTTAAAGATAAAGTTATAGTTCTAATTTTGGGGTGTACTAATATTTATTTAATTTAATAATAATATATTTAGGAGATCATTTGAAATAAATCCCAATTTTTTTAAAAGATTGGTAAGAGGCCAAAGCTAAGGTTAATTATTATGTATTATTATTAATTATTATTTTATTAAGCATGGGTAAATTCGAACCCAAGACCTCTTTGATAAGAGGCTCATAGTTTATCATTGTGTTGTAGGCTCTTGCCTAAATTCTAAATACTATTTTTAGTTAAGTTAATAAATATTTTTACCAAAAATCTCTCAAAAATTAATTAAAGAGAGAAAAAATAATTTAAATAAAGATATTTTGATTAAATGTCAAAAAGGTTGTGCATGAAAATTTAAAATATAATAAAATAATAAAAGATAAACATCAACTAGTATTCTCATGTGATTACACAATCAAAGCCCTAAATTAGCAGAGAACTCTTTTTTAGAGATCTAGAGCTCATTTTCCAATTACTGAGTTTTGGAGGAGGAATTTTGGAGAAGAAGGTTTTAAGAAAGAAAAGAAAATACTTCCGTGCTTTGTGCATTGTCGAATTAGCATCAAATTCAGGTAGGATCTAATGGTTAATTTGTGTAGTAGATTTCCATTCTTCAATTTCCTATCTTGTTCGTGCCTAGATAAATCTATTCTTGGAATTTTTATATTTGATTGATATCATTGTGTTGTAAATTACCAGCTTTTGTTCTAGATTTTGTCTATGAATTAATTAATTATATCAAAACCCTTCTCGTAGTTTTTCATTGTTTTTCATTTTGAATTTGTCTACATTTGAGATATTGCGAATTGAAACCCTCATTTATTAATTTAATAGATGGGTATTTTAATCAGGTAGTATTGAGGATAAAATCAAATTATAGAATGTAAAATTTGATTGTTCATTTGGATTTTCCCTATCAAGTTACTTTTTGTAGTTATTAAAATATATATATATATAAAAATTTATTATAGGGGAGGGAGTTTGTTTTATTGTTTATTTTATGATAAAAAAATTATTTAATTTAATTTAAATTTTTTTTTTTGTGTGGTGGGTAGGGCCACCAACACCCCACCCACCTTCCCTTTCTCCTCTCTCATGCATATCAACATTGCTACATATGCAGTATTAGTCTATTGTGTCCATAACAAAGCTACTAAAGCAGCCACCATAGGCGGCAAGGCATTGGGGCTTAAATTATGCTTTTACTTTTTTATTTATACACTTTATTTATAAGTTTTTAAAATTTTATTATGTTTAAAATTAATTTAACAAAATTAATTTAATTAATGTGATTTATATATTATATGTAATAAACATTATTAAATATAGTTGTGGTTAATTAATTTAATTAATATATATTAAATTATACTAATTATTTAATTTAATATTAGATTTTATTTGATAATTTTAAATAAACTCTTATTAAATATTAGGTAATGATTATGAGCATTAATAATTTGTATTATAAATAATTTGATAGTTGCTATAGAGTTTTATTAAAGGCCTTGATTCTATGAGTTAAAGTCGTTTGTACATTTGAATTTCAAAGTAAAAAATAAATGGGTTAAGTTGTAACGGGGAGAAATATAAACTTTAGTGAGGTTGAAAAATTACTATGAAATGACTACATGAATCTTTCTATTAAATCAAAATTTGTGTTTTCAAAACCAAACAAATAATGAATTACACTATCATTTGTATGCTTTATTTGTGTTGGGTCAGGGTTGACATAGAGTGCTGGCTAGTTTCATGATGTCTACCATAGGCCAAGAGTTATTATTTTGAGTGATTACATATGATGTCGTGGATTTGGTTTATATGTACTTATTTTGGATCAGTCCTGTTATGATGATCATATTGGTGAAACCTTTTTTTTATTAGTGCTTTTAGTAAAAGTTTGTCAATTGCTTTTCTAAGAACTAATGTGTGGTACATGGTCATATGAGACCTTTTTTCTTTTAATGAGCTTAGGGTAGGTTATATGTATGTCATGTTGGGAAGTGACTTATAATGGAGGTTATAGCCCTAAAGAGGTTGCCTAGGTAACCCATTATAGGTTATTTTTATTAAGTGGTAACATTACATTAAATGAGAGTAAAATAAATTAATAAGAATCATTTTATTTCCTCATTGATGCCTTCCGTTGTAGTATAGAATAGGACAAGAGTAGAGAGGATGCTTGGTTGCTATCTTGCTTCATTAATATGCCCTACCAGTACAAAAGGATACTAGTGCCACATAAAGTCATTAGGGGTGCAAAGTCTAGTTAGGCTACTAGGGTAACCTTAAAGTTGGCTCATGTGATGACACTTTCCCACTTACATAGTCGATTTCCTATGTGTTATTTTTTGATCTAGTTTTAGATGTCATATGTGTCTTGGTACCTTTGAGTTAGATTTCTTTCAAGTTTTCCTTAACTTAGATGTTGGATTTGACTTTTGAGTTGTCATCTTGTTTGGGACTTGAGATTATCTCCTTAGCATGGTGGGAGTGGCCCATAAAGGTTACCATGAGCTTGGATGGTAGTGCTTTTTACTTTTACAATTGAGATCTGATAGTTTGATGTTGTGACTAGAGTTCCCTGTTTTGTACTACCGTTCATCTTGTTCCTGTATACAATGATTAATGGCTATACACTATTGTATGTATTTATTCTCATGGATCTTATGAGGAGTTGTAATCTAGTATTATAGTGTTTATTCCTTCATCCTTTCATACCCTATGACATGTATAGTGGATGATTGTGCATTCTGATTATTGCTAAGTGGAATTCAGTATAATTGTATATTATTTAGATGGATTCATACTTGTAAAATATTCATCAATGTGGATTGTTATATATTCGATTTAGTATTATTAAACTCAAATGTGATTCTACATTGTTTATGTGTTGCTAATGTAGGAGAGCATGTAATTGCTTTTGCTATTATATATCTATTGTTATATATTATCTTTCAAAAAAAAAAAATTTGGTAAAATTAGTAAAACTTTGGGTTAATTTCTTTTGGTTTCCTTGTTGGGTATTACAATCTTTATTTGTTTGGTATGATTTTTAGGTTATTCTAAAATCTATGGATTGTTGCTCTATCTCTTTTTATACACATGCATATATACTAAATATCATATCTCAGAAACACATAAAATTTTTCATGAATCCTTAGAAGCTATTAGTGATATTTCTCTATCTTGAGGAAATTCATTTTTACCTTTATTTTTTGTTAAATATTGAATGGGTATTAATAATACTTCTCCATCCTGAGGAAAGACATTATGAAATATTTTGTATTAGGGAAGCTTCTCAATCCTAGGGAAACATAGATACACACTCTATGGTCATACCAAAAAATTGATCCATAGGTGGGTACACATAAACATACACATACACATATACGTGTGAATAAGTTGTTGATAAGTGCCCATGATTAACTACCAGGAACACCAAGCCACGAGACCATTTGATCCTAGTTCGATGTTTTCTTATTTTTGGGATTAACTATTAGGAATATAAATCTTATTGGACCATTCAATATTCCCTTTATTTGATTCATGGTAATGCACACAAATCATATTGTGTGAGAATCTCTCTCTCTCTCTCTCTCTCTCTCTCTCTCTCTCTCTCTCTCTCTCTCTCCATATTTGTGGGATATAACCATAAAGGATCTAGTCCTTTATGGTTCTCTTTTGTTTCTTATGTGATCTTCTATTCTTTGTAGTAGCCTTCCAACAACTATATTAATCAGTGAGATATTTCCCTAGCTAAGGTCTCCCTCAATAGTTGATTTTGGTTTTAGTGCTAACACCTTTTGTACCTTTTTTGGTTTATTTCCCTTTTCTATTTTTTTCTTTTTTTAATGCTCTTATGCATGGGAATGGAGTTGGGATCCTATTTTTGGGGCTTATATCCATAAGCTTATTGATGTTCTATCTTGTTGTGACAGTTGCTCTTCTCTTCCTCCTTTACCAAGATATGACTTACCTTATACTGTTGCTCAAGTGGAGGCTAAATTTACCCTAATAAAATTAATTCACTTTATTTTGAGACCTTTTATCCCCTTTTAGTGTATATTTGGTTCTTTTACTCCTTCTTAATCTATCTAACACTTCTATGTCATGTAGATTACATTTTGATATGTTTGGTTCTTTGCTAGATTTTTAGTTATTTCTTTTGGTAGACCTCATATCTCAATATTCCATCTACATTCACTCTAAAAATTCTAAATGCATTATCTATGCTCTCCTTTGTGAACAAGTTGACTCAATTTGACTTATTCTAGAAGATGTGAACCTAGTCTAGAATAGGTCAACACAAATCGGCCTCTTGTCTAGTGATTATGGGGCTTGGGGCCTGAAATTCTTTGAGGTTTCAATTATTAACTCTTTTCTTCCTAATTCACATGTATTAATGTCCTTTCTACATAATAATATGTAAGGATGCTTGGGTGAATCATTTTGACAAAATTCATTTATAAGACTTCCTTAAGACATTAAGAAATCAAGGAAAGGAGTTAAAGAAAGAAAGAAAATAATTTTGAGTGTTCATCAAGTCCACATAATTTCTCTTTGCATCAAGCTCCTTCCTTCAATGTAGTATTGGAGTATAGCCTCAAAGGAAGAGATCTATCATCCCAATCTCTTTACTATCTTTCATCATTAGTCCAAGGAAAGTTACATACATTCCTACTCATGAGGTTTTGGTTTCTTTGGTTTTCTTTTGGAATTTTTGAGTTAAAGATATTATATTAACATACTTGACCACACATAAAATGTAATCACATTTATCAAGCTCCTTTTATCTTTCATTTGATATTATTCTACATGTTAGCATTTTCTCTTTCAATTATATTTTAATTTAAGGTTGATTCCTTAATCTAGAGCTTGACAAAGGCAAGCTCTCATCTACCAAACTAAAAAAACCTCAATTTTACTTGTGTAGGAGTAGGATAAAAAATTTATATGATTGTGGATTTGGAAAAACTATCTCAAATATTTTTCACAAATCTAGTTTGACTTTATTACAGTGCCCTTAGAATATCATAACATTGTGGGAATCATTCTAGAACAATTATCACCAACTTGACCTATTGTATGCTTCTTGATCATAAAATCAATTTTGTGGGTTTCTCGTTATGTTTACGGATCTATAGTCACATTTTTTATTATAGTTATGGATACATACTTTTCAAAAAAAACCTTTTTTATGTAATTCAAGGCAATTCTTCTATCTTTCATTTTCATTCATAAATTTAGTATAATTCTATATTTTAATTAGGTTAATTGTATACACTTGACATCTATATTTACATTGCTTATAATTACTTCATTTTTCCATGCACATTATCACATACAAAAAAAAGAGAGTATTTCCATATATTGTATTCTTTTCCACAATTCAAATTCAATTTTGGCATCCTTTCCTTTTGGGCCTTACTAATCTAATATGTATTAAAAAAGGAATCATATTTTTAGATTCTCCCATTTCATACACACAAATACATTTTGAGTGCATTAGTGAGTGAAGTTGTAATGATCATCAGGGAACATGAAAAAATGAGACAAATTGATACAAATTTTGATGAATAATTATTTTTTGAATTTCTTTCACTTACTATATATTATATATAACGGTCCTAATAGATTCTCTAATGTCATGTTTAAACAACATCAACTAGTTTTATTTCTAACATTTTATCCTTATTACTTAAGTTAAATCATCCATTATTTTTATGTCTACTTATAATCTAATACATTATGCCTTTTCAAATTAGGAACTAATGTCCTAGTCCATACAATCTAGTGTATCTACTTAACATCCAAAATAGATTCATGAAATAGATTTAAAGAATCATGATGTGATAACTAGTATTACTCCTACCTAGCTTCTCCTAGAGTCTCCTTAGGTATTTCTCTTGATCTAATAGGATTTCTAGTTTCCTAATTCCCTTAGGATCCTAATATTGAGGTCCTTGTCCTTTCAACTAGTGCACATTAACTGGGTAGATTGAACATGCATTTACAACTTTCTATGCCTACTTTGGCCTTATTACTTCACATTCAATAACTCCACATTCAACCCAAAATAACTCATCTATCACTCCAAATGAAGGAATGGTCATCTAAGAAGGCATTAGACTCTTTTTTCAAACTTGTGATTACTTTTTAACTTGAAGCCCTAATCAAATTCCAAAAATCATGCAACATTGCAAAAAAATGCTTGTAAAAGGGCTATAACCAATTAGCCCTCCTAATTAAGAAAATCCCAAATAATTGGAAAAAACCCTCAAAAAGGGGTTAAATAAACCATTGGTCCTAACACCCCTTTCATATAACTGAAGGATTTTGGTGGTCTTGGGTTCCCAAGCAATCTGTATAGTATGACCAGAAATTAAATCTAAAAATAAGGGTTTTAAGGGTTCAATAGTCTGTCTAATGAGAAGTATGCTTTTCCCTCCACAAAAATTTCACCAATGCCTCCTACTACATTTGGGCTTCCTACACACATTCTCCTCATACATTCCACCCTTTGGTTGAAGCATTTCAAGTATTCAATCTCTCTTAACTCCTCTACTACAAATTGTGATCCCTAGTAATGCATTACTATCTTGCCTAAGGAATCACAACAAAAATGTTTTCCTTAGTTCTATGGGTGCCTTCTTCACTATACAGTATGTATAAGGACTCATCTTCCTAATCCCAAGAGACCGTATAGATCCTATGGTGGGAAGAGGAGTTATGACTCCATTTTTGCTCAATCACTTGTTAGAGTAAATAATTAATTATTTGTTAATTATTTATTCTATAACTTAAGCTTACTTAGGTAAATGCATTTATATAATATTTAGTATTTAATGCATGTAGTGGTTGGTTGTTGAAAACACAAGAGTTTTTTACCTTCTAGCATGTTCCACCTTTTGTGGATATGTGTTGAGTTGTCATCCTTATCTTCTACCACCTTCCAGCTTGTTCTACAAGCTTCCTTGAGTTCTTTATAAGTGACCTCTCTCTCATTGTACATCACCACATTATCACTTCTTGTATATTGTAAATACATTTCTTCTTTCGTTTGCACATATTTTCTCTCATGTTCTTTTAGGGTTTTTCCCTTGCTCCATGCTCTTCCTCTTCTTGGCTTCTCTTTTACAGGTTCTCACATGCAGGTGATCTTGGGCGTCTTCGGAGTTGGCTTTCATCAACTCCAATATCACTTGCTTCTAGAACATAGATAGATTAAAAAAATATATATATTATTGAACCTCCAAGAAACTTACAAAAATTTAAACTAATAATATAAAAAAACCTTAAAATGAATCCTTATATCAATTCTACACTAAATAAACACAAACTCAATCCATGAAATGCCAAAAAGCTCAAAAAGCTAGAAATGTAACTATAAACACTAAACTTTTTAACCCTCTCAAAAGGTTGAATATGGCCTTAAACACACATACCAACTCCTATCCTAAGTTTTTTAGATATTTATTGAGCTCCAACTAAAAATTTTCTCGAATGCAATAAACGTTGTCAATGTTATCAATGACAACATTGATAAATTTTTAGCAACTTTTACATCTTTTAATGTTTGGCCCTCAAACTTGCTCCAAAGGTTACCAAACCTTACCAAAATCCTTAAATAGAAACATGACATGTAAGACATTTATTAAAAAACTTATTTGTCCATCCTACCCTTCAAAACAAAAAATTTCTCTATTAGACCTAATTAAGCAACTATGATCAATTTAGGCCTCATGAGGCTTTCTAACCTTAACTTACATCAACCTAGGACTAGGTTGGGCCTATTATTCATCTAGTGGTGTGGCTAGAACCACTACAAGGAAAAAAAACCAAAGAGACCTAGATCTTCTATGATGCTACATTGGTGCCCCAGCACCATACCTCCCCACAAAAGAAAAACTATGTCACTCTTGTGGACAAAAGGTCTTGGGGGATGTCTACCTTGTTGAAGTTTTCCTCAGCAACCCAAGTGGCTTCTAAATTTGTCTTTTCTTTCGACTTGATGACTTGTTTCTTCTATACCTTGTTTTTGATGACCTTCTTAACTCTTGAATCCAACATTGTCTCAGCTTCTAACATTCTTGATGAAGGTACCACTATAGGCCTGAGATCAACACTAACCTCTTGACTGCTCCAGGGTAGTGTACCCCTTAATTCCACTAAATCTTACACATTTAAAACTAGAGATATGCCCAAATCTAATGGTAAATCAATCTTATAGGAATTGGCTACATACTTATCTAGGATTTTTCAAGGACCCTTTCTCTTCATTTGTAGCTTAGTTCACATACCTTTTTGCAACTTGGACTTTTTTAGATGTAACATGACATAATAACCAACAATAAATTGAATATCTTTCCTTCTTTCATCCTTCTTGGCTTTCAATTTTTGAGTATTATCTTGGATAGTCTTCTTGAATCTCTCTTGGATTTCTTTCATGGTCTAGGAAAAATCTTTAGCATATCCACTCCTATGTTCTATTCCTCCAAGACCCCTCAACTCACATAGACCTCTTGGATGCATTTCATACAGAATTTCAAAAGGGCTTCTACCTATCATTCTATATTTACCATCACTATAAGGATACTCTTCTTGGAGAATGATCAAATCCCATGTTTTCCCATATTTCTTAGTTAGGAATCTTAAGGTATTACCTATAACCCTATTAACCACCTTAGTTTGGCCATTAGTTTGAGGATGGTAAGTTGAAACAAATGAAATGTTTGTACCACATTTTCTCCATAAGGTCTTCTAAAAGTGGCTCATGAACTTTGCATCTCTATCTGAAATAATGCTCAATGAAAGTCCATAAATCCTCATAGCCTCCTTAAATAATAGGTATACAATGTGGCTAGCATCATTGGTAGTCTTGCATGGAATGAAGTGCCCCATCTTACTGAGGCTATCAACCACTACATAGGTGTTGGCTTAACCCTATTTTGTCTTTGGTAGACCTACTATGAAACCCATGCTCAGACACTCCCATGGCCTATTTTGAACTAGCAAGGGCTGATGTGGACCTAAATTTCTCATACCATCCTTAGCTTTCATGCATACCATGCATTTCTCAACATACTTAGTTACATCTCTAAGTTTTTAGGCCATTAATAAAACCATCAAACTAGTTATGGAGTCTTTCTCACACCAAAATGTGCACTTAGGATCCCATTATTATTTTCTTGAATTAGTTTCTCCCTTATTAATCCCCTTGGTACACATAATTGATTACCCTTGAATAAAAATCCATTCTAAAATGTAAATTCAAAGTACTTACTATGGAAATGGTTCTAAAAATTAGCATATACCTTATAAGCCTCTACAAAGTCTTCATCTTCCTTATAAAGATTTTTGAAGTTCTCTAGTATAATATTATGCAACTAGACTTCTTGAACTATTAACAATCTCCTACTCCATGCATCTACCACCTTGTTCATTTTCCCTTTCTTATTCTTGATTGTGAAAGTGAAAGCTTGTAGATACTCCATCCATTTTAAGTTCCTATTTCTCAACTTTTCTTGATTATTGATGTAGTTGAGAGCTTGATTATTAGTAAACACAAAAAATTCCTTGTGCAATATGTAATTTCTACACTTCTTAACAGAATAAAATAGGGCATAGAGCTCTAGGTCATAGGAAGAACACATCTTCTTGGCATCATTCAATTTTTCACTAAAGAATGCTATTGGCCTACCTTCTTGACTTAGCTCTCCTCCTACTATTAGTCCACTTGCATCAAACTCTAAAGAAAATATTTTTACAAAAATAGGCAATTGCAAAATAGGTTGGATAGCTACTTGTCTCTTTATCATTTCAAAATATTTCTCTACTTCTAAGGTCCACTTGAATTTAGACTCGACCCCACCTTTTATGGTATCTAGAAAACTTGCACATATGCCACTAAAATTCCTAATGAATTTCCTCTAAAATAGAGCTAGAACATGAAAAATTCTTACCTCTGTAGATGTAGTAGGTGGTGGCTAGTTGAGAATAGTAGCAACCTTCTCTTGATCCATCTTCAAGGACCCTTTTGACACCACAAAGCCTAATGACACAAGCTCTTGTTTGAAGAAGTCAAAATTTTCAAGGTTTATAGAAAGCTTCTCCTCATGAAGTCTCTACAATACTACTTCTACATGTTTGATGTGATCTTCTTTAATCTTTCTAAATATTAGTATATGATCTAGATATACAACTACAAACCTTCCAATGAAGTCCTTAAGAATCTCATTCATGAGCCTCATGTATGTGTTGTGAGCATTAGAGAGACCAAATGGCATTACAAGCCATTCATTCAACCCATCTATTTTTTCAAATGTTTTCTTCCATTCATCTACCTCCTTAATTCTTAATTGGTGATAACCACTCTTCAAGTCCAACTTTGTGAAGTACATTGCCCCTTGAAGATAATCCATGAGATCTCCTATCCTAGGTATGGGAAACCTATACCTAATTGTGATCCTATTTATGGCCCATGAATCTATTAATAGTCTCCATTTTCATCTCTTATTGGATGCAAGCACAACAAGGACTATCCATGGGCTTATATTTTTTCTAACTAGACCTTGATCCATTAATTCTTGAACTTGTCTTGCCACTTCCAAGTTTTTATTGGGAGTGATCTTATATGCTTCCTTATTTGGCAAAGATGCACCAAAAACAAAGTCTATTTGATGGCTTATCACCCTTTTAGGAGGTAAAGTCATAGGAGTACCATCACTCACAATGTTTTTGTACTTTTCAAGAAATTCTTGTACCTCTATAGATATTGTGTCTTTAACTTTCTTGTCTTCTTCTTTAGACTTCAGTACTATAGTAAAAATTTGGCTCTCTTCTTAAGATATTTGAAAATTTCTTTCCCACTACATAGAAATACACTAGGCACCTTGGATTATGGTTCTTGTCCTACCAAAAAATCTTGGATTGATGGGGACATGACCCAAGCATAGAATGGAAACAATAGGAAAGGGAAAATTTTATTAACTGTGAAAATATGCTAGTACATTCAGTACAAAGAAAATAGACTTCAAAGCATGACCTAAGGGCTTACAATAGCATAAATCTGGACATAATTTCTTCTCCCAGTACCTCCTCTCAAAGTCCACTTCGAACTGCCTTTTACAAAGCTAGAAATATTCTTAAATAGACCCTAGAGGGTTACAGATTAGGAATACATTCTAGAAAGTGCTAGTAGTCATCCACCAACCAAATAGAAGGATCTAGAAATCGCATTAGAAGTCAACGCAAAATTAGAAGAATCCAAAAATGGTAACTAAACTTTCGAGAGGCATAACTTTTGAACCTTAGCTCCGATTGACGAACCGTTTACATTTTTGAAAATCTCTCAAACTGCTCTATAGCCCTATGGACCAGCTTCACTCATCCCCCATTTTTTGGTCCTATTTGAGGTCATTTAATGCCCCTAACCTAACTTCAAAGAATTCTTAGGATGTCTCCAAAAATCAACAAAATTGCGATAACTTTCAAATCATGGGGCCTTTTGACCTGATTCTTTTTTTGGAATGCCGTAAATTAAAATTACAATAATTTGACCAATTTACACCTTCTTGTTCACCAAAATGATGGCTCAATTACATACTCCTATTTTTCTGGCATTTACGTGCATCCCAAGGTGTTCAAATACTCTATCCTAGAACACTGATAGTGGAACTATGAGAGTTGGAACCTTTATTTGATCCAAATGGGTATCTAGAAATGAAAACACATGAAACATAAACTAAGTCAAAGTACATTTTTTTGGTTGACATGGGATTTCCCTTATACCTCTGGATGCTCCTACATCAGACACCCAGGGTAGATTGAAAAGTGACCCTGTCACTTTATGAATGGTAGAGGAAATCCCCAATGGGAAACCTCGGCTGCTGATATCGAAGTTGAGTCCTTAATCAGCCATCCTTTCTACTTGACTAGATACTCTTCATACTACCTATTTCTAGTACTCTTTCCCACACGATGATCTAGAATGTCTTCTATCTCCTCCTTCTTAGAAGTGGGAATTGGACATGGCTCTAACATCGGCTCCTCTTCTGCACCATCATCATGATACTCTATTAAGTTTGCAATGTTGAAAATAGGAGAAATGTGAATACCATTTGGCAACTCCACCTCATATGCATTTCTTGAGTCATGTTTCTTTAGAATTTTGCAGGGGCCAAATTTCTTCATTTTCAGCTTGTTGTAAGTACCGGCTAGAAATCTTTCTTCTCGAAAGTGAACCATTACTAGATCCCCTACTTGGAATTCGTTATGTCTTCTCCTTTGATTAGCCATAACTTTATACTCTTGATTCATCTTGGTAATGTGTGCCTGAACCTCCTCATGTAGATGCTTGATATGTTCAGCAAATTCTTTAGCTTCAGTACCTATCCTCTCCCTTTGCTCTATCTTCCTTAATTCTGGTGCAGTCCTTGCGCTACTTCCATATGCAATTTGGAATGGTGATCTACTAGTACTCATGTTTACAAAGTTATTTTAAGAAAAATTCACTTGTGGTAGAATGAAATCCCATCCCTTGGGCTTATCCTCAACTAAACATCTCAGCAAATTACCCAGACTTTTGTTTACCACTACTATTTGGCTGTCAGTTTGTGGGTGATGTGTGGAATTGAATTTGAAGTCTTTTCTCAACTTCTTCCACAATGTTCTCTAGAAATACCCTACAAATTTCGTATCTCTGATAGAAACTGTACTCCTTGGAAGACCATGTAGTCTTACCACCTCTCTAAAAAACAAGTCTCCAATATGGATAACATCATGAGTTTTGTGGCATGGAATGAAATGTGCCATTTTGGAGAACCTATCAACCACCACAAATACTGAGTCATTACCCCTTTGTGTCCTTGGCAATCCAAGAACAAAATCCATACTTATGTCCTCCCATGGCTTCGATGGAATAGGCAATGGTTGATATAGTCCAGTATTGTGACTAAATCCCTTGGCAACTTGACAAATCTGACAACTTTGTACAAACATCTTCACATCTTGTGAAATCTGAGGCCAAAAATAATGTTCTCTAAGAATGGCAATGGTCTTATCTTGACCAAAATGTCCTGCCATCCCTCCACTATGTTTCTCCTTAATAAAATTTTCCCTCATGGAACTCCTTGGAATGCATAATTGACTACCCTTGAATAACATACCATCTTGAATCAGATAGTCTAATCACTTAGTTTTGTCTACAGCAACAGGCTCTTTACAAGCTTTCCATGCTTCAGCAAAATCAGGATCCTTAGGGTACAGATTTTTGAGTTCATTAAACCCAACTACCTCAACATGCATTACTGTAACCAACAACTATCTCCTACTTAATGCATCTACAACCCTGTTAGATTTTCCACTTCTATGCTTCAACAAAAATGTATAACTCTGCAAGAACTCTACCAACTTTATATGCCTTTGATTCAATTTACCTTGGCTATTTAAGTACTGTAATACCTGGTGATCAATATACAAAACAAATTCCTTTGGTAATAAATAATGCCTCCATTTCTTTAAGGCATGGACTATTGCATAGAACTCTTGATCATAAACATAATACTTCTTTTTTGCATCATTCAATTTTTCGCTAAAATATGCAATAGGCTTACCTTCTTGGCTTAATACAACCCCAATAGCACTTTCACTAGCATCAAAATCCACCTAGAACACCTTTCTAAAATTTGGAAGTTCCAATACAAGTTGTTCTATTACCTTCTTCTTTAGCAATTCAAAACTTCTCATAGCTGTTGCAGTCCATTTGAACTCTTTTCTATCCCCTCTGATTGTGTCACTCAGGGGTACACAAATGTCACTGAAATTCTTAATGAACTTCTTGTAAAAACTAACCAAACCATGAAATGATCTTACCTCAGTAGTAGACCTTGGAGTAGGCTATTCCAAGATGGCTTTTACCTTCTCTGGATCCATTTTGAGACCTTCAAGTGATATAACAAACCCCAAGTAGACTAACTCCCTTTTTGCAAAGATACACTTCTTTAGATTAATTAATAGCTTCTCTTCCCTTAACCTTTCAAGGACACTACGAATATGCAATAAATGTTCTTCCAAAGTCTTGCTAAAAATTAAAATATCATCCAAATAGAGAATAACAAATTTTCCCAAGAACTTCTTAAGTGCCTCATTCATAAGCCACATGAAGGTGCTTGGGGAGTTCGTTAATCCAAAGGGCATGACTAACCACTCATAAAGACCCTCCTTGGTCTTGAAGGCTATTTTCCACTCATCTCCTTCTCGTATCCGTATCTGATGATAGCCACTCTTAAGGTCTATCTTTGTGAAATACTGAGCTCCACTTAAGCAATCCATAAGATCGTCAATTCTTGGCAAAAGAAATTGATACTTGATGGTTATCCTATTTATAGCTCAAGAGTCTGTACACATCCTCCACTCTCCATCCTTCTTTGGTGCTAGTACTGTAGGTACTACACATGGACTCAGGCTCTCCCAAATCAAACCCTTTCTCAATAGCTCCTGAACCTATTTATTTAGCTACTCAGTTTTAGGAGTCATCCTATGAGAAACCTTGTTAGGCAATCTAGCTCCTGGAATTAAATCTATTTGATGACTGATTTGCCTTACTGGTGGCAATCCTTCTGGAATATTATTAGAGATGATATCTCCAAACTCACCTAGTAAATCTGAAACTTCAAGTGGTATTTCACTACTACTTTATTTATCTTTCCCAGGGATCAAAGCATAGCACATACACTGATGTTTCATGCCATCTAAAAACTTCCTTCCATCAACAAGAAAAATCCTAGCACTTCTACATACCTTTTCACCTTCCTTTTTCATGGGCTTCAATTTGTGGAAAACTCCATCCTTTATTACAGAGTATGTGTTTGCATGACCATCATGTACTGCATGCCTATCAAACTACCATAGTCTACCCAACAATAGATGGAAAACATCCATTGGAATAACATCACAGAGAACTTCATCATGGTAAATCCCAATTTTGAATTTCACTAAACATTGTTCACTTACCAGGACCTTATGATCATCTTTCACCCAAGCAATCTGATAGGGCTGGGGGTGTTTCTCCCTCTTGAGCTTCAGCTAAGAGACCATCTCCTCTGATACCAAGTTATCAGTGCTACCACCATCAATGATCACATCACAACATTTATCCTAACGTTTGCATCTGGTATGGAATAAACTCCTCCTTTGTCCTAGTTCAATCTCACATGAGCAACTCGAGCTTGACCCTCAGCTCTCCTATCTATCCTTCCTTGTCATTGAGGAAATTCAAAGGCTTGATGACCTTCTTCATTGCAATTGAAATAGGTACCACGGAAGCCTCATCTTCCTTGTCCATGTCCTCTACCTCTTCCTCTCTGATTTCTCAAGTCTTGATCATTGGAGCAGTTGAAACCCTCATTCCTCTAGTTCTTGCTAGTACCCACATCTTCATTTTTATTTTGGGTTTCATTTTGGCCTCCAGATGACCTACCACTACCCCTTCCTCTTTGACCACACCCTCTTTTTCTCCCTTCAAACCTTTTATTTATCTTTTCTTCAACTCACAGGGAAAATTGGTATGCTTCTTCAATGCTGGTCATTCTTACTAGACTTAATTCCTCCTGGATGCTAGGTCGCAACCCACTGATATAATGAGCAACCTTCTCCTTATTTTCTTCTGCATGCCTTGCTCTAATCATAATTTAGTAAAACTCCTCTATATATTCTTGGACTAATTTTCCTACTTTCTTTAACCCATGCATCTTCTTAAACAAATCAAGCTCGTAGTCAATAGGAATGAATTGCTTCTTCAATTTGTGCACCATACGATCCCATCTTGTGATCTTCTCCTTTCCTCTTCTGTTTCTTTCTAATTGAACCTCTTGCCACTAGTTTTTGGCATGGCCTTTTAGTTTTGCTTTTGTAAACTTAAACGTATCTGGATCCCTGATATCCTCATACTCAAAGTACTCTTTCAATTCATTGATCCAGTCAATCAACTCATCTGGTTCTAGGTTTCCTAGAAATACACCCACATCAATTGTAGGTCTTTTCCCAAACTTATTAATGGCCCTAAAAAGCCTTTCCTCTTCCTGATTTAGAACTTCCCCATAAAATTCCCCTTCTAGTCCAATTTTTTCTTCTTCATTATCGTCGTCATTTGCGTTGCCTGTAGCAACATTTTTTCCTCTACGGAGCTCCTCCTGCAATGCTTGTACCTACCTTTGGAGTGCTCTAACCTCCTTAGGATTAATAGCTCTGGCCCTTCCACCATGTTCTCTTTGTGGAGGCATCTTCTTTACTCAAACCCACAACCACACAATCCTAGTGCAAACTACCTCACAGTCGGCGCTCTGTCTACACACTTAGGAAAACCTACTCTGATACCACTTGATGGGGACATGACCCAACCACAGAATGGACACAACAGGAAAGGTAAAATTCTATTAACTATGAAAATATGCTAGTACATTCAGTATAGAGAAAATAGACTTCAAAGCATGCCCTAAGGGTTTACAATAGCATAAATTTGGAGATAATTTCTTCTTCTAGTACCTCCTCTCAAACTCCACTCCAAATTGCCTTTTACAAAGCCAAAAATGTTCTTAAATAGACCCCAAAGGGCTAAGGATTAGGAATACATTCTAGAAAGTTCTAGTAGTCATCCACCGACCAAATAGAAGGCTCTAGAAGTCACATAAGAAGTCGACGCAAAATTAGAAGAATCTAGAAACGGTAACTGAACTTTCGGGAGGCATAACTTTTGAACCGTAGCTCTGATTGACGATCTGTTTACATTTTTGGAAAGCTCTAAAAGTTCTCTATAGCCCTATTTACTAGATTTTCTCATCCTCCATTTTTTGGCCCTATTCAAGGTCATTTAATGCTCCTAACCTGACTTCGAAGCATTCTTAGGATGTCTCCAAAAACTGAAAAACTTCGATAACTTTCAAACCGTGGGACCTTTTGACCTAATTCTTTTTTTGGAATGCTCTAAATTAAAATTACAATCATCCAACCAATTTACACCTTCTAGTTCAAAAAAATGTTACCTCAATTACATACTCCTTTTTTTTGGCATTTACACATATCCCAAGGTGTTCAAATACTCTATCATAGAACATTGATAGTGGAACTGTGAGAGTTGGAATCTTTATTTGATCCAAATGGGTATCCAAAAATGAAATACCATGATATAGAAACTAAGTTTAAGTAAATTTTTTTGGTTGATACAGGATTGCCCTTATACCTTTGGATGCTCCTGCATCATGGATTTTGAAATTTTTTCCTCCTTTCTTGAATGATATGTAGTTTTCCTTCCCATCATATGCTTCTTCTTTATCAAAATACCAGGGTCAACTTAATAGAGGATGACAAGCATCCATAGGTATGATGTCACACAATAACATATCCGTGTACCTTTTTATGGAGAAGTCAAAAAGATTTGTTCATTCACTAAAATGCTTTGACCCTTGTTGAGCCAAGTCATCTTGTCTGGATTCACACGGGGTATCTTAGTTATTTCAGGCTTTTCAACCACCTCCTCTAATATTATGTTATTAGTAGAGCCTAAATCCACAACTACTTTATAGACCTTTCTAGAGTCTTACATCTAACCCTAAATAAAGCCATTCTATGCTTGGCTTCATTAGGAATTACTTTCTTAATCAATAACCTTCTAAACATAAGGTTCTCACCTTTTTTTGATTCTATGTGATCCGGTTAATTCTTCTTTCCACTAAAGATAGCCTCTTGATTATATGCTATTATTTTTTGAAGAAGAAGAATTATTAGGGCATCTATATCATGGATTTCCAAATTGACCATAGTTATAACAATTCATACTACAAAAGTTTGAGTTAATTTTGCTTGATCCTCTACCCCTATTAGAACTTCCTTGGTTACCTATTCCCCTACTATAACCTCCCCTAGGAGTTATTTTAGTTTCTTTCTCAATGAGATTGGTCTCACCTTAGTTTCTCTACTCATTTCATCTACCTTTATTTTCTCCTCTTTATCCTCTCTGATTTCTTCTGTTACCTATGTCTTTGAAGTTAGAATCTCCCTTCTTATTTTTCTCTTCCACCTTTATGGCTAGTTGATGATAACTTTGAATAGTATTAGGTGCCTAAAAGTTAGCTCCTCTTGAATATTCAACTTTGGACCACCCAAATATCTAGCAACTTTGATTGTCTTTTCTTCTTGTTTCTTGCATCTAAGACATAATTGAGCTAAAACTCATCTATGTAAGAGGCTATTTCAGTCCTTGTCTCTTTTTGTGAAGTAAAATTTCAATAACCTTCATTAAGAAATTCTCCTTTAGTTTGGTCACCATATCATTCCAATTTTCTATAGGATTCTTTCCTTTCCTAGCCCTTTCATCTTGGACATACTTCCACCATGTCAATGTTGAGCCTCTTAGTCTTTACTTGGCCACTTTGACCTTTTGTACCTCTGACTCCCTTCACATTCAAAATTGTTCTTTATGCTATCCAACCAATCCATCACTACATATATGTCCATCTTACCACTAAATAGTAGAACACCTTCCAAGGACTTCCCACCTAAGGATTTAATGGATTTCAAGAAAGGCTCTTCATTCAAGATAGGCTTTGACTCATAGACAACATCTTCTTCTACTATCTCCTTACCCCTATCACTGCTTTCTTCCTCTCTCTTCATGGTTCCATTAGAAATTTCATCCAACTTTGTCTTTGCCTCTTCTAAGGCTTCTTTATGGAGTCTATTCTTCTCTTTTGGCTCATCAACCTATTTTTCTAACTCTTAATTAGTCACCATGCTTGACTCACCCACTGATTCACTAGTAATGGCAAGGATACACCACTTCCCAAGACTTCAACTTGCACTAATACTACTTTGATGTGACAACTAGTCTTTCTTCTACCTTAGATTCTCCTAGGGTCTCCTTAGGTCTTTCTCTTTACCTAATATAGTTTCTAGTTATCCTACTTCCCTTAGGATACTAACATTGAGGCGTTAGTCCTTTCAACTAGTGTACATCAACTTGGTAGATCAAACATGTCTTTAAAACTTTCTATGCTTGCTTTGGCCTAATTCCTTCACCTTCAATAACTCCACATTCAACACCAAAAAACTCATATGTCACTCCAAATGAAGGAATAATTAGATAGGAAGGAATTAGACTCTCTTCAAGACCTATGACCATAATTAAACTTGAAACCCTAATTGACTTCCAAAAATCATGTAAAAATGCATAAAAATGCTTGTAAAAGGGCTACAAGCAATTTACTTTCCTAATGAAGAAAATCACAAATAACTGGAAAAACCATTAACAAGGGAGTAAATAAATCATTGATCCTATCACCATTTTTAGAGAACTCAAGGATTTTGGTGGTCTTGGGTTCCGAAGCAATTTGTATAGTACGACAACAAATTAAGCCTAAAAATAAGGGTTTTAAGGGTTTAACAAGCTATCTGATGAGAAGTATGTTTTTCCTTCCATAGAACTTTCACTAATTCCTTCCACTATAGTTGAGATTCCTAGAAACATTCTCCTAACACAATCCACCCTTTGATTAAAGCATTTCAAGTATTTAATCACTCTTAACTCCTCAGCTACAAACTGTGATCCCTAGCCATGCATCACAACAAAAAATGCTTTCCTTACTTCTTAGGGCCCCTCTTTCACTATATAGTATGTACAAGAAATATTCTTCCTAATCCCAAGAGACTGTATAGATCCTATAGTGGGAAGAGGAGCTATGACTCCATTTTTCTCAATCACTTGCTTCAAGACATCAGATAGACAAAAAGAAAATTAATTTATTTAACCTTCGAAAGACTTAAAAAACTTCAAACTAATAATGTACATAACCTTAAAATTAATCTCTCTATCAATTATGCTCTCTATAAACACAAACTCAGACCATGAAATGCAAAAATGCTCAAAAAACAAGAAATGTAACTATAAACTTGTTGTTCAGTCCATACACATGACTAAAATTGCTAAACTTTCCAACACTCTCAAAAGGTCAAGAATGGACTTAGATACACATACAAACTCATATCCTAACTATTTCATATATTTATCAATCTCCAACTAAAAATTTTCTTGAATGCAACAAAATTTGTCAATGTTGTGAATGACAACATTGACAAATATTTAGCAACTTTTACATCTTTTAATGTTTTACTGTCAAAATTTCTACAAAGGTTAATAAACATTACCAAAAGCCTTAAATGGATACAATACATGTATTAAGGTTATTAAACACTTATTTTTCCATCCCACCCTTCAAAACAAAAAAATTCTATTAAACCTAATTAAGCAACTATGATCAATTTAGGCCTCATGAGGCTGTCTAATCTTAACTTACATCAACCTAGGACTAGGTCAGCTTTATTATTCACCTAGTGGTGTGGATAGCACCACTACAAGAAAAAATAAGCAAGGATCCCTAGGCCTTCTATGAGCCTACCTAGATTCCCCTACACCACATCAACCATAAATGGAAACCAAATCATCTTCTGTTCACTAATAATATTTTGAAGAGTACATCGGTGACCACAAGAAGTTGGGTCACAATTTTGCAAAAGTCAGATCCGCAGAATTGTACTTCTCAGAAATGGGTACCCAATTTTTTAAAAATCAGGTACTCGTTTCTAAAATTATGCTTCGAGCACCTTAGCTGAATTTTAAAAGTTGGGTACCCGATATTTAAAATGGATTGGGTGCCCGAGCCGCTTAACTATCGGGTGCCCGCCTTTTTAAGAATCAAGTACCTGATTTCTTAAAAATTGGGTACCCAATTTGTAAAACTTTTATATAGCACTTTTTTGGCATTTTAGAGGTCATTTTCATGACCTCAAAAATGGGAGCCTGATTAAAGACGCATACAGGAGCCCGTTTCTCAGCCCTACCAACTACCCCCTTGCTGCTAGTTTTTGATACACAGGTATTTTAATATGTTTTATACTATTTTACTTTATTTTTTTCAATTTTCAATTTAATATGTATGCTAATTTATTGTTTTTTCACTTTTCATATGTATGTAAAATTGTAAATTTACATTGTTAATGAACTTAAATGTTTAAATTTTTGTATTTGTTAATTAAAATATAGTTTCGTAAATGTTTATTTAAAAAATTATTATTTTAGATGTTTTGAAATGTATTTAATTTATGTATTTATTACAATGTTGAATGATTAGATTATATGTAAATTTATTGTTTAAACATGTAATTTTACAAATAAATATAACCTCGACCTAAAACTGTATAACCTCGACCTTGTTTTAACTATAACCTTGACCTAAAACCATATAACCTTGACCTTGTTTTAACTATTTAACCTTGACCTAAAACCATATAACCTCAACCTTATTTTAACTATAACCTCAACCTAAATTTATTGTTTAAACTATAATCTCGACCTAACCATATAAATAAAACCCTAAACATATTATAAAATACTTAATCATATAACAGTCGGGCAAGGGATCCAAATAAAAAACTTATAGTATTTAAAATGATTTTACTTAAATTGTATTGTACTTTATGTCATGGATTGAAAATGGATGATGTAAACTATATTCTTTTAGCCTTTCATACCCTGTGACATGTATAGTGGATGATTGTGCATTCCAAATTAATTTGCCAAGTGGCATTCGGAACAAATGTATATAAATTATTTAAATGGATTGAACTGAAGTAGTTAATATGAACTTTCATGTGGACACATTATTTATTTTACTTTTAGTAGTTTATATTTATTTTCAAATGAAATGTGAATGTGTTCATTAAGGAATGCAATCTCTTATGTTTTTTATAAATGTAAATTATTGTGTGTATGTTATTGCTTGCTTGGTAAAACGTTTGATTAGTTCTTTGGATCCCTTGGCTGGGCGTCATTTAGGATTAGTTCTATAATGTCAATTTGTATTGAATTTAACTCTAATCATAACCCTTACTATCATCTTAACCTAAGTAATCTTAATTTGCTAAAACCTACACCAGGTAATATATAAATAATTAAATAACTTTCCTATGTTACCTTGAGTACTAATTTTATAAATGTCAAAGCCTAAGATTGAAAGGTAACCCTGGCCCTTACTAATTAATATTATACTTATAAACCAAATTGAATTAAACCATGATCATAAACCTAATTATATATCCCAACTTAAGAGTAGAAACCTTGAATTTAACCTTAAAAATCCTTTCCCCAACCATTAACCAAATTGAACCATTACCCTAGAAGATTGAACCAAGTTAAACGTTGACCTTAAGACTAAACCAAATCACCCTAAACTAGAACTCAATAATATATTGAACACTTTAAAACAAAATTCAAACCTAACTTTTTTGAATTAATGTTGGTTTTTAATCTAAAATCTCTAACTATAATTCTATATCTAAAACCAAATTTAGCACTTTAAAACATAATTCAATTTATTAACTCTTGTCCTAAATGAAACCTAAGCATGTAAACCTAATCAAACAGTACAGACCAAATTGAACCCTAATCCTAAAACTAATTAAACATTGATATCAAGGTCTCAAAATGATACATCATAAAAAAATTAGAAGAGACTTGAACAAATCAAGCATCTAATTAAGTAACCCTCCCTAACCATCAAGAGGTGGAGGTGTCCACATCAGTGTGAGTACGAGCCCAGACTAGACCCTTGGATGGGTAGCCTAAATGTTTATTAGCTTTGCAAAATGGAAGGCCACATAACAAAATATTATCTTATTCTATAAAAAGAAATACCCACCCCCTAGTGATATATATAGTAAGATCTTTTTCCTAATTTTACTATCAATTTTTTTTGGTTAGAAGACGATGATAGTTCAAAATGATTTAGAAGATAGGGATAAAATGAGAACCATCATTCCTAGAATGAAGATGCATTATTCCAAATGATAAACCCATTTCTATCATAAATCAACTCCTCCGTCCAAAAAATTAGTAATGAGAAATCCCTACGTCAAGTAATCAATGGAGGGCTCATAAAATTGATCAAGTGATCAACAGAGGGTTCATAAAATCCCTAGGTCAAGTAATAAATTGATCCCCAAGGGGAGATAAGAATCTCATTAAAAATTAGAGACAGGACACTCCTAAATGCATATCATACAAAATAATTATTGCCAAGGTCTTAGCCTCTAGACTAGAAGATATCCTACCCAAGATCATTAACCCTACACAAAAGTGTTTTGTTAAGGATATTTATGCATATTGGAGAACTTGATAACCTATTGGAAGACTTTGGATTGAGAAACATTTCTAGGATAGAGTATAGGCATGCTCAAGTAATTGATTATAAAAATGTCTACAAAAGGGTGGAATGGAGTTTCACTATGATGATGTTGCAAGCCCTCAATCCAATATTAAATGTCAAATGGTGTCCTCTCTTATGATTGGTGTCAAGGTTTAGTAAAGAAATTAATGGGGTTAGATCATAATTTTTAGGACTCTCTAGATCAATTATGAAAGGGTGTCCTCTTGCATCCTCTTTATTTTTTATTGTTGAATATTGACTCATTACATTATCTCCTTAGAGATAACCAGTTGTCTCTAAAAGTTAGATGATCTAATCTCCAAATAATTAATAAGTATCTAATGTACATAGTTTGTTGATAATATATTTGTATTCTTTTTAAGCTAGAAGAGTGCAACACGAGTCATTTAATGATCAAATTGGACCTCTTTTCTTTGTATCGGGTAGTAAGATTTATGTCTTTGCATCTATCTTATTGGAGCTAAGTATTGAGTCCCCTACCTTGTGTAGTAAATATGGTATTGGATGGAGATTTCATAATTAAGTGGTTAGGTACCTAGGGATTCCATCTGTAGTAAACCCTAACATATAAATGAAATGTGTCTTTATATCAACAAGAAAATCTTTGGAAAACTCAACAACTGGAACTCTAATTATCTCACTTTGGTTGGTAGAATTCAAGTATGTTAAAAGATTCTCTCCTTGAATATTGGGTGTAAGTTTTTCTTCTTCCTGCTTATTTTATTTAAATCAATTTGGTCTTCCATATAAATCTATTAGGACCATTTCGTGGATAGCCAAGGGATTGCTTTGGCAATAAAATAGATAGCCAAAGCTTCATAAGGTAATGAATTATGGATTATGATTATAATTAGGATTATTATACATGGTTAGGGATAGGGTTCACATGTAAATTAGTTCATTACCTGACATGATCTACACTTATAGTTTGTAAGAAGGTTTTCAACTTGGTTCCATACTATATTTTTGAGATCTTTTGAAATTTCTTTTGTAAGAGATGTTTATCTCAATACCTATATATGTACATAATATGATGGTGCTTCCGCATACATATATACTCAATATACTTTACAAATTATATGCAACTTCTTATATTTTCACCTTTACATCTTTTCCCCCTTTCTAATGTAAATGCCAAAGGTGAATTTTACATGGTTATTCCAAAATGTGACAAGAAGTCAGAACATACCTTTAGAATTAGTGACATTGTCTTGTCCCAGTTTTCTTGTAACATCTTGTTTGTGTGCAATGTAATCTAAACTTCTACTAATAATTCTATCATCTGATCAACAATGGAGAAATTGTTAGCATGTGCTTTATGACATGAGTTTTTTCGACACCTTTCTAGAGAATATTTTATATTAGCCAACTACTTTTTGTAAAACTTCATATGACCAGGTTTACAACAATAATGCATGAGTTAAGTTTTATATTTTGATTCTTTGAAGAATCATGAAGTTTTTTGTATCCTTTCTATATAGTAGAATTGTCCGCTCATTCCCAAAAGCCCCAAAATTCCCCTCATCCCTAGGTGACTTAGTTAACGGGGATGCCTATTTTAAGTGTTGAGATTTTTACTTGTGCCACACAAGGTTTTTCTCTTTGTTCTTCTCCCTATTCTATTATGTTTGTAATATGGTCATATGGTATTTAATGTTTTTTCATGTTGGATGTGTCATTGTTGATAGAAAACTACTTATGTTAAAAAGTAGATAATAGTTAGGATTCAAACTACAATCATAAATATTTTTTAATCAATTCATAATTCTATCTCTAAGCTTTCATTAGATAATTGTAACCTTAAATCTTGTTGTAGGACCATAATAAATATTCGATACAAGTAAATATAATTGTAACTAAAACCATAATCCTAGGTAAGTTCCCTAACATTAAAGGATCACAATCATTATAATAATCTTAAGCTTAGCCATCATGAAAACTATTAACATAACAAAATTGTAAACCATAACCTTGTCATAATCTTAACTTTGTTTCATCTTGAGACATGAACATGTATAATCCATAATGAGTTCATACTTAAAAATTTAGTATTTAATGTTTAATTTGACTTAAGTGTTTAACTTTATTTATAATTTAATTAATATAATTTTAATAAAGATATGCGCATTTATATAGATCTAGTTGATAAATTTTAGATTTAAATTTTATTAAATAGTAATTTTGTTATACATGTATTATGTTGTGATGTATTTTTGATGTGTTTTATGTTTTATGTCGTTTAAATATATATGCAGATTATATTTGATGGACCCACCGCAACCCCCTCCCCCTCCCATACCCCCACCTCCGCCACCTCCATCTCCACCTCCACCTCCACCTCCACCTCCACCTCCACCTCCACCTCCACCACCCACTGTGGATGAGTTCCGCGAGACCATGAGGCATAACCTCAATGACCTTATGAGTGATATAGAGGCTATCTGACATGAGAGGCACCCCCCCCTCACCTACTACGTCTTGCAGATAGCATTCAATGCATGGTTAACTCCATTCATCATTTTGATTTAGACATCAATTCATTTAGATCATGGAGGGAAAGCATGCATGCCTTCTACTCTGATGGCTTATCATATAGAGAGGTTTATAACCTACATATAGGTAAAGAAAATTTTCAACATTATTTTGTAAACCCTAAGATGGGTGAACCAATTAGAGAAGCCTCACATTTCCATTAGGTGGTGTACACATCCAGGCATTGCAGCACATTTTTGGGAGCGATGGTGGATGGTATTTGACCATCCACCACATGCTAATCATGAGGTGCCCATGTACCTCCTTAGGAATTTATGGGCTGAGTTTGAGTTGGGTTTGAAACCCAACTATTTTGATATGAAAGCATTTTAGGGGGTTGGTAGAGGGACGTCTCAGGATAGGCCTGGGGCAAAGCTGAGTGAAAGAACGTGAAACTGCAGGTGAGCTGAGCCCCTTGTACCTTTTCCTGCACCTGTTGTGCCTGCTTCTCACCATCATCATGTGATTTCATCTGCTTTTACCCATTTGAGTGCCCTTTCTAGAAATTTAGTAAAGCAGTGGATGCAGGTGGTACATGCTCCTCCACTTGGACATGTTTGTACTAGCTATGGAGGCATATGCATAGGCCCCTAGAGTGATCCTGGTGTAGCAAACGATGGCCATTATGCTGAGGGTACAGATTTTGATGATGATGTATACACTGCCCATGGTGATGGTAGTGACGAGATAGACATGTCATCATTTGTTGACCTCATGCAGCAGGAAGAGCCTGGAGAGAGTCAAGAGCACCAGGTAAAATTTTAATTTCAATATAAATATAAAGTGCACATAATTATTTACTTTCTACATATATGTGTAATTGTATTAACTATATTAATTTGTACTTTTCAAATAACAGAGGATGGATGACACTCTTCCTCCTAGGAGGCAGTATAGTCCTTTTTCGAGACCTACAGATGTTGGCATCCCTTATACGGTATGCACTTTGAATTACACTATAAAAATGTACATTCAAATTCAAATTTAATAACATGTGCTCATATGTTCTTTTTATTTGATTTTGTAGGGATTGTGTACATCTACACATACTGATGTTAGTACACATCCTACTCCAGTTACCACTGAGGCACAACCTAAAATACATGCGGTATGAACTTTTGACTGAAGACAAATAATTTGTATTAATTTTATGTATGTACATTATTATTAACTTATAATCTGAACAATTTTGACTCACATGTATATATATTTTATGTGTTTTGATTTTACGAAAAGGAGCATGGATATCATACTCATCCATACAGGCCTCGATATAGTCTATTTTCGACTCCATCTTATGATTATCATGCTAGCATACCTGTAGACACATCTGTGACATTGGCTACCACTTAGGTATGATATATACATAATATCTACATGTTTAATTTATAGTGTATAAAAAATGTAGTGTAAAAATTATGTACTTTGTAATTATATTCATGTATATTTAATTTTGAAAAAACATTTATGTATCCATAGTTTTAGGAGTATGTCACCACGAGTGTTGCTAAGAGCACAAGACTTAGCCAGATGGAGGTACCTACATTGTCATTTGAGGTCAGTATTGTGATTTATGTACATAATGTATAGTTCATTATGCTCTAAAATCAAATTAAAAAAATGTATGTATTGTAAATTACAGGACCTCACCACTGCTACATTTGGTAGTTTTGACAGTGCACCTCCTCCCATTATTGAGGGACACCCATCTCATGTGGTATAATTTATTTTATTATGTAGTGAATATTTAATTTATTTGCAAGCTAGATTTTGAGACCCATTTCAATTAAGCAAGTACATGATGAGACGTGCCTCCTATTACACAGGGTGATACATCTACCTCATAGGGTGTCTGACATGATGAGATGACTCGTATTACACATGATGATCCATCTGAGTCCTCTTTGTGTGGAGGAAAGAGGACATTTGATCAGATAGATTAGGTCTTGTTGGCACCTATAGATTTTGTTTTTATGATGTATATATATATATATATATTATTTATGATGTATGTACACTTTGTGTTAGGATAGTATGTACCATTTTGTGTACACTTTGTGTATGTACCATTTTCTTTATTCTGACATATTTTATTCATGAACATATGACACATTTTGTAAGTATATATGCAAGATGAACAATAATTTTAACTATTTATAGAGCATTATTGGATAAATATCACATCAAATTTATGCATTGAGATAATTCATACAAATAAAATTGACCTACTCGATTAAAAAATGTATTGATAACGTACTTAACAATGTATCATAAGTGATCTTAATGTGTTGTTTGGTAATGTAAGACTCATTATCACCTAATAAGACCTATTATGTGGTAGTAAACATATGAATACCTATCATAACGTATAACAGACATAATGACATATTAGGACTCCCATGTCCCCTTAAGACACACATGTATGGATAACGTACCTAACAATGTACATCATGTAAGTGATCTTAATGTGTTGTTTGGTAATGAAAGATATAATTAATACAATGAATACAATGAGTAATGATCTTTAAATTATCATGTGCAAGTCACTTGTTTTTAATATTACAATCAATAGTAATTTGAAACTTCAAACGAACATTAATTTAAACATGCTTGAATGTAAAAGTAATAGAACAAAATAGGAGGTCATTACTTAAATTGATAATTAATTTATAATAATTTATCAAGTGCACATACCTTTAACTTTCAAATAGAAGTAAACTCTCATTTTTGAATTAGTTTGTACAACATATTTCACAATATATGTAAGACAATGTCAATGATATATTTATAGTTCACTGAACACATTTGAAACATAAAATTGGTTCAACGCATCTCTTCAAATGAGGTCCTGCAAAATAAAAATGTAAAACAAAAACACACATGTTAATAAACACATAAATTAATATTCAAGGTATCTGAACTATGTAAATATATATGTGTAATTTGTATGTACTTACTATGTGAAATTGCACAAGATGTTGATGTTCGATCCACTTTAACACTTAAATTTGCATAAATTGTAATTGAGACCCAAATAAGAGGTATATAAGTTCTCTAAATTGGTATTGACAACACAAACATACATGTAATTAAATTATATAAGTACGTATATATAAAAATAATACAATAATGAAAAAACTTGCATGTATTTGATTTAAATGTAGTCATCCCACTGTACCATCTGCATCCTCTCTCTTTTGCAATGCATCTATGATTGTCTCATGCTCGTCCATTGAAATTGTCCATAATACCTTATTGGTGGGTCTCCCTTTGTACCTTTCTAATTTTCTATTTGTTGCCACAACCAAATGAGAATAGTGTAAAATCTTCTTTTCGGTTTGGTAGTCTTCAAATGTTGGAAAATCATTTCTTCTTGTTAGGTATCTATGTAGCCAGGTGCCAGCTACAACAACAGACCCGATTGGATACTCAAAATCATCATCGTCTACTTGATGACATATCATTTTTTTCTTAGGTTCCACACATCTAGCTAGCCAATACTCAGTCTGTTCATCATTATCACTATGTGCAATAACAACATAAACATGTCCTACAAGATAAGATAAAGTATAGAAACACTTTAATCACTCGTGTACATATGCAAATTATATAAATTGAAGCATGAGATCGCAAAAAAATCTAATTAAATTGTGCATACTAGGTTCTATGAGGTCTGAAATACGATCATAGTCTTCTGATGCAAAAGTAACATTTTGGCCTTCATTTACTATATCATCTTCAAAATGAGTGTCAGTAGGTGCTAATGATATTTGTTGCCAATCTTCAGCCCATTTTGTATTCTCACATTCTTCCCATTCACCTGCAAGATAAAATTGACAAAAAAAAGCAAGCTCCCTAATCCATATAGTCCAAGTGTTAGAATATGAACTCCTAAATGAATGCCATTTAGCTGAACCACTAATTGTATCACAATCATATCTTGAAGGGATATTATTTTCTTCAACTAGGTAGAAGAAACATTTGATTGTAGAGTTTTGACTTGATCCCATGTATAAATATTTGTTACACCATTCAACAATCTCATGTGCATTTTTGAATTTAGCTCTTTCCTCAAATTTTAATTGCTCTTTACTAAGGGCTCTCTTCACACATGCACCAGCACCATCAAGTTCTCCTTTACCATGTCCAGCCTCAAAAAAACTCCACACATGTTGGATGCTAGTTTTCTTATGTGTCCTACTCAACCAATAGAACATTCTAGCATTCTTGAATTGTCCTGTACAATTATTTGACCATATCCAATGTTGTGTCATTTGAATTTGTCTCTCTTTTAAATTAGCATAAAAGACCTTGAAACAATATTGGACAAACTCAGATGAATGGAGTTTATTATCACTTAAATAAAAATGGTACTCTCTCAATATTTTGTGATCCTCCTCTGTCCTATCAGGTGCATGCCTATAAACTCTATGAACATAAATTGTTACTTACACTAAATTGTAATATTGTGGTTATACCTCTTCTTGTGGTGCAAGCGTGTAGTTCTCTGCAAAGTCAACAACTGAAAGTATAGTACCAATTGGAAATGTATTCTTACATATGCAAAATTGTCCTTCGAGCCATCTAGAATATTGAGAGTGTTTAACATATTTTGGTATGATCACACTCTTAAACTCATCCATAAATGCATGACAACTAACATTATCTATAACTAGATCAAACCTTCTTCCAAACTTCCCATACTTCAATGGATATTCGATAGTTTTGAATCTTTTTACCTCAACTAATTGTTGTCCAAAAGTAGTCAAAGCATTTTCATGCAAATATTCATCTAACAAAGAAAGATTGCCACACATATCACATGTACTAGAAAGACATGCATTGAAAAGAAAGTATCATTAGGTGTCTTACAAAACAAACTTGATATGAAATCTTTTATAGTTTGAGGTGGTATTTTTATACCACATTCTTGCAACATTTCTTTACTATGCATGGTACCACATATAGATTGAAATACATCATAATGGTAAGAAAATTGAATATGAGTTTTACAACAACATGTGATTATTTCCTTGTTAATCCTTAAATACCATGGTTTACACTTTTCAAAAGATCTTTTACTAATGGTAATATTTAATACCTTACCATCTACAAATTTTTTAAACAATTCAGTTTGAGTCATGTACAAAAGGTGTTTAGGATGTGGATCACGTATTTTTGACCCAATTCTCAATTTAAGAACATCTCTTGAATTAGGTGATGCTCTTGTATTATCATGCCAAAAACTTTCAATCAAACTTTTGATTTCACTAGTAAGCTTCATATCACATCTCGGGAGTCTACCACTAGAAGTCCATAAAATATTTGTTGGATCACATTCAAAGTTAACCCTTCTCTTTACAACTCTTTCTAAAGTCTTACGATTCACATTAAGATATCCACTTATGTTGGTAATCAATCTTTTGTCAGATGTTGATTTGTTAACTAAAGTTGTTGTTATTGCTCGTCGTGCCGCATTCTTATCTTTAGACTAACTTCTCTTTTTGATAACATCAAAGTCACTAGAAAAAGTGGATACAACTTGTTTTAAAGACTCATTTTTATTCTTGGGTTTTGCATGCATTCCCAACCTTCTCATTACTTTTCGCATTTTAGACATTTTAATTAGTTGAAACATTAGCTGACATTGAAACCCAAATTTCTTATTATAAAAGAAAATGCCTATACAATCTATTAGCATGTGTCCTAATTTGTCTCCATGAAACCAATCCCTCAAGATTATCTAACACATCATTAGGAATATGAAAATTATGTTCAGATACTTTACTATCATCCTGACATGTTTGTTCAGTAGTTGGTGTTTCTATGTCTACATTCATGCAATTTTAATTTTCAGACACTTTACTATTTTCACTGTTATTTGGGATTTGAATATCATTTTCAAATTTTCTTGGCATTTCTTTTGGGGCAGGCATTTGAATTGGAATGTTTTGTGCATGATCGTTTGACAATTGCTTCTCATGAAGAAAATCTAAATCATTTAAATCGTAACCTGCTTCTAAAAAATCACCAATTTCATCATGAGAGAAAATTTGAGGGTTTGGAGACACACCTGTATTGAATGCATAATTAGAATTTGCAACTAAATTTTCTTGTATTGGGTTCTCTTCTTTGACTTCTTCATCCATCGCGGTATCTTCAATGTCTTTCTCCTTTGAAACATTGTTCAAGTCTCTAATTCTCTATCCTCTCTCTCGTTGATGTTGTGCTTCATTCTCTTTATTTGGTGCAATCTCCTCATCCCTCAAAACTCTTCCTTTCTTCTTTCTTCGTTGTTTTGATCCCATGTTTGCACCAGTTTTGAATTTGAATCAGTAGCTTGCAAATTGTATAAGAGGACAAGAAAATAGAATAAGCATGATGAAATTCGGTGTTGCAGGTCAAAACTATTGTTCAATCATTTCAATCATTGATATTGGGTCGGTGGGGTAGCTTTTGGGACCCAACGGGTACATCAGAAATGGGTACCCAATTTCTTAAAACTCAGGTACCCATTTACAAATCGGGTACCTAATTTTTAAAAAATTGGGTGCCCGATTTTAAAAAAGTCGGTATAACGGTTTAAAGAAATCGGGCACCTGATTTATGAATTACTAATCGGGTGCCCGATTCGTGAGACATGAGCGAGAATTTGGCATGGCTCCTGACTTTTGCATGGGTTTTTGCCTTAGGGAAAGGCGTGGCATAGGCTTGGTCCCACGAAGCCATGCCTTTGTACTCCTTTCTTTTCTAAGGCATTTAATCGACAATTTCTAGTATTGTCATAATTTTTTTATAGTCATTCCTATTGAATTTTTTGACGAGATAAAAACTCATTATAGGTATTGCTGTTCTGATTTCAAAAATGTAAATTTTATAGTGTTATTAGTTTATTTTCTATTTTTTCATTATTTATTAATCAAAACTATCTCCTAAACGTTAAAAAGTGACATTCACTAAAACTTTAATAACTTTTTTATTTTATAATTTTTCTTAAATTAATTTATATGTCATCAATCTACACACAATTCTTTTGATGTTTACAAAAAAAAAATGAAAAAAGTGAGATTTTGATCAAATTATGTGGTCCGTACATGAGAGGTTTTAAAATTTACCTTTATAGCCAATTAATAATTAATAATAATAAAATTATTCAATAAAAAATTAAGAAAAAATATTTTCATCAATCTTAGGTGTATTAGGTAACTCCCTTTAGAAGGATTTGTAAAAATTCATTTATTTGTGTCAAATTATGGTGTTGGTACACGAGCATGGTATGGTCCTGAAACAGGCATTTTGAAAAAGTGGTTTTTAAAGATTCATACCGAAAAAATAATCTATCATATGGGTGCACAAATAAATTACATATTCATAAACTAGATTTTGAACACTAAAAATTTTATATCTGGAGTTTTTTAATATTCAATCTCTAAATACCTCAAATTTTGACATAAATTGACAAAAAATTTCAAAAACAGGAAAAACACTTCCACTTTTTGGCCAAAAGTGAGAGCCAACTTCTTGCATTGACCCACATGGCTTTTTATTTCATCATACATTCATCTAAATAAAAGGAAATATGATATCTCATTACAATGTCATAAATTTATTCATCTTTTGAAACACCCTATATCAAGCATTTATAATTCCAAAACATAAAATAGAAACATGTACCATCCACCAGAAAGGATGGATAAGAAAATATGGAGGATATCAAAATACAATATTTCTTGACTCTAATTACCAACACCCCTAAATAGAAAATGATATTATCTTCAAAAGCCAATGACTTGATACAATATCCAAATACATAGCAATTATCACAAATAGAAACTGAAACACCTACATAACTCTAGGAATTAAATGTAGAATTCTAACACATCAAGAGAACATATATCTATATCTAATCAAGTAAATAATGTAGTTAATAAGTTCAATCCATGCATCAAGTCCTATGAAGATTTAGTGGAAGTAGGAACTAAGATGTAAAGAGAGGAAAATAAACTTAAGATGCATCATTCAAACCCTCTTGAATTTTATAAATCTGCATGGTAGAAGTATAATAAATTTCACAGTGATAAAAACTTCTCTTAGCCCTTGGAAGTCTCACATATAAATCTCTCCATAAAAAAAGGAACTTAAAAATCCTTAAAGAATTATATTCATAAACCCTCTCTCACATATCATTACTTTTTCTCTATAAAAATATCCATGAAAGGTACCACCAATTTTTCATCTATCCTTCAACACTCCTCCCCCTTTATGTTCACATTTTATGTTCTTGAATATCTTTCATACCCCTTTAGGTTAAAAGACACCAGCCTTTTAAATAAATTTAATTCCAAAATATAAAATTGCATTTGTTTACCTAATTAACTACTATTTTATAATTGGTTTAGGCATAGGGTAAATTAAGGCTATTTTAGGGGTATATGATGAATAAATGGTCCAAAACTGATGTAAATACCCTCTCTAAGTCTTTGCAACCTATTTGTTTATGTCCATCATTGAATTTATGTTCTTGTCTCATATTCTACCACATGTGTAACACATATTACCTTTTTCTCTTGAATGCATGTTATTACTCCTCTTCTAAATACTTATGCTTTTTACCTCTTTTTAATTCCCTATTTTTTATGTTCTATTAAATTTTTCTTTATATTTAAGTATATAAATAAATTTCTCATGTGTAATTTGTAACATATAAAAATACTTAAACACATTAACTATGTAACAATTTATATTTGTAGGCAAGAGCGTACAACATTATGGTAACTTGTGAGCCTCTCATGTGCGAGGTCCTGGGGCTGAATTTGTTTAACATATAAAAATAATTAATTAAAATAAATAACAATAATTAATCAAGGTTTCTATCATTTACCAATTAAAAAAATGTATATTTGTATAGGTGTCTATACATGTGTACCCATATATTCTTATATGAATATACCAAAAAATATAATAGACAATTTATATGAAAATACAAATATCCAGATCACCAACACATAGTTCTAAAACCTAGAATCCACCAATCAAACCACCAAAATAAATCATAAAAGTATAAACCCAAGACTAGGTGAATTGCTTCCAATTGAATTTACTAGGGTATAAGGATACCTATATGGATCATGGCTCTATATCCTTTTTAACTATAATTGGTTCAAGGATTTTGAGGCATGCTTAGACCTATGTAGCCAAGTGGAGTTGATGCATGTACCTAAATACACCTATAGCACAAACCAAAAAGATACAATATATATTCTTATGTATATAAAGAAGGCCAAATAAGGAATGACTATGACTTCATTGAGATCTCTCTTGACGTGACTACAACTTCCTTGCCTCATCCTAAAGACACACACACATAAAGAGAGATAGATACAAACCAAAAAGATATCATAAAAATTCTTATATATATAAAGAGGGCCAAGCAAGGAATGAGTATGACTTCTTTTAGATCTCTCTTGAAATAACTATGACTTCCTTGTCTCATCTTGAAGACACACAAACACACATGTATGTATGTTTGTATGTATGTATGTATGTATGTATGTATGTATATATATGTGTGTGTATGTATGTATGTATGCATATATATATATATATATATATATATATATATGCATACATACATACATACACACACATATATATACATACATACATACATACATAAATACATACATACATACATACATACATACATACATACATACATATATATATATATATATATATATGTATGTATGTATGTATGTATATACACACACACACACACACACACATATATATATATATATATATATGCACAAATATATACATACATATATATGTACATATAGATACACACACATAAGGCACAAGAGGCTAGCTGGGTTATTTGAAAAATTAATAATCGTAATATTATAAATAAGGTAGTAAAAGAATAATAATGAATTTAGAATAGTGTACACAAATCATGTTATACAAATAAACCAGATACATAATCTCTTAAGATACTATATAGAGTCTGCAAAGAAATATCTAACATCATAAGCAAGAAGCAATGTATATGATAAGTCTGGAAATGTTTCTAAACATAAAATAAAATAAGCACCTAGCTAATTAAATTTTTTTAGGTAGATTAGAATCATTCTTTGTGTTAAGAACATTGGATGTTATCTTATAGTTTCACCTATGCATGAATTTGGCAAGTTGTTAAATCAAGGAGTACTAGAAGTAACCTTATATCCCAACTTAGTCCAAGAGTTCTTATACTATATTCAAAATCCTATTAATGCTAGTATAAGAGGGGTATTACAAAAGTGGAGGCCTACTTCCTATTAAAGAACTTAGATTTTACCCTTAAATAATACTAATATTATGATTAATTAACTTCTAATAGTTATTTTATTTTTAATTTAGAGTTAAATTTATATTTTAATTTAATTCACATTAGTTACCTTTTTCATTGCATTTGAAATTACATGAAGAATTACTTTATTTCTCTAATCTCAAATCTTAATTTGTATTAAAAAACAATAAAATGAAACAACATTACAAAAATATTTTTGTTTAGTATGATATTATAATGTAAATTAATGACTTTAGTATATATTTACAATTATATTTATACATATGATACATTATATTTTAATTTATCTATAGTTTACTTCATATCGTATATATCTTTACAATTATTTCTTATAACAAAACAAAAAATATATTAGAAGAATCAATATTATAGTAAGTGCTACAAAATGAATTGGTACTTGCCTTTGATTGTTAGTTTAGATTTTGCATATAAAATATTAATAATTTACAATAATAAAATTAAATTTTTTATTCATAGTTAGTTGAAAATTTTAATTTGAGATTGACATAGTACAAGATTTTAGTTTGAAATTGGAAGAAATGACAAAAGAAAAATAAAACAAAATCTCAATTTTTTAAATTTCTATAAGCATATATATTCCACACCCATCAAGTAAAAATTAATATATTCACTCAACTTTATGGGAGCATTGAAAATATAATTTGATTATTATATAGCAAGTCAAGAGAAATATTATGGTAGTTTACACTATGCATATATGTGCCCTTAAAAGTTGCCTCAAGTTTTAAAGAGGTATGGAAATATTGAAATCCACATATAGTTGGAAATCTATTGAAATAAGGATTGAAAAATATCCTCCATTAATCTCATCCTCTATGATGCCTAGCATGTCTCTCTTATATATGGATCATTTTATTTAATACTGAACATATTTAATGGTTGTAATAGGAGTTGTTGATTTCATTCCTACACTTATTAATTTAATGCCCATTTTTTGTTGACAATATTTTCCTAATAGTTGTGACTTCAATGTTGTTAGCACAATGATGACTACGTATAAATGAATGAAATTTACTTTTAGTTGTAAAAAAGAAAACATTCGATAAGTTGTACTATTTTGCATGACCATAGGTTTCGCATTTTATTTCAGTTATTTTGAAAATTTTGGGAAAAACGTGCTTTTGTGACATCATAATTGGTGATTAGGAGTTGAAACCTTAGTTATAAGAAGACAACTTTATGAATAAATTACTTTAAAAACTTAAAAATAATTTGAAATTTGAACATGAAATTTTAGTAAGCACTATGTTAGAATCCTCCCCACTATCATTTCACTTATGTTTGGGCCTCTCTTTTCTATACCATTCTACCCAACATTACTCCTCTAATCCCATTATTATTCAACCACAAGAAACAACATTAATCACTAACCATTTCTTAGATAAACAAATGGTCTAGAAAGGGTAAAGTCATTAGCACATTCATACATAAAATGAAGACACTTCATTTTGAGACCTTTTAACCCTCCTTTATGTGATTTCAATCTCTCTTTTTCCTCCTCAATCCATCTCACACTTTGATATCATAGCTTACCTTCCAATATGGTCCTTTCAGTATTTATTTGCCATCATTTTGGCCATATCTTCTTGCAGACTTTGTATCTCCACATTCCATTTGCACTTCCTCTAAGCCTTTTGGAGGTCCTATATCTCCCCTTCTCAATGAATAGGTTGACTCTAATCAACCTCTTCCATAGTGATTATGGGGCTCAAGGCTTGATATACCTCTAGGTTTCAATTATTAATTCTCCTCTTTCCAATCAGCATGTGTTATTTTTTAACCTAAAAACTACTATCTAAGGATTCTTGAGGGTTTATTTCACATCATATATTTACAATACTTTTGTAAGACATCAATAATTCAATGAATGGAGTTCAAGAAAGAAAGTGTGTACTTTCATGCATTCATTAAGTCCAAGCATTTCCTCTTTGCATCAAGCTTCTTCATTTAAGGTGGTGGTAGATTTTAGCTTCAAAGGAAGAGATCTATCATCCCAACTCATTCAAGTGATTTTATCATTCATCCATGGTATGTCATATACATCCTTATTCATAAGCCTTCTTTGATTTTTCATTGGTTTCTTTGAGTCAAGGGTATTATATCTGCATATTTGATCACAAATCAAATGAAATTGCATATGTGAAAATAATTGTATCTTTCATTTGATATTATTCAATCCTACTACATCTTAGCATTTACTCTTTTAATTATAGTTCAATTCAAGTTTGATTCCTCAATCTAGGAATTGATGAAGGAAAGCCCTCATCAAACAAACAAAAAAAACTTTAATTTCATGTGAGTAGGAGAGGGATAGTAAAATTATGATTATAGATCTTGAAAGACTCTCTTAAAGCTTTTGGTAAAATCTAGTTTGACCTTGTGATAGTGCCCTTAGAGCATGGTGACATCATAGGAACCCTTTTGGAACAATTATCACCAAATTAACTTTTTCTTTGCTCCTCAGTCACAAAATTAGTTTCCTTTTTTTGCATTTTTTTGTTCAATTCTAGGATCTACCATTTATATTTTTAATCACAGGTCAATATTTACACTTTTCAAAGAAAAGAATACCTTCCTGTATTATTTTATGGTGAGTCATCTATCTTTCATTTCCATTCATTAATTTAGCATAATTTTTTATCTTAACTAGGGTGATTGTATACACTTGACATCTTTATTTATATTACTTAATCAATTAGTTCAATTTTTCATACATATTATCTCACATAGGCCAATGATTATCTTTCCTTATATTGTATTATTTTCCAAAATTCATATTTAGTTTTGGCATCCCTTCTTTTTTGACATTGTTAGCATAATTTGGATTCAAAGAGGAATCATATTTTGAGATTCTCTCTTTGCCTACACACATACATTTTTAATTCTTTAGCAAGTAAAGTAGAGACCTACTTCCTACTAAAGAGATTTCATTTCACCATTAAAAATTTTGGTGACACTGACATCTTATCCTCTTCCTTGAATTTAGATCATTCTTTATTTTGACCTCTCTTAGTTCGCATTGGTTTTATCTAAATTTTTTTGTGAACTCATCCTCATGCCATTTCTTAATAGAGTTAGATTTTTTACATTGGGTGTTTAACTTCTTTTGGTGAACCCACACAATTTGCATCCTTTATTTTACTTTGGAGTTATCTCTTCTTGGTGTATGTATATCTACTAGTTTATATTAGTGGTATTTATATCTCCTTTTGCATTTACATTTTTTTCATATAGATTGCATTTCATATACTTGCATTGTGAAAATATGAAAAAAACGCATCTAATTATTTTATAATCATTACATTTCCTTTCAAAGGTACTATTATCTTGATTTTTAATTTATCTACATAATCTTCATGATAATCCATTTTATGCATATGATGACATTTCAATATGTTCTTTTATTGAGATGGGCCTTGTTAAAGATGATGTTGATCAACTTATGGGTGGTAATCCTAATATTTGGGCCGAAACCTTTGGTAAAGAAGTGAATTATTCCCTTCTTCATGAGAAAATTTTTATACACTTTGATGATAGTACTATTGATCATAATGATAAATCAATTTTATGCATTTCATTGATATGTATTCCATAAATGAGGCCTTTATGAGTTATGATATTCCTCCTCCTAAGATTACCTTAGTTATAGAGGACTACACATTTGATGGTCCTTATTCTTCTCACAACATGGACCTCTATTCAATTTAGGTCTTGTTGAAAAATATGATTCTTGTGACCTTATTTTTACAAATTTGAACTTAGATCACAAGGATCCTCCTCACATTAAATCTAGAAGTGTTTTCTTAGCTTTTCAAGGTTAGGAAACCCTAGAATACACCAAAATCCAACATTCTTGACTTTGTGCATCCAACATCTTTATTCGATGAGTATATGAATATTAAATATTTAAATTTCATTACACCTAAGGAATCTTCTTCTATGTTATAGCCTTATTTTTGTATGGATTTTTTATTTTATGTTTCATATGACTTGTAATTTTGAATGGTATATTTTTCATGAACAATTTATTTGGTACATCTACATACCTATTATGTTGTTCCTAGCTATGTGACACTACTATACTATCTCTTGGGGGATCTTTGTCTCACTTTTCTAAAAACATAATAGTTATTTTCCATGTCTCTTCACTTGGGTGGCATGCAAGGGCCCAATTTCCACTTTTCATCTATATCATAGGACCTATTGTCACCCTCTGATGGATTTTTATCCTTTTCTATGGTGACATATTTTCTTTCATTCAACTATTGTAATTACTTACAAACTAGCATCCTAAACACAATACTAAGTTTTCTTAAAATCACATGTCGAACTTATAATTTGAAATCACTTAAGGAGGTGTAATATGTTCCTCTTATTTTATTTCTTGGTGCATCCAATATCCTTTATAAACTTGTATTCTCTTATAGTTTGATGTTTTCTATTGCATACATTGAATGTGTTACATAGGGATTAGCATCCTAGTTGTAATATTATGCTTCTAAGTGTGTCTTTATTATAAAGAATCTTTCACTCAAACAGTATATTGAATTTTTTTTTCTTTTTTTCCAAGGATCCATTGTCCCTTTGTTGTTTGTATTGTGATAACTAAGTAGGCATAACTTGGTGTCATTTCATCTTCCTCATTTATTTCTCTAAAGACTATATTATTTTAAGGAACATTATTGTATTTGTCTATGAAAGCTTTGTTACATGCAAGAGTATACATCTATTCTTGATAAATGTCATTTAATATAGTGTATTTTACTATTTCTCATTTAATAATCACCTATAGTTTACTTCATACATGATATCTTTTCTAACATCTTATGCTTGGAGTTTCATATCCTATGATGTTTCTTTCTTTCAATCTCTATGATGTTGCATATTTCTATCATATTTCTTATTGTATATGGAGTGTTTGTATTTTGTGCATGTTTATCAATTGTTGCTTACAATTATTCTTTATATTCACAACATTTTCTTATATAATCCAGTAAAGATTTATTTTCCTTGCCTCACACTTGGGGAGCAAGGTTTTTTTAGCATGAATGCTAATGCTATTTCTTTGGGGAGTATCCTAATAATTCTAATGATATAGGAGCATCCAAAGGTGTAAGGGCAATCCTGTGTCAACCAAAAAAATGTACTTAGACTTAGTTTTTGTTTCATATTTTTTTCATTTTTGGATACCCATTTGGGTCAAATAAAGGTTCCAACTCTCATAGTTCCACTATCAGTGTTCTAGGATAGAGTATTTGAACACCTTGGGATATGTGTAAATGCTGAAAAAATAGGAGTATGTAATTGAGCCATCATTTTGGTGAAATAGAAGGTGTAAATTGGTTGAATGAATGTAATTGTAATTTAGAGAATTCCAAAAAAATAATCGGGTCAAAAGGCCCCATGGTTTGAAAGTTATTGTAGTTTTTTGGTTTTTGGAGACCTCCTAAGAATGCTTCAAAGTCAGGTTAGCAGCATTAAATGACCTTGAACAGGGCCAAAAAATGGGGAATGAATGGAGCTGGTCCATATGGCTATAAAGCACTTTGAGAGCTTTCCAGAAATGTAAACAGTTCATCAATCGGAGCTACGGTTCAAAAGTTATACCTCCCAGAAGTTCAGTTATGATTTTTGGGTTCTTCTAGATTTGCACCAACTTCTAACGCGGCTTCTAGAGCCTTCTACTTGGTCGGTGGATGCCTACTAGCACTTTATAGAATGTATTCATAATCCTTAACCCTCTAGGGTCTATTTAGGGACATTTTTGGCATTGTAAAAGGTAGCTCAGAGTGGAGTTTGAGAGGAGGTACTAAAAGGAGAAATTATCTCCAGATTATTACTGTTGTAAGTTCTTAGGGCATATTTTGAAGTCTATTTTCTCTGTACTGAATGTAATAGCATATTTACATAGTTAATACAATTTTCCCTTTCCTGTTGTGTCTATTCTATACTTGGATTGTGTCCCCATCAAGTGGTATTAGAGCTAGTTTTCCTTAGTGTGTAGACAGAGTGCTGACTGTGAGGCAGTTTGCACCAGGACTATGTGGTTGTGGGTTTGAGTTAAGAAGATGCCTACATGAAGAGAGCATGGTGGAAGGGCTGGAGCTATTAATCCTGAGGAGGATAGAGCCCTCCAAAGGTAGGTACAGGCATTCCAGGAGGAGCTCCGTAGATGAACAAATGTTGCCACATGCGACAAAAGTGAGGATGACAATGAAGAAGAAGAAATTGGACCAGAAGGGGAATTTGACAAGGAAGTTTTGAATTAGGCTGAGGAAAGGATTTTTAGAGCCATTACTAAGTTTGGAAAAAGACCTACAATTGATGTGGGTGTATTTTCAAGAAATTTGAAACCAAATGAGTTGATTGATTGGATCAATGAACTGGAAGAGTACTTTGAGTATGAGGATATGAGGGATCCAAATAGGGTTAAGTTTGCAAAGGCCAAACTAAAAGGCCATGCAAAAATCTGGTGGCAAGAGGTTCAAATGGAAAGAAATAGAAGAGGAAAGGAGAAGATCACAAGGTGGGATCATATGGTGGACAAATTGAAGAAGCAATTCATTCTTGTTGATTATGAGCTTGATTTGTTTAAGAAGATGAATGGGTTAAAGCAAGCAGGAAAATTATTCTAAGAATATACAGAGGAGTTTTACCAACTTTTCATTAGAGCAGGGCATGTAGAAGCAAATAAAGAGAAAGTTGGTCGTTATATTAGTCGTTTGTGACCTAGCATCCAGGAGGAATTGAGTCTGGTAAGAATGACCAGCGTTGAAGAGGCATACTAGTTTTCCCTACAAGTTGAAGAGAAGCTAAACAAGAGGTTTGAAGGGAGACATAGGGGGCATGGTCAAGGAGGAAGGGGTAGTGGTAGGTCATCTAGAGGCTGAAATGAAAACCAAAAGAAAAATGAAGATGTGGGTACTAGAAGGAACCAAAGGAATGAGGGTTTCAACCACTCCCATGATCAAGACTTTGGAAATTAGAGAGGAAGAGGTATGACAAGGAAGGATAGATAGGAGAGCTAAGGGCCAAGCTAGGGTTGCTCATGTGGATGAGGATGCACAATCATCACATTCAGAAGATGTAGAAAGAGGAGAGACCTTGGTAAATGAAAGGATCCTACTAAGTGGTGAGTTTGAATGAAGACAAAGGAGGAGTTTGTTCTGTACCAGATGCAAGTGTGAGGATAAATGTTGTGATGTGATCATTGATGGTGGTAGCAATGATAACTTGGTATCAGAAGAGATGGTCTCTAAGCTGAATCTCAAGAGGGAGAAACACCCCTAGCCCTATCAGATTGCTTGGGTGAAAGATGATCATAAGGTCCTAGTAAATGAACAATGTTTAGTGAAATTAAAAATTGGGAGTTACCATGATGAAGTTCTCTATGATGTTATTCCAATAGATGTTTGACATCTATTGTTGGGTAGACCATGGCAGTTTGATAGGCATGTAGTACATGATGGTCATGCAAACACATACTCTGTAACAAAGGATGGAGTTTGCCACAAACTGAAGCCCATGAAAAAGGAAGGTGAAAAGGTATGTAGCAGTGCTAGGATTTGTCTTATTGATGGAAGGAATTTTTTAGATGGCATGAAACATCAGTGTATGTTCTATACTTTGATTCCTAGGAAAGATAAAGAAGGTAGTAGTGAAATACCACTGGAAGTTTTAGATTTACTAGGTGAGTTTAGAGATATTATCTCTGATAATGTTCTAGAAGGATTGCCACCAATAAGGAAAATCAGTCATCAGATAGATTTAATCCCAGGAGCTAGTTTTCCTAACAAGGCTACTCACAGGATGACTCCTACTAAAACAAAGGAGCTAAATAGATAGGTTCAGGAGCTATTGAGGAATGGCTTGATTCGGGAGAGCTTGAGTCCATGTGCAGTACCTGCAGTACTAGCACCAAAGAAGGATGGAGAGTGGAGGATGTGTATAGACTCTTGAGCTATAAATAGGATAACCATCAAGTATCAGTTTCCTTTGTAAGAATGGATGATCTTATGGACTAATTGAGTGTAGCTCAGTACTTCACAAAGATAGATCTCAAGAGTAGTTATCACCAAATATGGATTTGAGAAGGAGATGAGCATAAAATAGCCTTCAAGACCAAGGAGGGTCTTTAAGAGTGGTTAGTCATGGCCTTTGGATTGATGAATTCCCCAAGAACCTTCATGCAACTTATGAATAAGGTACTTAAGAAGTTCTTGGGAAAATTTGTTATCGTCTATTTGGATTATATTTTAATTTTCAGCAAGACTTTGGAAGAACATTTATTGCATATTTGTAGTTTCCTTGAAAGGTTAAGGGAAGAGAAATTTTTAATTAATCTGAGGAAGTGTATCTTTGCAAAAAGGGAGTTAGTCTACTTGGGGTTTGTTATATCACCCAAAGGTCTCAAAATGGATTCAGAGAAAGTAAAAGCCATCTTGGAATGGCCTACTCCAAGGTCTTCTACTAAGGTAAGATCATTTCATGGTCTGGTTAGTTTTTATAGAAAGTTTATTAAGAATTTCAATGGCATATGTGCACTCTTGACTGACACAATAAGAGGGGATAGAAAAGAGTTCAAATGGACTGCGGCAGCTACGAGAAGTTTTGAATTGCTAAAGAAGAAGGTGACAGTACAACCGGTGTTGGCACTTCTAAATTTTAGAAAGGTGTTCCAAGTGGATTGTGATGCTAGTGGCAATGCTATTGGAGCTTTATTAAGACAAGAAGGTAAGCCAATTACATATTTTAGTGAAAAATTGAATGATGCAAAAAAGAAGTATTCTGTTTATGATTAAGAGTTCTATGCAATAGTTCAAGCCTTAAAGAAATGGAGGCATTATTTATTGCCAAAGGAATTTTTTTTGTATACTAATCATCAGGCATTACAATACCTAAATAGCCAAGGTAAATTGAATTAGAGGCATATGAAGTTTGTAGAGTTCTTGCAGAGCTATACATTTTTGTTGAAGCATAGAAGTGGAAAATCTAACAGGGTTGCAGATGCACTAAGTAGGAGACAGATGTTTCTTACAGCAATGTAGGTTGAAGTAGTTGGGTTTGATGAACTCAAGAGTCTGTGCCTTGAGGATCTTGATTTTGCTAAAGCATGGAAAGCTTGTAAAGAGCCTATTGTTGTAAATAGAACTAAGTGGTTAGACTATCTGATTCAGGATGGTATGTTATTCAAGGGCAGTCAATTATGCATTCCACGGAGTGCCATGAGGGAAAATATGATTAAGGAGAAACATAGTGGAGGGATGGCAAGACATTTTGGTCAAGATAAGACTATTTTCATTCTCAAAGAACATTATTTTTGGCCTCAAATTTCACAGGTTGTGAAGAAGTTTGTACAGAGTTGTCAAATTTGTCAAGTTGCCAAGGGATTTAGTCACAATACTGGACTATATCAGCCATTTCTTGTTCCATCAAAGCCATGGGAGGACATACGTATGAATTTTGTTCTTGGATTACCAAGGACACAAAGGGGTAATGACTCAGTATTTGTGGTGGTTGATAGGTTCTCCAAAATGGCACATTTCATTCCATGCCACAAAACTCATGATGCTATCCATATTGCAGACTTGTTTTTCAAAAGGGTGGTAAGACTACATGGTCTCCCAAGGAGTATAGTTTCTGACAAAGAGACTAAATTTGTTGGGTATTTCTGGAGAACATTGTGGAAAAAGTTGAGAACAGACTTGAAATTCAGTTCCACACATCACCCACAGACTGACGGCCAAACAGAAGTGGTAAATAGAAGTCTGGGCAATTTGTTGAGATGTTTAGTTGGGGATAAGTCAAAGGGATGGGATTTGATTGTACCACAAGAAAATTTTTCTTAAAATAACTTTGTAAATAGGAGTACTGGAAAATCACCATTCCAAATTGTATATGGAAGTAGCCAAAGGACTGTGCCAAAATTGAGGAAGATAGAACAAGGGGAGAGGACAAGTGTTTAAGCTGAAGAATTTGCTAAAAATATCAAGTGTCTACATAAGGAGGTCCAGGCACACATTGTTAGGATGAATCAAGAGTATAAAGCTAGGCTGATCAAAGGAGATGACATAAGGAATTCCAAGTAGGGGATCTAGTCATGGTACACTTAAGAAAAGAAAGATTTCCAACTGGTACTTACAAGAGCTTAAAATGAAGAAATTTGGCCCCTGCAAAATTATGAAGAAACGTGACTCAAGAAATGCATATGAGGTGGAGTTGCTAGATGGTATTCACATTTCTCCTATTTTCAACATTGCAGACTTAACAGAGTATCATGATGATGGTGTAGATGAGGAGTTGATGTTAGAGCCATGTCCAATTCCTGCTTCTAAGAAGGAGGAGATAGAAGACATTCTGGATCATCGTGTGGGTAGGAGTACCATAAATAGGTAGTATGAAGATTATTTGGTCAAGTGGAAAGGATGGCTGATAGAGGACTCATCTTGGATTTCAGCAGCTAAGGTTTCCCATTTGGGATTTCCTCTACCATTCATAAAGTGACAGGGTCACTCTTCAATCTACCCTAGGTGTCTGATGCAGAAGCATCTAGAGGTGTAAGGGAAATCTTGTGTCAACTACAAAAATATACTTAGACTTAGTTTATGTTTCATGTGCTTTCATTTCTAGATACCCATTTGAGTCAAATAAAGGTTCCAACTCTCACGGTTCCACTATCAGTGTTCTAGGATAGAGTATTTGAACACCTTGGGATACATGTAAATGTCAAAAAAATAGGAGTATGTAATTGAGCCATCATTTTGATGAACTAGAAGGTGTAAATTGGTCGGATGAATGTAATTGTAATTTAGAGCATTCCAGAAAAAGAATCAGGTCAAAAGGCCCCATGGTTTGAAAGTTATTATAGGTTTTCAATTTTTTGAGACCTCCTAAGAATGCTTCAAAGTCAGGTTAGGGGCATTAAATGACCTCAAATAGGGCCAAAAAATGGGGGATGAGTGGAGCTGGTCCATAGGGCTATAGAGCGCTTCGAGAGCTTTTTGAAAATGTAAACGGTTCATCAATCGGAGCTACGGTTCAAAAGTTATGCCTCCCGAAAGTTTGGTTACCATTTTTGGATTCTTCTAAATTTGCACCAACTTCTAACGCGGCTTCTAGAGCCTTCTACTTGGTCAGTGGATGCCTACTAGCACTTTCTAGAATGTATTCGTAATCCTTAACCCTCTAGGGTCTATTTAAGGATATTTTTGGCATTGTAAAAGGCAGCTCAGAGTGGAGTTTGAGAGGAGGTACTAAAAGGAGAAATTATATCCAGATTATTACTGTTGTAAGCCCTTAGGGCATGTTTTGAAGTCAATTTTCTCTATACTAAATGTAATAGCATATTTACATAGTTAATACAATTTTCCCTTTCCTGTTGTGTCCATTTTGTGCTTGGGTTGTGTCCCCATCATCTAAGGAGTGAGTGCACCAAGTTGGTGTACAAAAAAGTGGAAACCCAACAAAAAAAATAAAAAATCTCAATAACTCAATTAGGTTATTTAAAAGTGAAATGTGAGCCAGGCTTGGTACATCCAAGTCTAGTTATTATAATTTGAAAAACTCAGTTAGATTTTGTAAACCCCATTCATGTTATTAAATTTATCTTATTTGGGTAAAAGCACAAACCTATCTCACCCTTTTATAAAGGAAAAGTGTAAAAAAAGTATAATTGTTCACCATTAAAGACATAAAATTGGTATTATTATTTTTGAATTTGAAAATAAAGTAAACTAATGAAATGTGTAGAAATGGATAAAGTTTAGGATTATAATTTTTAATAATTATTTGGAATAAGAATTGATCATTTTTTCTAATTTTTATATATGATTTTTGAGGTGCTAAAAAATGCTAAAAATTAGGGGTCTAGTTCCCACCACAAAACCTTATAGAGTTTAATTTATTTCTCTTTGATCTCATACTATGTTATAGATAATGTATATAGCTAGAAAAATCAAAAATAAAAATCAGCTTTAGACCTATATTTTCTCTTTTATAATGATTCAAATTTCAACTCATTTGAAATTGATACTTTTCATCTCCCACCACATTTTTCAAAAAAAATCTATTTTATCTAGGAGAAAAATTTTACATTATAGAAGAGAACTCTCTCATCTAGAACATCATATAATTTTTTTTTAAAATTATATGATTTAGTATTTCTTTTCTCGAAATTGAAATATTTTTGGGTGTTAAATACATGCTTGTAGAATTTTTGAATAACAATATACTATATCTATTTAAAACACTATAAACTCTATATGAGAATATTTTTGAATATGGGCTCTATAAATGGTGTTTTTATGTTATTAAAAATATCATACAAAATTGTAAGAGTTATTGAAATGTCACTTTTCTGAAATAATTTGATTTCTTTAGTATTTTCATACAAACTAGTATAAAAGATGCATTTAATAGACATTTCCAATTGGAAAAGTGTGATACCATATATAACTTAGCTAAAATGAATTTATCTAGATCATATGTTTGAACAAAAATAAATTTTAAATAGAAATACTCAAATTTAGCCATTTTGATAAGTCAGCCTAAAAGGTGACACAACTCTATACTTTTACCCATTTAATAACTTGATTGAGTTTTAAGAAGCATAAATATTTCTCTGATGTTTGCGTTTGAGGCCATTTTTATACCCTTAAACAATAGCAGTAACATTGAGTGCAAAGTAGAAAGAAAAAACCCAATCAAGTTTGGGAGGAAAAGAGGATTTTTATTAAATTTTCATCCATGGCACCCCACAAATGAGGTATATCTTCATTCTTTTCATTTTTTATGTATTTTTCCATCAAATTTTCTAATGTGATTTTTTAATTTATATGTTTTATAAAAAAATCATAATTTGTAATTGTTTTTTTTTTTTTTTTTAATATAGATGCATCGATGAATCCAAGAAAATTATGAGGGGTGAAGGACCATATCCTACATAATTAAACCTCCACCCATAATGACACAACCACAAAACACTCCATCCATTGCGACACAAACACAAAACCATCCATCCATTGTGACACAACCAAAAAACCCTCCACTCAATGTTCCCATTTAACAACCACCTCCACCTATAAACCCTCCATACATACCATTACATAATTTAACTACTACACATGAGAACTTCATAGGTTGTGGCCATCTACAGTTTCTCACTACTCAACCTTAGCAAATTCACTTGGACAAAGGACCCAAAATGTGAATGAAGTGTCTAGGGAGGTTATGAAATGGGGTACATGGAGGAATTGGTGTCATGCATTTTATGCTAATGGGCTATTATATTAGCAAGTGAAAGATAAAGACATAAAGAAAGGCACTATATATTCTCTTTTCACCAATCCTATATCTAGCAACTCCCTATTACACACAACCAAAACTTATCATATTCATTGGTACACTCATACTGGGATGAAATCATTTTTTTTGGATATGTGGTATATGGTATTTGACTCACCACTATGTAATAATTATTATGTTCTTCTATATTTTTTGAGAAAGATATATTGTGCATTCATCCTTGGTGAGAAGCCAAATTATTTTGATATCTATGAATTGTAGGGTAGAGGGAGAGGCTTTGCATAGGATAGACTTGGGGATAGTAGGGTGGTACAAAAATAGGTGAGGAGACATACGACATGAAAAAACATGCCCCATTTTGTGCTCCCATCAATTCTAAAGGCATCTATCAATTTAAATACCCTTCATGTGGCTACATCATTGATAGATGTTATCATTGAGAATGGCTCATAGTTAGGTTGTTTTCCTTTTGCTATGATACCTCAACCATCATTAGATGAACCTTTGGAGACATCACAGCCTATGAAAACTCCATCATCATCACCTATGGAACCTTGGTCATCACATCCTATGAAAACTCCATCACCATCACCTACACCACCATTGTCATCTCTGCTTGTGTCATCTACACCACTAGTTTCATCCTCACTTGTGGCACCTACATCACCATCATGTGCATCCATAGTCTGCAGGGCCCAACCAACAATTTTTTAGTTGTTAGTGCATGTTTGAATAGATGGATATTAAGGCATCTCATGATGGAGTTTCATCTCATCCATGTGTACATTTTGGGCATACTTTTTATTCATACAGAGGTGGGGATTTTACACTCATAGATGATTTAATGGTGATAGGATATAGTTTTGTTTATTTGAGTTTTGACATGATATTGTTTAATCTCCTAAATATTGTAAAAGTTTTAAAAACTATTATTATATAGATCACTCTAGATTGATATGTGAACAATATGCAATGTAGGGTGTAACAACGGTACAAGAACACTACGAACTACTCATTTTGCTAGAGGTACGAGGCTAGGAGAGAGAACACCCAAGGTAAATATTTTTAAATATTTTTAAAAGTACAATAATACATTAGCTTTAAGATATTGTTTCTTAATTGGTATGACACTAACAACAAAAATTTCCCTAAATGTTGTTCCTTAATTGTTGTACAATGAACACCTAGTCTCTAATAAGTATTACAAGGAAGCCAATAGAATATACATGTCTAAGTTAAGTTGATGAGGACATCTCATTTAATTACATCATGAGAAGTTTCTAGCACACTAAAACCTTTCCATCTCTCACACTCAACATTCATCTTCCATGTCTCATAACTATCATCCTTCCTTCATCCAACCCTCTTACAAATCCTCCTTCATTTCCTAACATTATTTAAACCTATCTTATAAATCATGTTCCATCTCCTACAATCATTGAAACCCTCAAATTCATCAAAGCCATCCAATTCTCATATGCATCTCTTTCTCCTAGCACTACTCAAGCCCCATCTAATGAACCTCATTAGTTTTGACATGATATTATGTAATCACCTAAATATCATAAAAGTAAATATTTTTTAATTTTATAGAGAATTTTAGATTGATATGTGAACAATATGTAATGCAGGGTACAAAAAGCAATATGAGAACACCACATAGTACTCATTCTTCTAGAAGTGTGAGATAGGAGCAAGAATAATTGAGGTAAGTTTTTTCAATATTCTTAAAATTATAATAATACGTTGGCTTTAAAATATTGTTTCTTAATACATATGACACTAACAAGAAAAAGTTCTATAAATTTTGTTTCTTAATTTTTTTACAATGAACACCTAGTATCTAATAAGTTTTACAAGGAGTCTAATAGAATATCCATATCCAAGCTAAGTTGACATGAACATATCATCTAATTACATCATGTGAAGTTGTTCGTATGTTGAAACCTCTCCATCACCTACACTTATAATTCCTCTTCCATGTTCCATGACTATCATCCAACTCGCTTATAGATCCTCTTCCATCTCCTACCATCATTGAAACCCTCCCAAATTCATCAAATCCATCCAATTCTCATGCATTTAACTTGCTCCTAGAATACCCAAACTCCATCTAATGAAACTCATGAAATCATCCTCCATATATCCATCCATATCAAAGAACCTCCATATTGCATAGGGTGTCTTGTAGGAGTGTGAAGATCACAAATCTTCTCTTGTATTTCTTTACAAGGTGCCAAAATTCATTCACATTTCTCTTTTCCTTCTCATTCTATTTGTTTTCAATTTAGGTCTTGTAGCCATTTTGAGCCCCAAATTTTCCTATCTTTCAACTATCCTTCCAATATTGTCCTTCAAGTCCCTGTGTCTTATTTCCCTCCTATGATCTTCTTGTTTTTCTTATTCCTTCTTGACATTTACAACACTATCTCATATTTATAAAAATATTCTTTACAATTTTATAGGGCTTGTTGAGAACTAACATTTCTAAAGTTGATGATGCCACACTTTTTGCCATTACTTTTTATTGATGGCTATGTGGTGTCATAGCTTGCACACCTATCAAGTTTATGATTTGAGTTGAACTCGACATTTGTTTTATTATTTCCTCTTATGTTCTCCACATAGCTTAAGCGCTAGAGGAAAGGGAAGGAAATCAACAAGAACACAAAAATAAAATAAGGTATTACGTACAAGTCAAGTTTATATTTTTAAATTTATTACAAATTAAACTATATACATGTACTCAATATTGATGAATACATGTTGATTTTTTTTTGAATATGTGTAGAAATAATTGATTTTTGTAGAGTTGATGAATGCACTTGAGACTATCAATGTTGAGGCAACAAAAGACTTAAAATTTCATATTTTCCTTCTCATAAATTTTAGGTTATAGTAGCATTTGTTCTATATACATATTAAATAGTTTCATTTACAATGAGTACATGTTTCTTTTAGTTTTATAGTAATTATCAATAATTTATCTTATTAATGTGTGTTATTTATCTTTTACATATTACAACATTCTTTGAGACTTCATGCAAATCCTTTCCCATTTCATTTTGTTAGGAGTCCCCATCATCAAAGATGGGTTCAAACAAAATAGAGGCCAAAGATATGTATGGAGATTTTTATTTGAAGCCCTCTTGTGATCTCAATTTTATATGATTGTGTGTGTGATAGAAATCCCTAACACCTACTCTACAATTCTAACATTTATTACTTACAATATAGGTTATGCCTCATACCAACACCAATCCATCATTAGTTGTGCCTCTTGCTAGAATGCAAGATTTAGCTTATGCTACAGCACATTTTTTATATTTTTGACTCTTTTTGGAATCCCTAATAGTACTCTAGACTTCTAACATTTTATCACTTACCATATAGGTTGTACATACTACTAGCACAAGAGATATAACTTAAGCTAAAGTAAATTTATTTATTTTACTTTATTTGGAATCCCCAATGTCAATTTATAATGCTAATATTTTATCAATTACCATATAGTTTGTGCCTCATACCAGCACCAATTCATCAGTGCTTGTACCTCCTGCTAGTATGGGAGATATATCTCAGGATACAATAAATTTTTTATTCCATACAAAATCCCTAATGGCACTCTATAATTCTAACATTTTATCACTTACCATACATGTTGTGCCTCATACTAGTGGTGATTCATCAATGGTTGTGCCTCTTGTGAGCATTGATTCGTTGATAGTTATGTCTCCCATCATCACTCTATCTCATCATTTTGTTACAAGTCCCTCCCATAAAAAAAGGAGACCCTTATCATTACCATTAAAATTATCATTCAATCCAATTATGGGACAAAGGAATGAGATAATGAACATCTCAGCTATCCACAATTTAGAACCCAGTTTCTAGTTATCTTCATATTACTGATAGATAAGATATTTGATGGTATATTTTTTAAGTTTTCTTTTGCTGACACCTAAAGAGCGACATAATGGATAAAAAAGGCTCAATTTTGATGATCCTACATATTCAAAGATATTGATAGTGATATACATATGTAGTTGTGGTCATCACATGACATTGGCATATACTCAACTTTTCTTATGTATACATTTGATATTTGTATGGTGCACATTGAACATTTCTATTGTACACATTCGACATTTTTCAAGTATTTGACTAATGTATTGTACCGATGAGACATACCATCTTTTTGTAACTCTATGAATGATGTGGAATAATATAATTTTCATTTTGATATACATTAAACTTGGATTTCCATTCAAATTGTTCATTTTGTGCATACAAACTTCTATTTCATCTTACTTTCTTGCAATTAATCAAACACATAAACGTTCATTATTTTATATAAAAAATGTAACATGTTTATCAAGTTCATTATAACATGTAATAAAACTCATATGTCACTTATTTTTATGTAATAAGACATGAAAAGTAAATATATGTCATGATTTTTGTATTTGTGTCAAAGATCACATCTTGATTGTGCTTAGGACAATTAGGGATGCTTCCATTTAGTGTGGTTGATATCAATGGATGGACATTATGGCTGAAATGAAATTTGTCCTAGCCTAAGCCTGACCAATAGAGCTAATAGAGAATACAATTTGATCCTAGCACTAATAGTTTGAAAGATACACAACCTTGCTCATTTGAATTGAGAAGCATTACAAATTTTGGCACTAAGTGAGATATAGATGCCAAATCCAAAAAAAGTTGAATCTCTAAAAATTGAGATAGGTTGGTATATTCCTAGACCACAAAAACTTCTACACCTAAGAGTTTGTTAATACCTTGCATGGGCTCAAATAAATGCCCAATCAAATATTGTAGCCAAATCTTTCTTCGAGACACTTAGGGACACTTTTGTTCATTGTGGTTGATACCATCAAAAGGAAATTATACATGAAATAAGTTTGGTTCTCACCTAAACCTAGCTAGGTCATGGAGAAAATGATTCAATCCTAGGACCAACAATTTGAAATATACACAACCTTTCACATTTGAACTAAGCAACATTGCAACTTTTCGCAATAGGCAAGATATAGATGCCCAATCCAAATAAAGTTGAATCTCTAAGAACTAAGATATGTTGTTGTAGGCCTCATATGAAAGTTCTATCATAGTGTAGATAGTTGATAAATGCTCCTTGATATCCCCTACTTACAAGGTTAATCCTAATCAATTTTAGACAACTTTTTCTTAGACTCATCTTCCTATTTAGGCTTGCACACTAGCTTAAACTTAATTTTAGGCATAGCTTTGATGACTTATCTAATCTTGAAAGGTTAGAGGCTCTTCCTATGGTGTCTTGGACTTCTTTCCATCTAGCTATCATGATCCATCCATTAGATTTGTATATGATCACTTTAAATTAATGGAAAACTCCCATTAGGTCTAATGACCCTCAATTAGCCCTCCTAATGGACTAAATTTGGATTTTTTTGAAATATTTCCTCAATAAGATTCCAAGAATACTTCATATTGAGATTCTTGAGGTCTCAGGTTCCCAAAATGTAACATATACCGTAACCCTATTTTTAAGGGTTTGCTAGGGTTTATCAGCAATTTAGACCAGTTAGAAACAAATATACTCGTGTTCCTTCTCTAGGGATCTTCAAGACATCTCCTTGCACCCATATATTCTTTATTAAATAATCTATCCTTCGACAACACACATTATATTAAAAATTATATCTCTACCATTGCAAGAAATATGGTTTCCTTGGCTCAATTTCTAGTCGAGTACAAATTTGTCTCACCTAGGGCTTGCAAAGAAATGGATTGGCTAGTCACCTCTTGTTGCATCCTCCCTACTACACAATTTATAATATTTATACTATAATTCCTCGAGGTTTTATATATTTTTAATTATGGAGAATGCTGGTAGACACCATTTTGCCAAGTCTAGCTCAGTACTAGCTAGCAAATAGGTAGTTTCCTAAAGCATTTATTGTGAACAAAAAATGATTGTTAAGAACTTATAACCAAAACAAGAAACAACTAAGGAAAATGAAAAAAATATTTTCCAATATAAAAGAACTTATTCAATCTCATGTCAATCAAAAGCTCATTCTTTCATTCAAACTATCATGGATTTCCTTATCTATTGTATGCATCTATACAACTCAAAAATATCTAACCATACAATAGTGACTTGGAGAGATTTAAAATTTAATTTTCCAAATAAATAAAACAACTACCACTTTTTGTTGACTTCCTTGTGCCTTCTAACTAGATTTTCAACTTTTGACAAGAAAATTTGCAAAAAGTATAAAATTGTCAATGTGCATTTTTTGCAAAATTGACAATTGTTGCATTTTGACACTTTAGACTTTGAAAGAATACATTTTAAGACTCCAAATCAACCATGGAATTTATTTAGACCACTTTTGTCCATTTTCATTCATAAATATCCTGATATTCTTATCTAGCCCTCTAAGACAACTTTTTGAACTTTGCCCATAATTAACAACATTTTTCCAATGCAACATTACATTTAATTTTTATTCACTACATTGATGCTCCACGTGCATGGGGACCTCTATACAAATTAACTCTTTATTCTAGGTCTTCTCTAGACTCTAACTACCCTTATATACTTATCTATCCCTCTACAACAACTTTTTGCACTTTTTCCCTAATTGATAATATTTTGCCAATGCAACATTACATCTAATCTTTATGTAGTACATTGGTACTTAACATGCATAAGGACACCTATACCAAGGACCTCTATATTCTAGTTCTTATCCAAACTCTTATTTCTTTCTAGTTACCTATCCTAGGTGCTCCTACACCATACTCCCCTAGTGAGCTAGAATTTCTTCTAGGACTTCAAGAGGGAATAACAAAAAGATCAATTTCATGCTTCTTGAAGTTTCCTTCTGCAACCCAAGTGGCTTTACTATTTTTTTTCCCATGCCATTTCACAAGATGATTTATGTATGTATTTTTTCTATTCTCCTTGTGCACCTTAGAACTCAAAATCTTCTTAGCTTGCAACTTTCTTATAGATAGTTTTATAAATGCATTAGATAACCCCATATCTAATGTTAGATCAAATTGATATGTATTGACTCTATAATTGGTCAGAATCTTGCATGGGCTCACCTTCCTCATTTGCAACTTTTCAGATTCTCCTTTGATTAGCCTACGCTTGATAAGGTAAACCATGACATAGTCCCCAACTACAAATTGAGCATCTCTCTTCCTTGTATCTTCCCATTGCTTCATATTTGTTGTATTCTACTCCAAGATGTGTTTTACCATATCATGAACCTCTTTCATGGACAAAGAAAAATCTTCATCCACTCCATTGACCTCTAAACCTACTACTTCATGTCCCTTGGTTCAATAATTCCCCTAGGATGCACTTCATAAACCACCTAAAAAGGACTCTTCCTAGTAGACCTATTTATAGTGTCATTGTAGGTATAATTTTGTTGTGCAAGAATTTGGTCCCAACTCTGATCATACTCCTTGATCAAATATCTTAAGAGGTTTCCAAAACTCTTATGAACCACTTATGTCTTCCCATCCATTTGAGGATGGTAGAAAAATCCAAATGAGAGGTTTGTCTCCAACTTGTAGCATAGATTCTTCCAAAAATGACTCATAAACTTAGTATCCTTATCAAATACAATGCTAAGAGGTAGTACATGTATCTTACTACTTCCCTAAAGAAAAAAAATAGCAATACCACATGCATCATGAGTAGTCTTATATGGTAGAAAGTGAGTCATTTTTTGATCCTATCCATAATGACATAAAAATTATCAAATCATTGCTTGGTTTGAAGTAGCCCCATCACAAACTCAATGCTCAAACATTCCTAAGATCTTTGAGGAATATGATATGGTTGGCACATTCTTGCATTGGTGGCAACTTCCTTGGCTTTCCATCAAACAATGCAATATTCAACATACCTTTTCACATCTTTGCTCAAGGTAGGCTAGTAGTAGAACCTTTAAACCAAATATATTATCTTATACACTCCAAAATGCTCACTCAAAGTACCATTATGCTTCTCTTGGATGAGGTTTTCTATGAAGGATCCCCTTGGGACATATAGCTGATTGCCTTTGACCAAGAGGCCTTCCTACAAGGTGACATGAGTATACTCATGATGAATTTGGTTAGTATAATCAGTACACACATGTTAAGGTTTTGTAAATTCTAGATCATCAAGATAAAAATCCACTCCCAATATGCACTTCTTGTCTAGTTAGCAACCTATGACTAAGTACATCTACAACTTTGTTTTTAATGCCTTTTTTATGCTTGATAATGAATTTATATGCCTAAATATAGTTCACCTACTTCATGTTCTTGTGACTCAACTTATCTTGGAAATTTAGAAAGCTTAAGGCCTAATTGTTTGAATGAACAATAAATTCTTTTAAGTAATAGTTAATGCTTCCATTTCCTCAAGGCTTGGACCAAGCCATATATCACAAGGTCATAGGAATAATACTTCCTCCTAGCTTCATTCAACTTTTAAATATGAAATATAATTGGTTTACTCTCTTGGCTAAGTATTGATCCAATGGCACGGTTACTAGCATCACAATCAATAGTAAATGACTTCTCAAAGCTAGCTAAATTAAAATGGGTTAAATAGAAACCTATTGTTTCAATAAATCAAAGTTCCTACTGGCTTTATCAATCCACTTGAACTTGGCTCTAATCCCACCTTTGATAGCCTCCAACAAGGGTGAACAAATATGGCTTAAATACTTAATGAATTTTCTATAAAATTGTGTTAAGCCATGGAAACTCATTACCTCTAAGGTATTTTTGGGTGTTGGTCAACTAAGTATAGCCTCCACCTTGCTTGGATTCATCTTGAGGTAGCCATGTGAGATAATAGAACCCAAATAGACTACTTCTTCCTTCATAAAATTACATTTTTTCCAAGTTTGTGGTGACATTAGCATCAAATAAACTTTTCAAGAAAAAACTAAAGTGCATTAAGTGCTCTTCTTTTGTGCTGCTAAAAACCAAGATATCATCAAGATAAACAAGTAATCAGCTAAAACTTCATTGATGAGCCTCATGAATGTGGAGGGGGAATTTGACAACCCAAAGGGCATCACTAGCTACTTAAATAAACCTTTAATAGTCTTAAATATTATTTTCCACTTATCTCCCTCCTTAATCTATATTTAATGATATCTACTCTTTACATCAATTTTGGTGAATTACTTTGTATTTCCCAAATAGTCAAGCAAACCTTCAATTCTTGGGATTGGGAATCTGTAACTAATTTTTATCTTATCAAATGCCCTTGAATCTATACACATTCTCTAAGTACCTCCCTTCTTTGGTACCAATATAGTTGGAACTATACATGGGCTTACACTTCTTATTATCAATTCATGATCTAGAAATTCTTTCACTTGCTTATCTATCTCCTCATGTTGAATAGGTGTCATCTTATAACATTATTTATCAGGAAAGGATGTTCTAGAGATGAAATCTATCTTATGGATGATAGCTATCTTAGGTGCTAAGGTTGGCCTCCCCCCACTTACAATGTCTTCAAACTAATCCAATAGGTTTAGCACTTCCTTAGGCAACAATGATCTGATTGTACTTTGTGCATTTTGAGGTTTGACAATGACGACATATCCTATTCCTTCTCCTTCCTTCATGATGTTTAGAAATTCTTTCTCACCTACCATTAGGACATTCTATCCTACCAACTAGTTTCTTTCTCCCTCTAATGGAGATTGAATGGTAATACTATTCTCCCTTCTTAAATTTGTAAACATTCTTCCTACACTCATATTAGGCTCCCCTATCATTTTTCCATGGCCTCCCTAAAAGGAGATATAATGCATCCATAGCTAGTATATCACAAAGAACTATGTTCTTAAACCTACCAATATTGAAGTCAACTCATGTTTTTTTCCTTTACCTCTACATGTTGACCCTTAAAGTGACTCTATAAGGACTCTTATGAAGGAGTCTTTTAAGTTTTAATTTTACTACTTCTTCTTCTAAAATTATGCTATCAGTAGACCTTGACTCAATGATAAATTTTCATACCTTGTTTTGCATGTTACATTTGACCCTAAATAAGGGTCTTCTTTGACTTGTCTCCTCCTTCATGGGATACCTTATGATTGTTCTTTTGGATAATAGATTCTAACCTTCTCCTTAATCAAGTCGAAGATTAGTTGTCTTCTTGTTACTACCATATTCTTGAGCACAATCCACCTTTATTTCTCCTAAATTAGAAGCCTTCTCTAGAAACCTATAAGAGGGATGCCCTAGTTGGTTATAGTTCTAACACTTCATGGTGGAAATGTATGAAAACCCTCTACCTTGACTATTATTTATGCCTTTAAAAATACCATTAACCCTACCTCTTTGGTTAAATCCACCTCCTGAACTGCTTGAGCCACCTTTTCACTTGGTTTACAATCCCCTTGGGGTCTAGTTTCTTAGCATGTTCCACCATGAAAGTTATATCTCTAATTTCTTTTCTCTCTACCTTTACCCCAACTTCTTTTTTCGAAGTCTTTCTTCTTCTTCAACATCTCCTCTACCTTAAGTGCTATTTGATAACACTTTTGTAGCATATTAGGACTCCACAACTGAAATTCCTCTCAAGTGTTCGACCTCAAGCAATTAATACACTTGGCTGTCTTAATGCTTTTAGCCTCTTGTACCTTGGATCTTAGGAAAGGTTTCTAAAACTCTTCAGTATAACTTGCCACATCATTTTCTTTGTGTTTGAGATTCTTCCTTTTGGTATGCAACTACACTTCAAAGTCTTTAGGAAGGTAGGTTTGTTGATTTTTTCTTATCACACTCTTCCAATTTGTGTAGGGTTTCTTTCCCTCTTTCACTCTTTCATCTTGAGTGAACCTCACCACTTAAGAGTTGCTCCTCTCATTCTTGCCTTTGCTACTTTCACCTTTTGGCTTCTATTACATTTTCACCATCAAAGTAATTCTCAATGCCTTCTAACCACTCTAATATATGGTCTATACCCAAATTTCCACTAGAAAGTGGCCCTCCTTCCAAAGATTTCTAATTCAATTCCTTGATTTTTCCAAGAAATGGTTTTATACTATTTTAAGATTAAGTGTGGGTGCCTCCTCTTTATTAGACATCTATTTCTCTTGCTTTCTACACTCCTCCCCTTATTTAATCATATTAGTTACTTCATTAATATTTAGAGATTCTCTCTCAAGTCTTCTCTCCAAGGTTGTTATCTTAGCCTTCAATTCTAAGTTTTCCTCATCCTTCTCTTCAACTGTCTTAGCCAACTCTACATTTGTCACATGGTGGATCCTATGGTAGATTCCCTTTCATAGTCAAACATGCATTTATTTCTCCTAAAAAAAACTAGGGTCTGATCCCAATTTGATAGGAAAGGTATAGGATAGTGTATATTTTTGATTAAACCTCCTTAATATCCCTTACACATGTTAGCCATAATAAATTTGAGACAACATTTTCTTAGACTTACCTACCTATTTAGGCTTGCAAACTAGCTTAAAGCTTCATTTTAGGCCTTGTTGGTGACTTATCTAATCTTGCAAGTGTTGAAGTCTCTTTCTAGGGTGCCCTTGACTTCTTTCCATCCAGATACCGCAACCAATCCATTACATTTCTATACAATCACTTCAAACCAATAAAAGAATCATGTTAGATCTAGTAGCCCTTAATTAGCCCTCATAATGGACTAAATTTGGATGTGTGCAAATTTTTCCTCAAGAAGTTCCCAAAAAAAATTCTAATTGAGATACCCTTTTCAAAGGCCTTCAAGATTCTTGATCTCTCAAGTTTTCGAAGTCTATCATGTACGCTAATCCCATTTTCTAGGGTTTTATAGGGTTTATTAGCAATTTATATGAGTCAGAAAAAACTCCTCTCTTTCTCTTTATGTAAGGATCTTCAACACATCTCCTTGCACCCATAGAGTCTTCATTCAATTCTCTATCCTTCCACAATACCCATTTTATTCAAAATGCTCTACGCTTGCAAGAAAGTTGGTTTCCTTGGCTCAATTTCTAGTTGACTACAACTTTTTCTTGCTTAGGGCTTCCAAAGAAATGGCTTGTATCTTCACTTATTTCTCCATCCTTCATAATACACAATTAAAAAGGTGTCTACTATAATTTCTAAAGGCTTACTAGAGTTTCAACCATGGGGAATGCTAGTAGACACAATTTTGCCAAGTCTACCCCATTATTAACCAACTAACAGGTAGTTTCCTAAAACATTTATGTTGAACACAAGATGATTAATAAGAACTTCTAAAAAAAATAAGAAACAATTAATGACAATGAAAAAATTATATTCCAATGCAAAAGAACTGATTTAATCTCATGTCAATCAACTTTCATTCAAACTATAATGGATTTCCTTGTCTGTTGTATGGATCTGTAAAACTCTAAAACTTCTAACCATACAACAGAAATTTGGAGGTCTTTAGAAATTAATTTCCACAATAATTGAACTAACTCCCACTCATTGGTAACTTTCTTGTGCCTTCTAACCACCTTTGCAACTTTTGACAAGAAAAAGTGCATAATTGTTAATGTTCATTTTTTGTAAATTGACATTTTTTACATTTTGACACTTTAGACTTTGAAAGACTACATATTAATACCCCAAATCAAAAAAAGGAAGTTATTTAGACCTTTTTTTGGCCATTTCCATACCTAACTACCCTTGTATGCTTATCTATCCCTCTAAGACAACTTTTTGAACTTTGCCCCTAATTGACAACATTTTGCCAATGCAACATTACATCTAATTTTTATGCACTACATTTGTGCTTCACATGCATGAGGAATCCTATACCAAGGAACTCTCTATTCTAGGTCTTATCCAAAATATGATTCATTCCTAGTGACTTATGCTAGGTGCTCCTTCACCAAGGCCTAGACAAAGCAATCCTATAGCACCTGACAATTTGTCAAAACCTCATAAATACTTAGACAAATGCTCAATCAAAGATCATATTTTGATGGTGCTTATAGACCCTTATGGATCCATCCATTAAGTATGGTTGATACTTCTAAAGGGATTTTGTGGCTGAAATGAGGTTGTTTCAGCCTAAACCCAACCAACTAGAGCTAACAGAGTAAACAATTTGATCCTAGGACCAATAGTTTGAAATATACACAACCTCACTCATTTGAATTGAGAAACATTGAAACTTTTGGAAATAGGCAAGTTATAGATGCCAAATCCAAAAAAGGGTCAAATATCTAAAAACATAGATATTTTTTACATGCCTAGACAATGAAATTCTATAGCACTTAATAGTTTCTCAATACCTCACACCAGCTCAAAGAAATGCCTGATCAAAGATCATAGCTTGATGGTGCTTAGAGACCCTTAGGGACACTTCTATTTGGTGTGGTCTATATTGGTGGAGATAAATTATTGATGAAACAAGGTTATTTCTATTAAAAATAGATAATACTAAGAGGGGAGGTGAATCAATATTTTTTAGTCCTTTTGTCCACAAATAAATATTATTAATTACTTTTCCACATACATAAGAGAGAAATCCAATAGTGCTAAAAAATATGAACAAACACACAAGAAGAGAACTCATAACACCATCTTTTGTTAACCAAGGGAAAACTTTGGCCAAGGTTAAACCCTAGTGGGGATGATACAGACAAGATGATTCACAATATTAAGGATCCAATTAAGGATATTGACCCTGTTAGGAGTCTATGAAGCATGTATAGTGCCTCAAGTCCCTGTTAGGAGACTAGGCCTTGTTAGAAGCCTCAACCCCTTTAGGAGTTACTTGAACTCTATTAAGAGTTGGTAGATCATATACAAATGTGTGCAAGAAGAGCCCCCTGCACTAACATGCAACTATGTAATAAGTTCTTCAAGAGAATAGATATACATACATTACTAGATTATTTGTTGTACTTCAAAAATCATCTGATTATCAATTATACATATCAATTTGCATAATATCTGACATAGTTCTACTTTGCATCATAACTCATAACATCGCATTCACTTTTTACTCACATTTCATAAGGTTATATCAACTTCACAATTACTGGTTTCATATCATCACTAGATTACACACTTTCTTCACAAATGAAGTATTCTTTTCTTTACTTATACCAAACATAATGGTAAAATATTCCTTTAGTCAGCTCACATAACATCCTTAGAGTTGGCTCACTAGGAAATAATAATTAAAATAATTAATCAAGTTGTTTAATACATTTTGCTAATATGCTATGTTCTGCACTGTAATCATCACTACATCACTAATTCCTCCATAACTCAAACTTGATTGATCATACAGACATGCACACTGGTATAAAACATTAGTACAATGTCATCCATCTCTTGTTGACTATGCAAGAGGATATTCCAAGGGAATATTTTGCTATGATCAAATCTGTCATGGTGTTGTAATGTTGTCTAATACATGGACAATTTTCCTTCAGAAACAAACATGACTAATCTACAAAAAACCTATGTTTCCATAAATGAAAACCATATCAATTACCTTATTTTATTTATTGGACATATTTCCAATAGTTTCTATCCTAAACTTGACCAACTAGAGCTAACGAAGTAGCCATGGATTGCTAGGAATGCATTAGAAGCTTCAAAAGCCTGGTTGTTAGGAAAGCACAAAAATGAAAGAAAATGAATGCAATATAATCTTCTAATCTACTAAACTATTTAAAATCAATGCCTTCAACATTTGAAATCAATGCAAGGACTAGATTAAATCAGTTCATCACACAAAACTAAACAAATTCTTGGAAAAGCATTAAGCAACACTTTAGAATGCACGAAAAATTGCTCCTAAACTTTTTTTTTTATCCCAACCCAAAAATTTAGTGATCTTCAGAAAACATACACTTCTCTAGGTCAATTTTCATATCCTGACAAATTTTTTCACTTGGTTATTTATTTTTGACAACTTTTGTAAGAAATTGCTAAAAATGCACTTTTGCAAAATTTGACTCCAAATAGGTATGAAATGAGAAAAATTCATGTATAAAGAATAAAGATGACAAAAAATGATCAAATCCAAGCTTGATTCATCATTTAACAAAACATTGACTATAATTGACTAACCTAGAACAATGTAGACAAACAAACACTAGGTGATCTTTTATTCTACAAATGAGTTCACCAACCTATCAAACATTACTAAAAAGGTCTCTAAGCTCAAGATACCCAAATTTTCTTTCCCTTATATTTTATTACACAATAAAATTGATGATTTCACTAACTAGACCTCTTGTCTATGTTGTGCTCCTCAACCAACTGGTTGCTTCAACAAACAAGATTGTTTTAGGCTTGCTCTTGGATTGATATGAACCAGAACATCGATTAAAGAAAACATGAGAACAATATTGTTTTGGGCTTGTTCTTGGATTTCTATAAACCAAAACATTGATTAAAGAAAATATGAGAACAAAATGGTGCACAAGTCACACTATGGATCTTTAACTCCTAACTACCTATTGTCATTCAAAACAAAGAAATTGTTCAGAAAATGCTTCAAGGTGTTGATTGCAAATACACACAATCCATAGGACTTCCAACCCTTCTCATAGGTATTGCCATTTGTTATATAGGGTGGTTGGGTGATTATTCACCCTTTAGAACTCCTCTTCAATGTTTTGCAACTTTCTTTCCAAAAGTTGGTCAAGTAACTTTTGAAAGTCACAGAGTTGCACAATGCAACTTTTCCATTTTTTTTCAACTTTTCACCAATTTGGTCAAATGACCTTCCTATTTGCTCAATCTTAACCACAAACCTTACCTATGGTAGAAACCTCACCCTAATTCTTTCTAGACCCTATTGACCTCATGATGATGTCATCATTATTCCTTGTTCCAATTAGAGGGCTATTTTCAACCTAAAAAGGCCATAGTGTGACAACAAGGACATGATCCAAAACAACCCTATCCATGATTTTAATATGTTGTAGAGAAGCCAAATGGGTATAGAAATGTATAATTTATTTTCCTAATGTTTTGGGAAAGTTGGGAGAAAAATGCAAGAGGAAAACCATCTAAATCCATATAAGTTGAAGATAATTGAATATTTTTTTAAGGATATCATCAAACCTACAAAAAAGACTTCAAGAGAAATATTTATAACAATAATCTAAAATATTTACATCTCTTATTGTTTTTATATACAAAATTTGGCATCTAAATATGCACATGTGACATCGCTTATCATATTTTTATACAAATTATAGCATATAAATATGCACATGTTACACATCTTCTCCTTTTTATATACAACATTTGGCATCTACATATGCACATCACTACAAAGTTAAAACATTTCACATAACATATATACAAAATTTTCAAAATTATTGTACCATATGTATTATGATTCAAGTATATAGCACACAATCAATCAAGGGAACCTTCTAGATCAGCTCTAACCCTTATTGTATCAATTATTTCCTCATGATAAGATTCACATACTTTCTACAACTTCTTGTTAATAGGCCTACCACGATATTGTTAGAAATAGATAATACTTGGGGGTGGGGGGGAGTGGGGGTAGGGGTAGAAGAATTAGTATTTTCAATCCTTCTACCCACAATAGAATATAACCAATTACTTTACTGCACACATAAGAAAGTAAATAAATAATTTTGAATAATATAACAACCATACACAAAGAGAGATTATAACACCATATTTTGTTAACTAGGGATACTTGGCCAAGGGAAAACCCCAGTGGGGATGAAACCCAATAGATGATTCACTATATAAAGAATATAGTAAAGGATATTGATCCTATTAGGAGTTGGTTCAATCATATACAAATGTGTGCAAGAATAGCCCATTTCCCTAACATGCAACTTTACAATAAGTTCCTCAAGAAATAATTATACATTCAATGTTGACTTGTTTGTTGTACTTCATAAATCTTCTAATTGATGATTCATCACACAAGATCAACTATGCATAGATAAAAATACATCATATCTTCACATAATAATGTTTCACATTACATATCACAATGTCACATTCACTTGTTACTCTCATTTCACAACATCATAGCAACTTCACAATCATTGATCATATGTCACCATCATCATATCCTCATACTTAACTTTGCAAGTGAAGTTCTTATATATACAAAACATTTTAGTAAATAATTCCTTAGTTAGCTCATAGATCATCATTAAGTTGGCTCAATAAAAAATTATAACTCAAAACAATAAATTAAATTATTAAACATAATTTGTTGATATGCTCTATTCTACATTGTATCATTGTTGCATCACTAATTCCTTCATAACTCAAACTTGATTAACTGTAAAAACATTGAAACTAGTATACATCATCATTATTACATCATGCATCTCTAGTCAACTAAAAAAGAGAATATTCCAAGGGAATATTATGCTATCATCAAAACTGTCATGTTGTTGTAACATTGTCTGATACTTAGACAATTTTTTTCTTCACTGAATGGGGCTAATTTGCAAAACAAATATGTTATAATAAATGACAACCACAACTTACCTTATCTAATTGATTGGAAATATTACCAAAAATATCCCCCTTTGCCATTGATGGCAACATTTTGGGAAAATTGGCTAAGTCCTAGACATGTTGTCATGCCAATCAAAAACAAATAGTCATAACATAAAATGTTAAAGACATTTGTATTCATGTTATGAAAGATTACATCCCTTATAACTTCTTATTACGACTTATTTCTCCCCATTTCATATTATAAACATTACAAGTTACAATTTTCCATGCATCTCCCCCTTTGACATCAATGACAAAGGTATCAAAATTACTTGTCAAAATCTATAATCAAATTTTGGAAAAACAATTGTTGAAACTAGTCTTCAAATGCTCAAATAGTTTCTTCCAGCTATCCTTTAGTGCATCAAATATATTGATAAGCAAACATAAAGCATATGCTTCTAATTCTACTACATTCAAGTATGTAGCCACAAACTTGTCATATGAAGATTTTGCAAATAGACATTCTTGCAGTTGGTTTTCTAGCAATGTTATCTAAGGAAATAAATGTATTCTCAAAAGAGTGAACCTCTTTAGAATTTCCTCCTTCTCTTTTTGAATTTTCCTTATATCATCATGAATTAGCTATATTGTAGGCTCAATGGAGTCTACCCTTTGATTCTTGCTTCAAAATGTTGTTTATGACTATCTGAAGCTCTATCACTTTATCTTTGACCTGATCATGATATTTCTTTCAAATGAATGTATGCTAAGTTATCTTTTAATAAATATGTTTAAATTTTCTATATCATTACTCATGTTAGTGCACATGGTGTTCAGAAGTTTACCATTGTGCTCAATCTATACTTGAATGGTAACCACATTCATGAGTGTAGAAAATTCATCATCAAAAGCATTATACAAAATTGCTGCATGCTTTTGAATATCTACTAGTGTGTTAACAAGGCTTACTATATTTTCTATCTTGTCAAAAACTGTGGTCAAAGTCTTCTCAAGTGACTTGACTAATTTCTTCTTTTCAAGAAGTTTTCTTAGAGAAGATATAAGGTTCTTTGCCTCATCTTCTTCATTAGATTGAGCTTGAGCTGTTGCTACTCCTATTTGAGTAGGAGTGGAAGTTCCAACTACTAATGTTACTGACAAGGGTACACTTGAGGTACCTACATCAATACTAGTGTCCATCTTATGTGTAGCTTCTTTTTTAGTTTTTTGATCCTCTTCATCAATAGAGCTATTGTAATCCATAATATTTCCAACAATGTTGGCACCAAAATCCTTGAATGGGTCTTTTGATTTTTCAACAATCACTTTGGTGTTGTCTACTTGCATAGAGTCATTACCAATAGTGATGTCTAGAGGAGAGCTTGGTGTAGCTATTGGTTCAATACTATGAGGAGGCTTGAAAGTTGTAGAACTATCCTCTTTTGGCTATGCACTCTCCTTGGGTGTCTAGCTAGCTTTTACTGAGTGCACACTTACTTCAGGCTTCCTCCTTTCCTCTACTATTTGTGGACTTGATCTAGGTGTTTGTGCTCTATCTCCAAGTATCTATGCACTTACTCCAAGCATCTATCTTGCTTCCTTATTCTTTGCACTATCCTTAGGCATAGTGGACATGAAAGAAACTATGGCCTCCTGAGTTTCTTTATTGACTTCCTCATAATTTCCTCCCATTATAAGAATATATCTTTTTTTATGCCTTAGTAATGGTACAAAACCTTTCAAATTTTCTTTTACATCCTGTTCATTATTTATAGAACATAAATTCCTCACCATGTTTAATCTTATCTATTTATTGTCTTCTATAACTTTGCTCTTCCTATTTAGCAATCTATTAAATAGATCTCTAGTTATTTGCCCCTTTATTGTATCAAACCTCTTATCTTTCAAAATCATATTTATAACTACAATATTTTCAAGCTGTCTCCTATCCATGTTATTATACAAATCATAATATTTATTTAACTATAGAAAATTGTTATCATTAATAATTTGCATGTTAAGATTTTTTACTTTTGGCTTCCATGCTTTGCATTGTGCTGATGTCATAGCCTCTTGATCAGCTGCTTCAATTCATCTATCACTAGTCTCTTCCTTAGACTCAAATGAGGTAATCTACAGAGTCTTTCTCCTTTTTCTTGGGGTACTAATTATCTTCTTTACTGTTCTTTTAGGAGGGGTTGATATCCTTGTAGATTTACTTTTTGCAGATGTTTCAACTATTTCCACTAATTTTCTTGGCAGTTGCTACTATGTAACTACTAGATAAGGTACAAAAGGGGTTTGTGTACTTTCTTGAGAAACTATGACCTCTTCAGTAGGTCCTGACACTATAATGGGTGTAGGGGTTAAAAACTCAATTTGACTACTGGCCTTTATCTCCATAGCTATCCCCTTTACCTCATCAAACTCTTTCCTTGACATTCCAAATTATTTCAAGATGGAATCAATAACTTTCTCCACCTTTTTCTTGGAGTCCTTCACAACTTGACTATTCTTCACTTCTCTCATTTTTGGTTAGAATCAACTTTAGGGTGAAGGATTATCTATGGATATCCTTCAATTAGATCCTCACTCATCTCATATCTCATAGGCTTAATAAATTTTACCTGAGGAATTACTAAGTCCATACATGTAAAATCTACCTTAACCATGAAACATAACTCATCCTTATATTTCTCCACTAGTGTTGGAGGTATTCTATACCTTTTCTTAATTTCTATTTAGAAAAACTTCATTATCCTATCCAAGTCACTATCTCTAACTATTTCTGGTCTTGACCTATAAGCTCGAGTGATCTACTCCATATAGCACTCATTTTCATTCCAAATTGTGATACCTAGAAAATTCTTAATGGAATAGAAGAATATATGTGCTAGAAGGGATTCAAATCTAAATACTACACTTCTTGACTTCTTGATTCTTGGCATATTATCTAATAATTGTGTTATGACAATATCAAAAATGTTCATTTCTTCACCTCTTACTACCAGGTAAACTCCATGAAGAAATCCTACAGGGATTGAATCTATTCTTGACCCATGATTATATTTGTAGCCCAAAATCATGCAAATAAGTCTAACTCCATCATCTTGTATCGAGTTGACCTTCATGTTCCTTTCATCAAAATATGTGTTGAGATTTGCCTCAATAAGTTTGCACACATTCTTTATGTTTACTTTATTGCTTCCTTGATTGTTCAATCTTATGACCTTTTGAATTAGGTCATTGTCAATGCTTATGATGGAATCTCCTAGCCATAGAAGATCATCATGTACTTTGCTAAGGATTATTATTTTCTAGTTGTTATTATTGAATTTTATATAGAACATATGCTTAACTAGGTTAAGATGTTCTAGATATCTATACTCAAATTTCAATGATAAATCATTGTTGCATATCTTCTCCAAATTCTTGTGAATCTCAAAATCACCTATACTTTCAATCTTGCAGTGGATATAACTTTTGATATCTTCCACATGAAGAACATTTTTTAGAAATCGCAAAAATGCTCCAATGTGGTCATCAAGCAAAGAAACAAATGGATGTCTCTTGAAATTATACCTAGGTCTATTGATTACATTATCAACTTCTTGCCTTGCCATTCTTGATGAATTATGCTCAACAATTCAGAAAAATACCTCAATTTTGCACACTAGGGTTTCTAGCAACTTCACATGCTTACATGGCTCTTTAATTTTCTAAATTTCACTTCAATCTTGCACAAAACTTCTCACAAGAAAATGATGTATAAAAATCAGTTCGTGTCCTTTAAATATTTCACAATCTGTACTACACAACAAATGCATATCTACCACTAGTTCAATATAATGTATATATGCAATAAAGAGTTTGATCCTTTCATATATCCTCATCCTAATCATATTAGGAAATGTGCACTTAACTATGTACTTCTCTCAATGCCTATTAATTATGATTAACTACAAAAACCTTCATACTTTCTCTAGCATTAGTTATCAACAACTGATACTTTGTTCCACTGAGTATGCTTAATTTTGGTGAGAGGAGTCATAGACATTAAGTGAGTTCATTTTATTGTCAAGAACATTTTTTATAGTTGTGTGAGAGCTTTCTAGTTCCATTTCCTTCACAAATGGTTCCTTCAATTCTTCTGGTTATTCTTTAACTTCGTTCCTTCTATTGTTCCTTCTATAATTTTGATTCTTGTGTAGGTCTCTTTAGTCCATTCTGAAAAACTTTGTTGTGTGTCCAAAGTTGTTACACAACTAATATACAAGTACATCTCTTTTCTATTCATTTAGTTTGTCATCACGTGTTCTGCAATTCTTTGTAATGTGTCCATGATTATTGCATCTATAGTAAATAATCTATCTTCTTTCTCCACTTTCATTTCTATAAGATTTTCTTCTATTTTCTGCATGGTTAGTACTCCTATGTATCCTACTATTTGCATTATCATTATCAAATTTAGGTCTCTTACAATCTACTACATATTGAACATATCCATGCAAATTATGACAATAAAATTTAGAAATAGGTTTGAAAGACTTACCTTCAGAGTTGACTTCAGTGTCTTCAGGTACATCACACTAGGCAAAAGATTTCTTTCTTTTGATATCTATATCTTGATCAAGTTCCTTGACTATCTCAGAGTGATCAACATTCACTTAGTCTTTAGATGTATCATATATATTTCTTAGGTCCTTATTAACTTTAGGAGTAGTAGGTTCCTTTGATTCAATAGGTTTCTTGGTGGATTGACCAATAAAGAATCCGAGTCTAGTTTTGTCATAAATGGGTCTTTCTGAACATAATTGTTCTTCAATTTTATCACAACCGGTATATAATTTCTCAAGTTTTTTCTTTGTTTGTACCAATTCACCTTTCACAATGGTGTTGTATTTCTCTAATTCTGCATGTTCTAACTTAATAGATTCTAGTTTTGATGTTACCTTGGTTAACTGGAATCTTAGAGCTACATTTTCTGCTTTTAATTTAGAGTCAATCTTTCCTCTATTTTTCTTAAGACTCAACTTAAGTTCAACTATCTTTAATTCATGTTTAAGGATCTCATTTTCTTTATTTAAGTCTTTAGTTTCATCATCACTAGTGTGATTGGTAGATCCTTTCTACTTTAGGTCATTTATCTTTTCCTTGAATTCACCAATGTAGACTTTTGCATCCTTATATCTATCTTTAAGACTATCTCTTTCATCAGTAAAAAGATCAATCTATTCAAGTGCTTCTTCAAGATTTTTCTTCAGTTATAATGTATCCATAGTGATCTTATTCAAGCTATTAAGCCTCTTTTGAATAATCAAACTTTGATACCAATTGTTAGAAATAGATAACACTAAGAGGGGGGTGAATTAATATTTTCAATCCGTTTACCAAAAATAGAATAAAACTACTTACTTTACTACATGCATAAGAAATTAAACCAATAATGCTAAATAGTATAAACAACCATACACAAAGAGAGATCAAAACACCATATTTTGTTAACTAAGGAATCCCTGGCCAAGGGAAAACCCCAGTGGGGATGAAACCCACTAGATGATTCACTATATAAAGAATCTGGTTAAGGATATTGACCCTGTTAGGAGTCTATAAAGCATGTGTAGTGTCTTCAGTCCCTATTAGGAGACTAGGCATTTTTAGAAGCCTCAACCCTTTTAGGATTTTCTTCAACTCTGTTAGGAGTTGGTTCAATCATATACAAATGTGTGCAAGAAGAGCCTACTGCCCTAACATGCAACTTTAGAATTAGTTCCTCAAGAAATAAGTATACATACAATACTAACTTGTTTTTTGTACTTCAAAAATTTCTAATTGATGATTCCTCACACAAGAGAAACTGCACACATTTTAAACTTCATCATATCTTTACATAACAATGCTTCACATTACATATCACAATGTCGCATTCACTTGTTACTCTCATTTCACAAGATCATAGCAACTTCACAATCAGTGATCATATGTCATCATCATCATATCATTATGACATCATGCATCACTAGTATACATCATCATTATGAGATCATACATCTTTGGTCAATTGCAAAAGAGAATATTCCAAGGGAATATTATGTTATCATCAAAATTGTCTTGCTACTGTAACACTGTCTGATACTTAGACAATTTTCTTTTGCATTGAATAGGGCTAATCTACAAAATAAATATGTTTTCATAAATGATAACCATAACTTACCTTATCTAATTGATTGGACATATTGCCAATAGATATGGTATCAATTGAATATGCTTTACAACAATAAGGTTAAAGTAATGAAGAATATGTTTGTATCTCAAAATCTTCAAATAACAACATGATAGAATTATTGTTAGGGTACCTACATTTCATTGTAAAGAAAATTTAAAGTCAAACTTGTACATTATACATGAAAAATTAACTTCAACATATATTCATTGCAACAAACAAAAAAATACTACCTTCTAATCCATGTGTCTATCATAGCAATGGGTCCTATTGGGTACTCAATAGCCTCACTATCAATGATTGTAGCTATCAATTTCTTTTTCGGCTCAATACACTGACATAGAAAGTAATATGTTCCTTCATCATTATTATCATATGCAATAGCTATATATACATGACCTAAATTTTATAAATGGATAAGTGAATGCTAAAATTGAAAGTAACCTATTTTAATGAAGTATTAAATGGATAACTTAGCACCTAGTTCAACTAGGTTAGATGCATGCTCAAAATCTATTGATTCTTCAATCTAGTTGAGTTGTGATGCATTAGGAAATTTATATGAATCAATTGGATTCAAATATCTACAAGATAATTGGTTGACCCACTCTTTTTATTCACATTCATCCCATAAATGATGCATACATAAAGAGTGAAAGCATGCAAGTTTTCTCATATGAATAGTGATACCTACTTTCAGTTCTTACCTTATTAGTTCAAGTATTTGGAATTTAAATGATCCTATGTCCAAGTGTGATGTCTAAGTATCATTTAGGTTACTTATTTTAGAACTTTTCTGAGTACCTCACTTTCTATGCTTTTCAGGTGTCCCTTGCATTACCATTACCTAATTCTCCCATGCAAGTTTTCTACTTTTCTAATGCATTTGGAGTCTAGGTGATATGGTTGGGTTTTTTTCTGCCTCTTCCTTATCAAAAGTAATTTTTTCATGTTTCATTATCTACCATTGTTTCCAACATCCCATTTCCTATGGATTCTAAGAAATCAAGCTAATTTTCCTCTTTAGTGAATGTGTGTCGAAAGAATGAATACATAGAAATGATTAACAAGATCTACATGTGACTATGTTATGATGAAAGACCCTCAAAGCTGCAGATCAAACCCAAGAATAATTATATTGAAGTTCTAGAGGTAAAATCTACTTTTGTGGGGAAGATTAGGTCTATGGGGTTTTTCTTGTGCAGTAATGGATACAAGGGTCTTCTATTCTATTTTTGAAGCCACAATGACATGTGTCAAATCCAACTCTCTACATATAAGTAGTATGAGTATGAGTATGATGTTCAATAGAATTATCTTGAACTCTTTATTAGTGATACATCCTTGAGATCTAGCTTTGAAGCCATCAAATGAGATTAAAATGGAAAGTGCTATTGACCTTTTTTAATTCTTGAAAATGTTATTAAGAGAGGGATTTTTTGTCCCAATGTACCAAAAAAGGTCACTTCTCCAAAGGCTTTGGAAATGAAAACACAAGTTATTTTAAAGTGTGAGTATTCTTTGGAAGTGATTAAAAGAAACTTTTAGGAAATTTAGTGGTGAAGATACAATGCTAACATAATAGAAAGAAAGTACTAAAGGCTTAGCAAAGAAAAATATAACAATGAACTATGCAAGATATCAAAGGATCACTCCCTGTGATGGAATTTTGAATAGAAGAAAAGTGGGCTTATAGAAAATATAAGTTTCTCTCTCCCCTCCATATATTAAGTTATAAAGTATATCTACATTTCAAATTCTAAAGTGAAACAAGGAAATTCCCATGGAACTAAGCACTTGTTTTGGTAAGTGATTTTTAGTAATGTGACTTTGATTTAAATAAAGTAATTTAGTTTTTGGGAATATAATTTTTTATCTATAAGAGAACAAAAAGTTTAAATAGTCATTGACTATAGAATTAAATGAAAATCATGTTGTTATAATCATTTGTCATAATTAATTGCATTCTTGTAGTGCCAATTTTTAGATTTCTATACCTATTTCATCAAAATTGCTTGAAATTGGTTTCCCCAAGAAGTTTAAAATGGCTATTTATCAAGAACTACATCCTATGAAACCATAGAAAATGGATATCTAAGTTGAAGGTTATGATGAGTTAATAGGCTTGGAGAGTGAATTGAAGGAGTTAACAGATAATTCATTCAAATTTTATAATTTTGTTGATCTCTATAGGAGACTTAATTCTCAGTCTATTTAGTTGATCACTCAAAATATTAAACAGAGTGGATTGGTTGAGGCAGCTAATTTTTCAATAGTAGTACATGCACTAGAGCTTGTGAGGGAATGTATTGAGGGATATGACCTAGAAATAAAGTATATTTTGTTTCCTGATCAATCCATCCTCATCTCGATCAACAAGGCACTAATGTAGTCCACATTCATCATCCTTGTAAAAGAGACGTACTGTGATATTGACATCATCTCTTCTACATCAATGTTCAACAAAATGAAGACCCAAAGAAGGTAAGACTTGTAGAGGACATGGCTTCAAACTCCTCATACAAAGAAGAGAAAAATTACCAAGACCCTATTTAACAAAAATTTTAAGAGGGAAACCATGGATATCTTTTCTTTGATACTCAAACTAAAGGGAAAAGAAAAATAGTTTAGAGTTTATCGACCATCATTTTTTCCTAGTGCAATCTATTTGTGGTGAGGGTATGCAGATTGATTGGGCACAGACAATCTGTGATAAGCTCACCTCATGGATAAATTTTGCCAAAGGATTTAAGCACTTCTATATGTCCTCCTATCTAATCTATCCATTGGCTACAAAACTTATAGACTAGCCTTCCTAGCATCAAGAACTATGATGAACACAAAAAGGTATATGAGTTATGCCCACGTCTACAATTGCAAAGAAGTTTTGAGGAATATGTGGCAACAAATGATGCCTTCATAATGAGGTTATGTTAGGAATTGCAAAAATGTGATGAAAGGAGATTTTTAGAAAAAATAATTTCATCCATTAGCCAGTTTGGATGCTCATTCCTCCAATTTCCAAGTTTCTCATAGCTACAAATTGGTTCCTTCGATGGATTTTCCATGAGGCTTATAAGGTATCCATAAGACAAGGTGGTTCTGGTTGAACTATGTCAACAAATTCTTGAGGTGAACACCTTGTGTTCTAATGTAAAGAAAATAATTGAGATTTCCTTCCCCATAGTGGTTAGACGCTATTCCTATGCTTCTAGATCTAATGCTCAAAATCTAGTGAAGATATTTGAGAGAAAAATCAAATCGATTGACTATTGGGTACTTAGGCCTGAATATGATCCAATCAATTTAATAAGGGATCACTTAAAGTTGGCATATACCTACAAACATGTTCTAGGTATTGAGGATTCTAGGGTTGGGTGTCTCAATGAATACCAAACTCAATAGAAATTTTGGTCTTGATTAATAATTAATTAAATTAACTTATATAAATATTATATTGATTTTTCTAAACTTGTAGATGACGGAGCCTACATACATCCCACATCCTATGAGAAGATCAAAGGCACTCCTATTGTATCTTCCCCATGTGCAAGTCTTGTCATAGACACCACGGTGGTCCTCATGTATGGAATAATCAAGAGAATAGATAAGTCAATAGAATGGACCTAAGCAATGAAGAAGAAGACGGGGAGCACTAGTTCTATGGGTGGAGTATCTCTTGGAGCCACATAATCAACTATAGTAGCTACAACCATAGCTACTACTTCAACATGTGCAAGCCAAACTCAATCTATCAGGAAAGGTAAACACTAGCCTATAAATAAAAATATGTCAATCACTCCTATGTGCTGAGTTAGTTCTCCTCTTGATACTTGAAAATTTTGAGAGAAGGGGACAAGGACAAGGAGAAAGAGAAAGAAACGAGAAGCTAGTTGCCAAGCCTTCCTTCCCTATTCAAGTCATCAAACTAGATGGTAACACAAACCCTATGGATGGACAAGACACATCTCAATAAGGGGATACCTTGGCTCTCTCAGTGACCAAGGTCCATACCTTCACTATAGCTTCCCAAAGTAAGAAAACTCCACTAGTTGCTAGGAATTTATTTGATCTTACTACCCTAAATCTGCTATCAATGTAATCTCTACTGAGTCATGGTTCAAGAAGACCATTGATAGAAAGAAGAGAAGATATGAGGAGGCTACTCTATCAAAATATTTTACCATATAAGCCACCTCTTCTTAGCCACTATCCAAGAAAACAAAGAAGAACAAATCAATTATTTTATTGACCACTAATTCATCCACTGGCCACATGCTAGTAGAAGTTGTAGAAAATAAAAGAAGGTAAAATTCCATGACCTTTCCATGGATAACTTGCAGATCAAAACATTGGATCTTGGCTTCCATGTTTATGATTCCATGTTGAACACATGGAAGTCCACCAATGATAAGACTAAAGATAGAGTTGAAGAACTTAGAGCAAAAAAGGAGGTCCTTAAGGCCTCAAATATAGAGTTGATGAAACTTATTAGATCTTCACTTGGTAGCACATCAACCTACTAATTCAACCCAAATATAGAGAACAACAAGAATCTACTCCTAACACTACAACAATAGAGGCTATTCAATTAGATTGGCCAAACATGGGTAGACCAAATGAAGGCTCAAGGTTAATCATTGACTAAAAATTTGGGAAACCCTATTTTGGATGCTAACAAGCTCAAGGAGACTACTTCTAATCATTGGACTACCCTGCAAAAGGCAACATAAATTTGACAAAGTAGATGGCCCTACTACAAGAGGTCATTGATATGAATAACAATGTTGCCATTACTCATGGGATCCTCAAGATAGGTAAGGAGCCATTATTTCGTTAGAAAAAATATTTAGACTTTAGTATTGAAAGATCTATGGGGTGTTCAAATGAGCTCAAGGATGTGCATGACCTACTGCACAAGGTTATTGAGAAATTATTTGAATATCTAAAAATATTGCATACATAGTCTTTCATGTTTGGTAATGGTAATCTTGTAGATGTTGAGAGAATGAAGTCAAAGTTCCTGGTATTTATTGATGAAGATATTAATCCACTCAACTTTTGAATGTCAATGATTCAATAACTCTCATTAGTAGACTCAATCGTAAGGAGAGCATCAAAGAAGTTCTAATAAAAGTTTACAAGAATAGAGAAATTAATAGAGATGCATGACTACTAGATAATTAGAGATGAAAATATCGTCATTCAAGATGTTGAGGAACTAGACAAAACAAATGACACTTTGAAAGCTTACAGAACCAAAGCAATTACTTCTAAGAAAGCATGACATTTTGATATTCTTTCAAACATCTATCATTCTCTCTCCTTCCTTTTTGTAGCAAGTTTTGGCATTTTTCTAGTCTCTATATTTGACAATGATTCGAGCATATCCTATTTTTAGATTATTATATTTAGATACACTCTATGATGCCATTTTAGAAGGCCTATATATGTACCTTTTTGAGAAGTTAATAAGATCAACAAAAATTACTTTTTGGAAACCCCTATAGCTAGAAATACTATGTGTGACTTAGAGTCCAAATTCAATTTTTTTGTTCATTTAGTTATAGTTTAGTATTTGGAAAAAATGTGCTATTGTTGAAAATTGAATGAATTGTAATGAACTTGATTTTATTTCTTTCATTCAGTAGATTTTATGCCTTACTTTCTTCAGCATAAGCATTATTTTTGTTCTTTCTATTGTACATTTTAGTTCATGTGTGTCATGTAGTTTGTTGAATAAGAGGGTCATAAATTGGTTAATGAAGTAGTTGAGAGATAGACATTGTGGGTATTGTCAAAACATTAGTTAACTTTGTAAACTAGGAATTACCCATTCTGTCATCCTTTACTACTCTCTTATTGTCATAGTTGCTATTGCATGTTTCCTTTTCTTGCATTTATGTCTAAATAGATTGAATTTAGTGATTTAACCCTATTTTCCACTTTCCTAGGTTGTTTAAAGTATTGAGCAATTTAGTATTTGTCTCTTCTTCTCTTTGGTTAAGATCATACCCCCAAAAATTTGAAAAACAAAATTCATTGAAAATCTTGCTTTCATAAGGGAGTTTTACCTTTCAAATTAGGGGTCTTTCATAGAGTACTACACTAACCCATTATGTTATTATCTTCTTTATCCTCCACAAGTGATTGAGTAGTTTAACAGTCAAGGTATAAAGAAAAAGGATAAAAAAGAAAAACAATTAACCAATAGCTTTTTGGTGACTCTATTAGGGACAAAACTCGTATGTCCTAAGCTTTCTTAGTAAGTCCATCTATGGCTTTCCTAGATAACTTAGAGTTTATTTTAGTGGAAATCAATTTGTTGAGTCATTCATAAAATCTCATAAGAAGAAACCTTATTGCCTCATGAGGGACAATTCCTAGTAGTGTAACCTAACCTTGGCTTCTATAGTGAACAAGAAGATATAATAAACCAATTGAATACCCTTGCCTAGAAAAGTCAAAAGTTTATTGACAAATATAGAAGAGTAAGTTTCTCCCTTGAAAGAGAAGAGGCCAATGTTGAATATTGAGATGGATTTTTATGGGAAATTAAATTAAGAGAAGTGTGCCCATTGTGAACTAAGATAATTCACTGTAAATCCTAAATTTACTCGAAGTGTTCATAGTGAAGGACAAGTTGACCCAATTTTTGAAGAATTATAGAAAATTGAATTCCTAATATTAGAAGATCCTCTTAGAAGAGGAAGAGCCTTCTCTCAAGTTCTAGTATACTTGTTGGAAATATAGATAGAGTAATTGAGAGGGGAGATGGATCAGTTACCACAAAAACAAATCCACAGATCCTTTAGATGTCTTAATAACTAGTTAATACTATCACTCAGTAGCCACATAGAGAAATGTAGTAACTCAGTAGATTAACTTTTCACTAACCTTTAACCATTCAAAATTATTAACATACATGCAAAAGAAAATAACACAAACCCAAGAGACACTAGATTTAACATGGAAACACAATCTAGGAAAAACCACCAAGTAACTAGCTATCAAATTTCACTCTTCTAAAGTGATCCCTGTTAGGAGAAATCAATTTTAAAGGTTACAAAACACACTGTTAGGTGTGAACTTGTTAGAGGATTTAATCACCCTACTAGGAGTGGCCTTCCTAGAGGACTTTAGAACAATTCAATAGAATTTTCCACCTTGTTAGAGGATTTACAAAATGGCTATTAGACCAAATCTGTTAAGAGATTTCAAAATTATTGCTACAATGGTGAGAGATTAACAATAAGTGACCTAAATGATATGAAACTAAACTTTTCTATTATAGATCTCTATTCTACTTCACTAGATCCCTTTTTAATTGAATATAACTTTGCTACTGCTCAAGGATATCTAACCCTTCTTCAAAATTTTCTCACACTTCCTTTTCTTACAATCAACTCACTTGCATATTCGCTCATTCATTCATCCATACATTTGAAATCAAAACTTGACCTTTTATTTTTAGATGCTCAAAAATGGTTCATGTTTATGGTTTCATCACTTCTTCAAACTAATTTGTCCCATTTTCTCATTCTACTAACTTTGATCTTTTGGCCAAATTGATAATACTTTATCATTTGTATCCTCTTTCACATGAATTTAAAAATCATTTCATATCAACTCAAAATCACCCCAAATCAACTCGAAATCACTCGGAATCAATCTTAATCAACCCAGAACATATCAAACATCTAAAATCAGTCATCATTTATCCAATTCCTAGGTATTGTTGTGGTTTTTAGTGCCTTGGAAACCTATCAACCTATCAATCTTATCAATTTGACCTTAGCACTGTCACGGCTCTTAGTGCTAGGTCAAACTATCATTCATGTCATTCAATCTTTGATGTTGTTGAGGCTTTCAATGTCAGATAATGGCATCATCAACCATTTTAATAATATTGATAGTGTCCATCAATGTTATTATGATCAAACCTTTTTAATCAATTTTGATTCAATCAACCTAACCATGGCTTTGGTCTACTTTCCATCATCTTATTTGATATCCATTATCATTACATTTTTTATCAAAGAATATGGTTGCTTTCATTTAATCAATCTAGCCAATCATTTATTAATTTCCTCTATAGGATTAAATAACCCATAATTTAATCTTACCATTATTACTAATTAATCTTCCTAATTATCATCCTCAATTAATTAATTTTATTAATTAATTGGTTCATCATCTGCAAACCATGGAAATTTGCAAGTTCCTAAGTTCCATTTTCCATCATTAATTCCATTTTCTACTAATTCTTATTTTGTGGAATAAAAGGGTTTTTAATTCAAATATTCCATAAAATATTACATCATCATGACACTTGGATATGACACCTCATAGATTCTCCTTTGAGACTTGGATAAGAGATGTCATAATCATATATTCTTATTCTCTTACACATGTCCCTACTTGGCTTATTTGTCATAGATTCTTGGCTTTAAGTGGGTTGAGGTGTCTTATGATGCATCATAGATTCTCTTCTACATTTAGCCAAGTTTGACTTTCATGCATCATAGAATCTTACAATTGGCATATTTTGTCATATGCATCATGGATTCTCAAAGGAATCTCTTACCACATCGCATATCTATGGGTCAAAAATCCCAGGCTCTCATTCCTCCATGCCAATTATAAAATGAGAATTCTTCCTCTCATTTCAAGTCCTTAGATCTTTGAAGTACAAATTCTCTAGTCTTTGAGGTCCTAACTCTTGAGTCCTTTAGGTCCTAATTTCTTTTAGATTTTTCATTCCATCTATCACATTCAAATCATACTTTTAGTATTCTCATGGCATTATCCCTATCATATACTTTTCTTCAATATTGTGTGCACTATAAGCAAGTTGGAGCTACAATCATTTGGAGAAGAAAGAAGGACATGGGAGCTACAAATGAAAGAAGGGGTTTCTAACCTTGTGTTTTCTTCTTTTGATTAGTTTGGCTTTCATGGTAGACTAGTGGGTGCTAACTAATGTTGATTGAGTTTTTTTATTTTCTCATAGTATGTTATGCATTTAGCCCATTTTCTAGTTGCTACATTTTGGTGAACCGATGTGAAAATGCATATCTAACATGGGTTTTCTTGTTTTGTGCTTGTAGGTGCAAGGAAGGAGCTCACTTGGAGGGGCATAATAACTATCTAGACTTCCTTTTCAGACCTATATTAATTAGAGGGTCCGGTAATATGGTTGTATCCTTTCATTCTATGCATTTTGTTAGCTTGTTGTCCTAGGGTGCACTCTGGTTTGTCAGGGCGCACTTGGGACCCCTAGGAGCAGTTTTAGGAGTCTAGATGCCACCAAAACCTCTTTCTTCTATTTCTAACTTCCCAACTATGTCAAAAAATTACCAACTATTTCATTGACATAGTCTACACTATTTGGGCGCAATGAGTAGTATAGGTGTCAAAGTTTGCAGTTTATGGGTATCATTTAGGGCACCATTTCACTATAGTTTGGACTTGACCTCCCAATCGTGCCCTAAAACTACTAGCTACACCCAATTGTATCCCAACTACATCATTGACATAGTCTACACTATTTGGGTGCACTTGGGGGTGTTCTGAGTCATTTTGGCCTTCTGGGGTGCAATCTGCTCTGTTAGAGCACACTTGGTTCATAGGAAACACACACATCAATCATAATCTATATGTAAGGTTTCCATTTCCTTCTAGAACATAGGTTAGGTGATTTTGTGTTACTGATGGTCTATTTTTAGTATGTGGCAATCATGGGATGAAAACATGATCATAAGAAACTACTAATGCATGCTTTGCAGGACATTGTTGAAGGCTTTGTGTGTCTATCAAAACTATGTGTGTGGATTTCCTAGATTAGATAACACTTCATTTGGTGCTTAAAATGAAATTTTTCTTTTTTCCTTGGTGATTCTATAGTGTTTACATCCCTAGGGGTTACATTGATCGTATCCTCTCCCCTCGTCATTCGTGGATCTTGGGTGTAAGAGAAATTCATGTAACTTCTATAGGAGGCCTGCCTTGGACCAAGATACTTGATATTGGGTATGTCAGGGGATGACCTGAGAGTGGTAATGGGTCAAAGATAGGTCAAAATTCTAGCTTCTATATACAATTTGATTATAGGGAAAGCTATGTTGAAGGTATTGCTACGTGATAGCTCTCCTCTAGTACCCTTGTGGTGCGTCAAACCCTAGTTCTCAGGGCTGAGAGACGTTCTATGAAAGTTTATCATTCACTTGCTCAACATAATGCCCTTACTAAAAATTGTTTTTTAGTGGCCAAAATCCTTTCTATCCATTGGCTTAATGGGTCACCCATGCCCGTGAAGACATCCTACATTCTTGCAGTCCTCAATAGAGGCTACAGTCCCTTGGGAAGTCATGCCCCTTGGGAAGTAGATCTTGGCAGCCCCAAGAAGTGAGTGCATTGTAAGGGGGAGCCTATGGTGCCAAGATCCTAGGTTGTCCACTCTAGATAAGCATGACTAAACTCTGGTTCAAGTAGCAATTCAATGGATACAGTCCTAAAAGCCTAGGTTGTGGTGTGTTTGTTCACTTTTAACAACAACTATTCTTGTTTTAATGTGTCTTACATGTGTGTAAAACATAATCAAGATAATAGCCAACATTTAAACTTACACCTTGAACCTTCTCCAAAAATTACACATTGTCAAAACTTTACAACCTTTATCAAACTTTGCAAACTTTGGTTCAACACACTCAAACCTTTGAAAACATGGCAACTTCTGCTCCTAAATGTGCTTGGCAAAATGTAGATCTCACCCTCGCATAGATTTCACTTGCAGTCACCCTAGTCTGTTCCTCATTCTTTCATCATATAGACTTCATATTGCACCTTTTAGTCCCCATTTAGTATACATTACCTTTCATATTACATCCATTTAGGTTTAGCTTACCTCCCTTAGTCTTTGTATTCCCATCTAAAAATATACACTTTACATCCACCACCTTGCATCTTTGAATACCCAACCATCATCTTGCACACTTTAACCCTCATTATAGGTATCATAAGCATCATTTTGAACATTTATACTAGTCATAACATTGTCATGTACTATTACCTATCCATAGCATCAATCTAGAAAACATAACTCCCAAAATTGCCTTAGTTTCAACATAGTTTACTAACTGCATCATGAAACTACCAACTATGTCATGAAACTAACAACTACATCATTGACATAGGCTGCATTATCTAGGTACAGTTGGTGGTCCTCAAACCTAGTTTTGGATTCTAGATAACTTTTTGGGGCTTCGACTATGTCTTTAGGCACCTGTTCAATTCCCCTTGCATTAGCCTACCTAGATGTGCATCCTATGTCACCCAGTCTTCATTGCCTTCACTTAGGACATCAATACTTAGGTTATAACCTTTATTCTACTTCTCTCAATCCATCATAATAGAAACCCCAACATCTTAGCTTCCTAGCATATTAGTTTGGCAACCATACCGCTCAGAATCAGCAAACCTTCATCTTGACTTACCAACTGCACCCTGAAACTACCAACTATGCCCAAAATGGCTCCAAGTGCATCAATGACATATTTTTTATTATTTGAGTGCACTTGGGTACCTTCTGACCATTTCGGGCCTCTGAACTGCACTTAAGGACCCCAAAACAACATCTAGGAGCCTCTGCACCTCCCCATTCTGCACTTGACCCAAAACTACATCTTGCACCCAAAATCCCATTTTTCATCATAGGCATTGTCCATATTGCATATCTTCTCAGCATCACAACCATTTTGAGTCACTAAAACATCATTTTGAACCCCAAAACCTTTGAACTTAATCAAAAATCTAAATAAAAGTATGAACTCTAGAATATTACATTGTGTCAATGGATGATGGATCTTAACCATGGTTATTTTATCATTTTCTCTTATTATTTTCTTTTTTCAAATGCTACCTATGTCGAGGTATATTTTTCTTTGTTATTTTGATCTTATCATTTTTTGTCCTTTTTTTTAGTAAAGATCCAAAGTCTATTGTCATAATGTTAAACTCTTAGGTTAATACCTTGTAAAGATTTCACCTAAGTCCAAAACCTTGCATATACCTCTATCATCAGCATAATCATATTCCTAAATGTCATTTTGACTTACTCTAGTGGCATATCCCCATCATCTTGCATAGTTCTACATCTTAGCATCATCAAACCCTATCAAATTGTCCATCAACCAAATTTCCTTCTTGGGCATTTACCCTCATTTTGCATATCCCAAAAGTCATTATCAACCCTTGTAAACCATCCCTTGCATAGTCTACCTTGCATACATCAACTTTAGCATCCTTAGCAAGTCTAAAACATAACCCTAATTGTCACTTTGCATTCATTTTGATCCCCTCTAGTCAAACTTCAAAATGGCACCTTGCATTCACATTTGCATAATATCCCTAGCATGTTTGCACTTTGCATGTCAAAACCATAGGTTATTTAGCATTTCCTCACATTTCATAACATCCCTAAACACTTAAAAATCCCAAAAACACTCATATCTTGCATACCCACATCTTAATTATCATGTTTTGACCTCTTTTACCAACTACAACCCTATTTTACCAATCGCAACCCTGTTTTACCAACTGCACCCTTCAAGTGCATAGTTGGTATTTTCAGGATGCACTTGGTAGTTGCAAGACACACTTGGTAATTAGGTATTTTTTTTTCTAGGTTCTAGAACCCTAATCTACACTTTCATACCTTGCATTGCATCTTAAGACCTTAGGAAACACTAGAAATCACTCAAAACACTCAAAATTTGCATTGCATCTACATTCTTAAGTATCATGCCTGCGCTTACTAGGACACAATCATCCCAAAGACCTGAGGAACTTTATCAACCTTTGTTTTCTGAGGCACAAACACAACCAAAGCCTCATTTGAGATAGAAGAAGAGCAAGAAAACCCAACAAACCATTGATGAAGAACAAATCAAGGCATCATAACCTTTACTTGCTGACCGCTTAAACATGTATCTAGAAGAGCACCATAATCAAGCTATGATGCAACAAACCTTAAACAATGCACCTATCATGATTTTTCCTCCAAACACTTCCCCCACACATGGGATGGTTCAGTGGAGTCCTAACTTTGAACCTATATTCATATCAATACCACCTTAGAGGTGGAAGTGTACCAACCACACCCAAAGATGAACAATCACATTCCTTAAAATTTAGCCAACCTAACACAAGCGTCTTCCATCCTAACACATAAAACATAAAACAAGGTACTATAAACCTCAGTCATGACTCCAACATTGATTATGGCATCACTAATGAAGAAATGGCTAGGGCATGTCAAGACAAAAACTTTCATAAAAACTTCAAACTTTTGGCAACCCAAGAAATTGTCAAATTCAACCCAAATGTGGAAGGATCTAAGTCCAAAAATCAAACCAACACAACCATTGAAAACATACAACTCATGATCAATTTGGACTTAGATAAGAGAAAACAACTTTTGGAGTTTTCAAACATGATAATGGCACCTATAAGGTCCCATCAAGAACCAACAATTGAAATCCTCCAAAGTACATTTGAACACATCAATATTAATCCCTTGTTTGATGAAATACCACCAATTCCTAAACACCCCAAAAGGACACTAAGACTTGATTTTAGTCACATGCTGCAACAACAAGACATACCTAAATGGACTTTTGCTATAGGGATGCCAGACATACCTCCTCTAGAAACAAATCAACAAAATGCACCTTTGCTCCTAACTCTACCAAGTGTTATGACATCAAATGTTATGGAGCCTCCCACAAGTACACTATGTGAAACATAAAACACAACAATCCCTATTGATGCACAAAGGAAAAGCCTCATTGACATTACACCTATTCCCAAAAGGAATGCACTTCAATATCAAGTCAATATGATGTCCCACGGAGAACCCTCCAAAACACAAAGGTGTCAAAGCAACAATACCAACATGATGATCACTTCTCAAGGACATAACCAACTACCCCAACAAAATTAACGTATGGTGGTACAAGGACTTAACACTTCCAACCCTTAACCAAGTTTACATCCACTTAACACACATTCAACATATTAAAAACAACATCAACCACAACAACAACAACCTCAAGTGGGGCAAACATCCAACATTCCTAATACAGAGTCCCATGTGAACCCACTTAACTTACATAGAATTTATCAAGAACAATTTCAGCAGCAATTCCAACAACAACAAACCATGTTTGCTAAACAACAAGAAAAACTCAAACAAAAAATGGAATATCAAAGATGCCTTGAGAAACAAATTACATACCAACAACAACATGTGCCACAACAACCTCAACAGATACCTCTACAACAACACTCACACACATGCTCTCGCATACAACCAACAGAGGTATCCCAATAGCACCTGCCACACATGGCACAACAACAACACATGGTACAACAATCATAGTCAATCTTGTAACAAGTACCACATCAAATATCACAACAAGTACCCCAACAACAAGGGCCCTTCTATCTTCGAGGTACCAACATACCTCCTCCACCTAGTAACACATCATTAGACTCATCAGACATAGAAATGTCAGAACCAAGTAGACATAGCTCCCACCATAGAAAATGTTCTACTTATAGGCACAAAATACTTGAAGGAAAGACTACCATACAAAATCCCAATGAAGAGCTATTACCAAAATTCAAACAACTTTCCAAACAAGTCGAGGCATTGGGAGTCCAAAACAGACAGGCTCTATATATAGAAAGGGACCTACATCCTAATCCATTCGATATACTTCTATATGTGCCTCCATTCCCAAAAAAAATTGAGGCTCCAAGGTTTGAAAAATACCGAGGAAAAGGTAACCCTATTGATCAGATTAATGAATTTTGCACTTCATGAACCAAACTCAATGATGAGCCCACTTACCTCATGAGATTGTTCCCTCATTCTCTAGGTGGACCCGTAGTTGAATGGTACTCCAAACCTTCTGGTAATATCAAATCTTGGTCGGAACTAGCAAACAAGTTCATTTTCCACTTTGTCTTTAACATTACAAATGAAGTGACACATTTTGATTTCTGCTCAACTAAATAGAAGATAGGAGAACCATTTATCACATTCTTACTATGATGGAGAAGCTTAGTCAGTCAATGTTCACTAGAGATTCCTAAAGAACAACAAGTTAACTTGTGCATTGAAAACTTAGTCCTAGACTTAATGTATGAAATCAAAATCAAGAGTGCAAACACCATTTCTAAAATGATGAAAAAAGGGGCTAGTATTGAAGATGCTCTTATGCGTAAGGGAATCCTCAAGATAAACAAAGAAAACAGAGGCACCAACTCGTCTAATGACAAGCCAATTTTTTTCTCCAAAAATAAGAATGTGACTAATGATGGCATTGTGGATGCTAACATGATTAGCACAATACAACTTAATTGACTTTGAAAGGTGCAAACCCCACAAATTCACAAACTCCTAATCAAACAACACCTCAACAACAAAAAACTAAGACTTCCATGGAAGACAAACCTCGAAGACATCCTAGAACCAAGGACATGAAATTTACACCATTGGGGACACCTCCTAACACTGCATTACAACAATTACTGAGTAATAACTTCCTATAGTTACCCCCAATCAAAGATGAAGTATTGACTAAAGTTGATTGGTGGGATGACAAAAAGTACTGTGATTACCATCGCACCAAAGGACATAAGACTTCATCATGCTTCTAATTGAAACATGCAATATAAGACCTCATTGATTATGGTGTAATCATGGTTGATCCATCATTGTTAGCATCCAACTCTAATCACACTATTTTCAAATATCCTTTGGGTAATCATGACAAAGAGAAGCCCTCGAGTTCAAACTCAAACTCACAAGCTAATGTGAATTACACGTGCATCAGATATGACTACACTATCAACTATTTCAATGAGTCAGATTCCCACATATCCACATTCACTTTAAAGGCTTAAGACCCTCATTGTGCTATCACTACACATTATACCAAGATCACCCTACCTAGAGCACCATCTAGACCTACTACTTCTACTAGACCTACACCCCCTAATAGACCTACTGCTCCTACTTCATCTAATTATAGACTTTTTGAATAGCTTGGTAAGACCCCTATGCAAATATCCATCTTAGACCTACTGAGTGCATCTCCCCAACACTAGAAGATCTTAGAGTAAGCCCTTAAAGAGTCAATAGTCCCAGATAACATGGATGTTGCCCAAATCCAAGCCATGGTTGGGAACCTATCCACCTCATAGCATATTACCTTTTCCCCTCAAGATATTCCTAAGGAAAAACCTAACTACAATGATCCCCTTCATCTTGAAGTCTTCATCCATAATGCCAAAGCCAAATGTGTCTTAATAGATGGAGGAGCAGGGCTGAATATCTATACACTTAAAGTAGTCAAAGGCTTGGGTTATTTTCAAAATGTTGTGGATCCCTCTTGAAGAATCACAATAAAAGCTTATGATGATGGTGAATTCTTCTCCAAGGGCATTATCACATTACCAGTTAGAGTTGGTCCAACTACTAAAGATACATTGTTCCATGCCCTAGATATAGAAATGAACTACAACATGATACTAGGATGCCCTTGGCTTCATGCTATGAAAGCAATCCCTTCTACATATCATCAATGTTTGAAGCTTTCCTATGAGAATTTGGAGGTTAGCGTCCTCGATGATCCAGATCCTTTCTAGTTTTGTGCTAAATTAAGAGATGCTACTACATACCAAGTCCCAACAAACAATGAAGCATGACCCACATATTCCTCTAAGTATGTGGCTGCTGATATACTCCTCAATAAGGCCAAGGAAAAGATGAAGATTGAAGACAATGGGTGTGGAGAATACTTTATGTCTCATGTAACCCACATTGGGGAGTCACCACTTCCTCCCATTAGTACACAAGATGCCACTCCCATCAATGAGCATACATCTATGTGCATTGAGAAAGTAAAAGATGACCAAGAACCTACTTTGATAACCCCTAGCCACTATTGACTTGGGTTTACTATCATGCAAAAATAGGGCTATGATGGCTATTGTAGTCTTGGATATCAAAACCAAGGAATAACTAAACCTATCACTACAAAAGGACAACCTCCTTGTTTGGGGCATGGATTTAAACCATTACAAATAGGTCCTCCTAGTACTATGTTACCTACATGTAAGACTATGGATTTTTTGAATGATGAAAAGGCATCTGAGGATATCCCACCTGAAACCAACAATCCTCTAGCTTCTGAGCATAACACTAATGACCCAATAGAATCTAAAGCCCATATCCATACCTTCAACCAAAGCCCATTCAATACTGATGATGACATCTCTCAAGTTATCTAAAATTGTTGGATTGGGACCAATTTGGACCACCAATTTTTGATCAATTCGACAACGATGACACTCTTATAATAGACTTTGAAGGCATTACAATTGAAGATCATAAAGAAGCAATTTCTCCTAAAGAGAACACATTGACATATTTTGGGGAGCCAACTCCACTTTCTAGTTACAAAGAAAAAAGAGAAAAAAATAACAAGCCTAGGTCTCTTGGTGAAAATTGAAAGGCTCCATTAGACCGTAAACAATCAAAAGCTAAGAAGCTCCCAAGGATACAAAATCAAAAAGATGATGCCATGAATATTAGTGTTCCAGTGTTCAACATGGCAAAATGTCTTTTGGAGTTCTCTTGATTAGCATTCATGTGGAAGGTCATTGGTCTCAACCCTCCCAACCCTCCCTTATATCTAGTTGTTTATTCCCAAATCTAGCTACCTAACTTTCCCAACACCCAAGATCAAATCTTTATCCCATAAGACTTTCCATATGTCATCATTAGTGGCATTCCACATGACACATCCTTTGACCCATTCATCCTTAGATGCCTTGATTTGCAAGAGGTAGACATTGTCTTACATATGGTACATGATAGTATATCTGGATGCATTTCCAATGGTTTGATCTTAGCTATAGAATCAGAATGACTACTACATAGTTATGGTCAGTTGTGGATCCAAAGGTTATCAGCTTGTAGCACCAACAACAAGTTCCTTCTTAGTAGTCATCAGCAACATTTATGATTCCATCTAAAAGTCTTGAAAAAATATCAATTTTTTTTTTGAAAAAAGTCCTAATTTTTTTTTTAAAATAGCAAAATGTCCTGAAAAAAAAGAAAAAAGAAAAAAAGAAAAGAAAAAGTGAAAAAAGTCCTAAAAAAATGGATGCCTTGATAAAAACCTGGCAAATAGGCATCTTGGCATGAAATTTTGAGACAAGAGAAAAATCTCATCCAAAAGTGAAAACCTATTAAATAGGGACTTTGGGAAAGTACCATGGTGAAAACTTGGCAAACAAGCACCCTGTGTAATCAATTGTTGCTCCTCCATCTATTAGGATTCCATCTAGTTTTTCCTTGTCTATCATCCCTTGATCATATCCATCATCCTACAAGACATACTTGGTTCCTTGACCATGGATCATGAATAGGTTAATGTCCTTTGTTACCTCGCCTAAGCATCACCAGTCTGCACAAACTCTATCATTGGTCTTTGTACATAGTTTTTGTCTTTTTTGGGGGCATATTACCTACACATTGCATGAGTATGAACTTGGACTGGGGGCATGTCCCTAAGAACTTTTTATCCATCGGATCTATCACATAAAAAATTGGAGCTAAGACTTGTATATGCTTTTATGATCCTAAAAAAATCCTAAAAATTCAAATATTATCCTGAAAAAATCATAAAAATTCAAATACGATCCTTAAAAAATCACTAAAAATCATAAAAATGTCCTGAAGTAAACCCTAAAAATCATGAAATGTCTTGAAGAAGCCAGTCACAAAAAAAAAAAATCAAATATCATCAAAAAACCTAAAAATCATAAAACCCATAAAAAATTTGCAATAAACCTTGTACATATTCACCATGGATAACCACCCCTTTTGCGTACACACTTGCACTTTTCCAATTGAATCTCAAAGCACTACACTTTCAAGATAATCACACTATTTGGGCAATTTGACCAACAATCAATCCAACATATCACTATGAACTTATCAACTGAATCCACAACTAGAACTATCATACCATCAACATGTCAAACACTATTTGAACACCTCAAAAACTAAAAAGCAAGTAATAATGCACAAGAATACTTGTTGGCTCATGCTGTTTAGTGAGTGATTTATTTTTTCTTTTATTTTCTTTGATCATATTCCTATGCTACTTGATGATATAAACTAATCTATGAGAGTGGCCAAGATGGTTCATGGTCATCTTTTTCTATTTTTGTCTATTACAATGTAACTTTGAGAGTCTAGGGCATGTACATATGCCTTAGGAAGGACAAGGTCATTATCTATTAGCATCGTGCTTGTTTAAGAAAAAGGTGTGCATTTGCACTTTGGCCCTTTATGCCATGATGCGTTGCATTCCATTTGCCATATCAAAATAAAGCTCCATTTGACATATAGTGCACTTTCTACAAGAAAAAGTATTCCCATCATACTAACAATTTCTCATCTCATCTCCTTAGTCTTCTATCATTCATCTCATTCTCCATCACCATGGTCATGTCTTCTAATTCATCAAATCATCTTCATCTTGCATTCATGCCTTCCTGCATCATCCTACATTGTCAATCAACTTTCTGTGGCTTTCCACCTAGTTCAAACTCAGTCTGACATTTGTCTCACCATATTTCACCAAATTTGACCATTTTTTATGATTTCACTCATTCTCGGACATCTTTCCATCATTTTGGGTATGCACACATAATTTCAAGTCATTCCAAGTCTGTTTGCACCCTTTTGGTCCCTTTGCATGGTCCTCTATTAGCATTTACCCAAGTATGACCTACATGTGCCGTATGTTTGACAAAATTCTAAGCATTTTGACCACCTTTTATTGCATCTTATCATGTTTCTAACATCTTCCTAGGATTATGCTAGCCTTTGCCAAGTTTCAGCTTGATTTGGGACCATTCAAACCTTGATCAAAGCTCCAGTGCATCCTAGGGCACAGTTGGGGTTCCCAACTACATTATTTATGTACTTTGGAATTCCAATTGTGTCATTGAAACATTTGGTTGAGTTTTGGGCACACTTGGGGACCTAGGGTATCCATAATTGCTCCTAGGGCCCCTATGTTGCACTTCAGAGGCCATAACTTTTACATTTCAACTCTGATTTATGAATTGCCAGTTGTATTGGACTCATGTCTTTTTCATGAAAAAAATCACCTATCATTTTTAGTTTTGGTCACTATCTTGAGTTATAAGCCAAGACATTACTCTTGGGCTCTATATTGACCCTCGTTAGGTTGATTTTGGCTCCTAGAGCATTCTCGAGCACATTTTGCACTTTCCAACTCCACTTGGGCTTTCCAAGTGTGCCATGGACACACTTGGTACTTTCATGATGCACTTGGTTGATTTTTGGGCACACTTGAGGACCTAGGGTACCCAGAACTACTCCCGGAGCCCCTATGTTGCATTCTAAAGCCCATAACTTTTGCATTTTAACTCAGATTTACAATCCATTAGTTGCGTTGGATTCATATCTTTGTTGTGAAAAAAATGAGCTATCATTCTCATCATTTTGTGTCTTTCTTGAGTGGTAACCCATGAAATTACTCTCGAGCTCCTGATTGACCCTATTCTACATTCTAAACCTCATAACTTTCATGTTTTAGCTCTAATTTGTGATCTATAAATTTCTATGATTTTGTCTTCTCATTGTTGAAAAAATGACTTATCATATGCTTATCCTAGTCAATTTCTTGAGGGGACACCCATATATATCATCCCTACTGGGGCATGTTCTAGCTTTCCCATCAGTTATTCTTTGACACAATGCTCTAACTCACATTATATCAAAGAGGGGCAAAATGTAGATGCTCAGAAATGGTTCACATCTATAGTTTCATCACTTCTTCATACTAATTTGTCCCATTTTCTCATTCTAATAACTTTCAATCTTTTGGCCAAATTGATCATACTTTATTATTTGTATCCTATTTCACATCAATTTTGAACTCATTTCATATCAACTCAATATCACCCCAAATCAACTTGGAATCAATCAAAATCACCTCAAATCAACTCGAAATCACTCAAAATCAAATATGATCAACCTAGAACATATCAAACATCCCAAATCAATCATCATTTATCTGATTCATAGGTATTGTTGTAGCTTTTCGTACATTGGAAACCTATCAACCTATCAATATTATCAATTTAACCTCAGTACTTTCATGGCTCTTACTGCTAGGTCAAACTATCATTCATGTCATTCAATCTTTGATGTTGTTGAGGCTTTCAATGTTAGATCATGGCATTATCAACCATTTGAATAATATTGACAGTGTTTGTCAATGTTATTATGATCAAACTTTTTAAATCAATTTCTATCTAATCAATCTAACCATGGCTTTGGTGTACTTGTCATCATCTTATTTGATATCCATTATCATTACATTTTTTATCAAAGGATATAGTTGCATTCATTTAATCAATTTGGCTAATCATTTATTAATTTTCTCTATAGGATTAAATAACCCATAATTTAATCCTACCATTCTTACTAATTATTCTTCCTAATTATCATCCTTAATTAATTAATTTTATTAATTAATTGGTTCATCATCTAAAAACCATGGAAATTAGAAAGTTTCTAAGTTCCATTTTCCATCATTAATTCTATTTTCTACTAATTCTTATTTTGTGGAATAAAAGGATTTTTTATTCAAATTTTCCATAAAATATTGCATCATCATGGCACTTGGATATGACACCTCACAGATTCTCCATTGACACTTGGATAAGAGATGTCATAATCATATATTCTTATTCTCTTACACATGTCCCTATTTGGCTTATTTTTCATAGATTCTTGGCTTTAAGTGGGTTGAGGTGTCTTATGACACATCATAGATTCTCTTCCACATTTAGCCAAGTTTGACTTTCATGTGTCATAAAATCTTACAATTGGCATATTTTTTCATATGCATCATGGATTCTCAAAGGAATCTCTTGCCACATCACATATCTATGTGTGAAAAATCCAAGGCTCTCATCCTCAATACTTATTATAAAATGAGCATTCTTCCTCTCATTTCCAATCCTTAGATCTTTGAAGTCCAAATTCTTGAGTCTTTGAGGTCCTAACTCTTGAGTCCTTTAGGTCCTAATTTCTTTTAGATTTTTCATTCCATCTCTCACCTTCAATTCACACTTCTAGTATTCTCATGGCATTATCCCTATCATAGACTTTGCTTCAATATTGTGTGCACTATAAGCAAGTTGGAGCTACAATAATTTGGAGAAGAAAGAAGGACATGAAAGCTACAAATGAAAGAGGGGGCTTCTAACCTTGTGTTTGCTTCTTTTGATTAGTTTGGCTTTCATGGTAGACTAGTGGGTGCTCACATTTGTTGATTGAGTTTTGTGATTTTCTCATAGTATGTTATTCATTTAGCCAATTTTCTAGTTGCTACATTATTTATACATTACAAATTGTCAGGCTGGCTCATTTATAAGTTACATTTAACAATAAACCATACATCAGTTGGCTACAAACATTACATGAAACAATTAAACTTTATTTCCCAAAACAATGAAATCCTTCATTGGCTGACCATGCTCAGTAAACACTACTTTGGAAATGATTTCTAGTGTTAACCAAGTGAGGCTTGTTAAACATTACAAACTTTTCTAAAACCTTTGGAGACTGATTGAACTCAGTAAGAACTCATTTTCTTTTGCTGACCTTGTGAGCTTGGTAGAAACTAACTTCTGCCACAAAATCCTTCAGTGCCCAAGTGAGCTTGGTAAGAACTGTCTTCATAGTGTAACCTCTAGAAATGCTTGGTAGACTTTTTAATTTACTTTGCTAACCTTTTGAGCTTGGTAGACTCTATCTTTTTATTTGCTGACCAATTGAGCTTAGTAGACCCTGTCTAATAACTGATATGGCATTTGTCTAACATCAAAGACAACACACAATTGAACAAAGACTAGGTTGACCCAATTTTTGAAGAATTACAAAAAATTGAATTCAAAATATTAGAAGATTCTCTTAGAAGTGGAAGAGCCTTCTCTTAGGTTCTCGTATACCAAGTTATCTATGGTGCTCATTTTCCACCACCTCATCTTATTTCCTAGATACATAGTCATTCATATTTGACTCCTATTTTCTACACTCATATCCCATCATTGTGTAACACCCTTACTCTTCACAAAGTAGTTGCCCCTACTACTATCACCTTTTATGCTATTCTAGTAATCCTTCCTACCTCAATGATTTTTCCATGGGGTAATGCCATTGGCCCTTTTCATCTAGTAGCTAATAATAATCTACCTAGAGCTTCCAAAAAGAACTTTCCCAATTTTAGTGGCAATGAGAAAGTCTCTACTGATGGAAACATTTCATATTTCTTCATTGCATGTAGTGTTGTTTGTCCTTAGCATGAGGATATGGTAGTAAGGATGGTTGTCAAAACTTTGGTTGAGAATGTAGCTGAACTTTTTCAACACCTAGTAGGATGTATCAGAAACTAGATTGATATAAGGAATCAATTTGAAGCATGCTAGAAGAGTACAAAAGATGAACACACTCTATTGAATTAACTTAGGTAGATAAAGAAGGAACCCAATGTTCCTATGAGAGACTTCAATGCAAATCTCAACAAGTTGGTCAATATGATCCCTACTGTGAGTAGACCTACACCAAACAATCAAAAAATGTTCTTCATTATATACATGATCCTTGACATCATTTTTCAAATTAGATGTGTGTATGTGGCTAAGCTTTAGGCTTCTCAAATCCTAGTAATTGAATTAGAGGATGATCTAATAGCAGTTGGAAATGGAAAAGAGAGATTCAAAGTGGAGCCTCAATAAGCTATGCCACTAGTATATCTAGTAATACTAAGGAAATTATTTAGAAGATATCAAATGAAATAATTTCGACAATAAGGAAAATGAGGAAGATTGTTCCCTCATTCCAACAACCATATCAAGATATTCCCCAAACAAAACATGAAGGAAAACTATTGAAATTTCTATCTGCTCAGCAAAAGCTTTCTATTGAGGCACCTCCGAAGAAGAAAAATATGTGCATATTTCATCTAAGAGAAAATCAAAACATCAAGACATTCCCTAAAGGAAACATGAAGGAAAACCATTGTAATTTCCATCTACTCCTTAAAAGCTTTTTATTGGGGTACCTCCCAAGAAGCAAAATGTGTGCATATTTCACCTAACAATGAATCACAGTGGTAATTCCTATTAAGAAAGGAATAGATATAAGAAACTCACTACTAGTAATGTGCTAACAATTGAGTACCCAAAAATTGAAGATGATTCTACTCCCCATGGTGACTCTAGAACATTCTTTTTGGAGCATGAATTGGATTTGGAGGTTGGAGGTGAATGCTTCACCACCTTGGATGGAATATAGATGATCATGGAAACAAGAAGTTAGAGAGAGAAGAATCGGATGAAATCTTTTCCTACTCAAAAATAGCTACTGGCCCTTCACCATCTATAGCTAGAGCTTCCAATTCCCCATCCTAGATGAAAGGACATACAAAGTTTGAGCCAAATTATAAGCCTCACTCCTCATTTAACATAATAAAATATTGCAAAGATGTGTGTATCCATGTGTCTCCCCTTGATTATCTAAAAATCCATCCCTCTGAATTATAAATGTTAGTAGACTATATAAAGGTGATGCCAATGCTTAAAATTAGTCTAATTTTAGTTCTACCATTAGAAATGACCAACCCCAATTGAATAGTGGTCCACTAGCTAATGAAAATCATGTCTTTCCTTTGTTCTTTAAAGTGGAAGAAGAATTAGTCTTGGATATCAACCCTAGTTAGAAACCCGATTTAGTTTATCTTTCTTTATATGTAAATGGTCATAAGCTTAGTAACTACATTATAATTCTAGAGGCTCTGATAACATCATGCCCTCTTATGTTACTCATGTGCTTGGCTCGACCCTTACCAATATGTTTGGACATTACTATCTCATAGATGTAAAGAAGGTCCCTCTATTAGCATAAGTGAAAGATGCGCACATAGCATTGGTCATGTACCCTACAAAGAGAATGAGGTTAATAATCCTAGTAGTAGATATTATGGCTAGTTATGGTATGCTTTTGTGTAGAATCTTTTGCAAGGAATGGGGGGGGGGGAAATCAAGATGGATTGGTCTAATGCCATAATTCCTATGGGAAACAAGAAGGTCAAGTTGGAACCTAAGGAGAAGGCCAAATTCATGATCTTGAAGTCCGATGATCCTAAGGCATAGATCCTATATCAAGAAATGGGGTTTGGAGATTACATGATGTTCTCTAACTTTAGTTATTTAGAGGAACAACCAGAACCTCATAGTGACCCAAAGATTTGGACCTTGGAGTTTGATGGAAATTGAGCTACTATTGGGACTAGAGTTTTTGTGATGCTCATATCCCTAGATGGATATGTGACTCATCTTGCATACAAGTTGTGGTTCAAGAACACAATAAAATAGCAGAGTATGAAGTATTGTTGTTGGGTATTACCACTATAAAGTAGAGAGTGATGAAAGTCTTGAGAGTTCAAGGAGATGTAGAGCTTATAGTCAAACAAGTTTGAGCTCAATAGACTATGAATAATGCAAGGCTCAAAAATTACAAAAATAGGCTCACAAATTATTAGTACAAAGTTGAAGTCTTATTTAGGCCCAATGCTCCTAACAAGGTTGAGACATGGAAAGTCTTCAATGACGATAAGAAGATCAAGTATTTTTTAGAAGGGTTTGAACCTTTTAGTGATCAATAAAGAAAAAATTCCTATAGAGATTTATCCCCTAATAGTGAGAAGGAATTGGAGCTTGGAGCTAAACAACTCAAAGGTAATAAGATCCCTTGAAAAACTATTTCATAGGCATGATGCATTTGTCATAAGGGAAAGGGGGAGAAAAGGTGGAACTTCTAGAGAATATAAAGGAATGAACATTGTCACTAAATATAAACCTAAAATGGATAATATTGTAGCAGTTTCTTGAATGAAGAAAGGGCATAAAAAATGGGACTTCTTTTTGGATACCAAGATGTATTTTCTTAGGGAGACGAGGCCTATAGACCTTTAGAAATGGTGAATTCAAGCACAAAATCCCCCTCAAGCTTGAAGCCACTCCCTTTAGAAAAAAGTAACATAATTATAACCCTATGGTTTTAGATTCCATCTTTAGAGATTTTCACAAGATGTTAGAAGAAGGAATCATGTACTACATACACCATTCAACATGGATAGCCAACATTGTGCTAGTCCAAAAAAAGAATAGGGATATTGTAATTTTCTATGGATTTTAGGAATTTGAATTAGGCATCTCTAAATGAAAACTTTGCCTTGCCCAACATTGATCATCTACTCCAAATAGTGGTTGGCTTTCAAATGATTTCCATGTTAGATGGATTTTTAGGCTTGAACCAAATTGAGGTAAACCTAGAAGATCAATTCAAGATAGCATTCACTACCCCTTAGGGAATGTTTTCATATAATTGTATGCCCTTTGGAATCATTAATGATGGAGCTACCTTTCAAAGGGCCATGAAATCCTCCTTTGTTGATCTCAAGAATAAGATCATTCTCATATACTTGGATGATCGAATAGTCTTCTCCAAGAAAAGAGAGAATCACCTAAGGGACCTGGAGAAGCTGCTAAAAAAAATTTGAGAGCATGGGATTTTGCTCAATCCCAAGTCAATCTTCTATGTTACAGATGGAAAATTGCTAGGTCATATAGTCTCCTTAGAAGGTATCAAGATTGACCTAGAATTTTTTAGAGCTATCCAGCAGTTGAATTTTTTGGTAAGCTAATATGGAGTCAAGTCTTTCTCTAGATAGGTAAACTTCTTAAGATGCTTGATCCTTGATTCTTTTCAAAATCACCAAATGTATATTTGATATGATGAGGGAAGTGAAAACTTTAAATGGAATGATTTTTTAGAAAATATTTTAATCAGATCAAAGACACCATAGCCAAAGCCCCTATTTTAGTACACCCACATTACACTAAGTAGCTCATATTGTATTTATATGCTTGAGGCCACATGCTATCTATAATACTCATGTAGGAAAATAAGGAAAGCATCCAAGAACCAATCATTTGCATGAGTACTCCTCCCAAGGATCATGAATTGAGATACTTTGAGATGGAAAAGAATGCCTATGTACTGGTAAGAGCACTCAAAAAATTTAGGTTCTATGTCCTATGATCACATTCTATGGCATATGTACCCGAATCATCTATTAAAAGTACATTAACATAGCAAGAAATAGGTTGTAACACTAGAGCTACATGGATTTCCAAAGTACAAGAATACGACATTGAGTTGAAGGTAACAAAGTTGATGCTAGGAAATGGCTTGTGCAAGATGATTACAAAAATTCAAGACTCAAGTCAAGAAGGTAAACTCCCTAGAGTACTAATGCTTAGTCTCTAAGACCCTTAGTTCTCAAACATTGCCTATTTTCTCAGTTATAGAAATTTCCCTGATGGACTAACATACAAATAGAAGAGAGATCTTAGGATCAAATCAACTATGTCATATATGATGACCAATTGTATAAGAGTGAAATAGATGGAACCTTCTTAAGATGCATGGACAAGCCCAAACAAGAAATATTGCTTTACACTTTCCATAATGAGGCTTGTGGTAGCAATTTTTCATCGACAATTACAATATACAAGATTTTGAGACAATGCTACTACTATCTTAACATGTTCAAGGATGTTTTTAAATGGGTAACCATATATTATAAATGTATAATGTTGTCTAGAATGCCTCACCTAGCTGCCTTGCCACTCAAGCTAGTTGTAATAGAAGGCCCCTTTTAGTAGTGGAAAATTGATTTCATTAGACCAATGAATCCTTCTTCTTCTATTGGTCACTTTATATATCATCGTTGCTAAAGACTACTTCACAAAATTTGTGGAAGTCAATCCTACCAAGAAAACTACCTCTTAAGTTATCTATGAGTTCATCAAAGAGAACATTTTGGTAAGGTTTGGGGTGCATTAAATCTTTTTATGAAGAATGCTACTTAATTTTCTTATTCAAAGATTATAGAATTCTACTCTGATAGAAGAATACAACTCATTCATTCATTAGATTACTTCCCTCAAGGAAATGGTCATGTACAATCAATTAATAAGAACTTGATCAATATCATGAAGAAATTGGTTTCAGAGAATCAAAATGACTAACACAAAAGAATGCATGAAGCTCTTTGGGAAGATAGAGTGATACCCAAGAAGGAAATTGGGATTTCTCCATTCAAGGTGGTATATGGAGTTCTAGCTAGTCTTTCACTCCCATTAGAAATATCCATCTATCAATTGTAGCAAGTGATCAAGGTTCCACTATTCCAAAATGGAACTTTGGAGGGGCACATCACATACCTAACTAAGATGAAAGAGAAACATGAAAGATTGGTTGATCACATTATAGAGTATCAGAAGTGTGTGAAGACATTCTTTGACAAGAAGGTTAGACCAAGGAAACTCATGGAGGAAAAATTGGTCCTATTATGGGATAAGCGGAACAACCCAAAGGTATGCACCATAAGTTCAACTCCCTTTAGAAAGGTCATTTCCAAATTATGTAATTACACTAGAATAATTCTTTCATTTTGGCATATCCCTTTGGAGAGATTTTTCCATTTTCCTATAATGGATAGGATCTAAAGTTATATCAAGTTCATAATTGAAACCAGGCAACACCTACAACTAGTGTTAGTCTAGGTAGGTTTTCTTTTGTGTCTTTCCTTGCTTTTTTTTCCTACTTTCCTAGGTTACTTTTTCTTTTTTTTTGATGTGTAGCATAGTTTTCCCACTATGTTTTTCTATTTCAGCTATGTGAAACCATAGATTCTAAGCCCCTTCTCAAACATTTGCAATTTCTAAGTCCCCAGTTAGAGCCAATTTTTGCCAAATTTATGTTTTTCCCTTATTAGTTCAAGTATTTTAAATTTAAATGACTTTTTATCCAACTGTGATGTCTAAGTATCCTTTAGGTTACTTACTTCTCATCTTTTTTGAGTACCTCACTTTCTATGTTTTCCAGGTCTCCCTTGCATTATGTTTACCTAATTCTCCCATGTGGGTTTTTTTCCTTTCTAATGCATTCAAGGTCTAGGTAATCTAGGTATGTTTGGGTATTGTTTGGGCTTCTTCCTAATGGAAATAAAATTTTCATGTTTTAGTATCTTTCATCATGCCTAGCATTTGATTTCCTACAAAATTTGAGCAATTGAGCTAATTGAGCTCATAGCAGAAAAGGAGGTCCTCAAAGTCACAAATAGATAGTTGATGGAATATATTAGATATACACTTGGGAGCACATCAACTAACCTATTTAACCCAAATATAGAGGATAAAAATAATCTACTCCTAAAGATGCAACAACAAAGGCAATTTGGGAAGATTGGAAAAATATGGGTAGACCAAGTGAAGGCTCAAGGTGCACCATTGATTGAAAACTTTGGAAACCTTCTTTTGGATGTTGTTAAGGTTAGGGAGACTACTTCAAATCACTAGAATACTATCTAAAATATGGAAGAAAAATTGATAGAGTAGATGTGTAGAAGTTGTGAAAACCAACTTCGCGAATTTCCAAGACCACCTGCATGCAAATAACCTGTTGAAGAGAAATCGAAAAAGAAGGAAAAAGCAGAGCTAGAAGAACTCAACAAGATCAAAGAAAAATTGTATTCCCAGATTGATTAAATTAATCCTTATAAAAGGAATCATGAAACCCTAACTAGGTTTGCGCATTATAATTAATATAAAATATTAATTATATGCACCTAAAAGAAAGCTTAAGAACTAGAGTAATAGGAAACTTAATTAATTAAATCAAAGTGATTTAATTAATAAGTGTGAACAACTAATTACTCTAACACCACCTCTTGAAGCTCAGGAGGTAAGCTAACCTAGCACAACTAAAAAAGAAAGAAAAGATGGGTCCTGGCAACAAGGCCTGATTAGGCACCCAATACAAGGAAATGTCTATGAACCAAAGACAAAGGAGAAAACCCAGTGGAAAAACCCCTCTCCAAAAAGAGATAGCAAAGAATGTTCCAGAAGATAGGAACAAAGAGAAGATCATGAAGAAAACCACTAAAGCAAAAGAAGCCGCAAACTCTATCAGAAAGAAACTGCTGATCTCAAGATCCTCCACGAAAATAGAAGGCACAAACTGAGAGTGTCTATATGGTAGGTGATTCATCTCACCAAAATGCATAGGTAGCCAGCCACTATGATCGCCTAGTACATAGGATCAAAATACTGAATACATAGCTCACTCTAATGAACCATCAAACCAAGGAAGCATTGGAACCAACAATATAACCCCACCTTAATGCAGATAGGGTGAGGTGACATGCAATTGAAAAGATGGGCCAAAAATCTCCTACAACACATGAACCAAACACATCAAGAGTGAGGTACAAACACCTATAAAGGCATGTGTCACTGACACTGCATGAGGAAAAAAGAGGAAGAGGGCACAAAAATGGCAAATAACTATCCCCCCCCATGGCACTTTATAAAATAGTGCGAGTACAACAAACCACAATGATGAAAAGGATCCTAAAATGCAAGAGTGGCACTTTATCTTAGTGCGTTTGCATAAAGATGCTTATAATGAATATCAACAATGATCAAAACAAGAAAAAAGCTAATACAAAAGATAGTACAATGCAAAAGAAGAGATCCCATGCTAAGAAAATGATCCCCAGACCTAAAATACCCAAGATATCCATCATAGAGAAAAAATGCCAAAAACATGATAGAAAGAGCATGGAGTAGAATCTGGAAGAAATTACACCATTTTTGAAAAGTAGATAGAACCAACTTTCCAAAAATATCATGTTTTAAAAAAATAGAGATGGGATGCATAAGAAATGCTCGTCAGAGTCAAAAATAGAACTTCAGATGTCAACTACAAAAATAGGAAGCAAAACTGCATCAAAATGAAAAAAATCCTACACCACTATCTCCATCTCAGGACTAGCTTTTTGATGCTTCTTTCGGATTGGAAAAAGACCTTTGTATGCTCAAGATATGGCCAAAAAAAATTGAGTATGTCAAAAAGGACCTGGACAGTGCTTGCAGGGTTGATAATGTAGTGCTAACGTCATGCTAACATCAACATTTCATGAGCAAAAATTTGATGGCCTGTGGCCTGTCACAACAAAAAAGAGCCACATGGAAGCCATGTGGCAATGCCATGGGGATACCATGTGGCAGTGCAGATGATGTGGTAATGTGACATTGTAGGGTCCACGTGGAAAGGTGCCACATGGCACTCGTGCCACATGTCACACCTTCGTTGGTGCTGACTGTGCAAAAAATTTCCACATAGGCTGTTGAGGAGATGGGGTCGCAGGAGGGTGGTTGTCGCTGGCTATGGTGGCTGCAGGGGTAGTAGGATCTGGCAGCCATAGTGGTGGTGGTCAGGCCATGGTGGTGTGCCGGTGGTGGCTATGTATGGGCCAAATGCAAGCTAGTCTCTAGTGGTGTGTGGGTGGCGTACGGGTGGCCGTCGAGTGGCCGCTATGTGGTGCAGCCCAAAACCCTTTATTTTAAAAAAAAAAAATTGTAATAAATTCAAAATCTCATCCATACGGCTTCCCAGGGTGTAAAAATTTTTTTCCTAATGCTACAAAAGTCAAAAAAGACAAATTTTATATGGAGCCTGACTATAAATGACCTTTTGGATCTAATGGAAGCATCCATTTGGGCCCAAAGTGCTCTAAAAAATTGCTCTTCCTTTCGATTGAAGAAAAACCCTCAAAAAAGCTAGGGTTTCCAATTCTAAATCGCAGCTTCAAAAAATCATTCAATAGAGAAGCAGCAGAGAGGCTCTGATACCATGTAGAAGTTGTGAAAACCAACTTCATAGATTGCCAAGATCACCTGCATGCAAATAACCTATTGAAGAGAAATAAAAAAAAAGGAAAAAGCAAAGCTGGAAGAACTCAACAAGATGAGAGAAAAATTGTATTCCCAAATTGATTGAATGAATCCTTCTCAGAAAAATACAAAGAGGTGAATCCTTATAAAAGGAATCACAAAACCCTAACTAGGTTTGTGCATTATAATTAATATAAAATATTAATTATATGCACCTAAAAGAAATCTTAAGAACTAGAGTAATAGGCAACTTAATTAATTAAATCAATGTGATTTAATTAATAAGTGCAAACAACTAATTAGTCTAACAAGATGAACCTACTGCAAGAGGTCATTGATATGAAAACCAATGTTTCCATTGCTCATGGGATCCTCAAGATGGGCAAGGAGCCATTGTTTCATAGGAAACAATCTTTAGAGTTCATTATTGACAGCTCTACGAGGTCTACAAATGAGATCAAGAAAGTACAAGATCTATTGTAGAAGGTTATTGAGAAATTATTTGAATTTTCTAGAGATATTGTATACAAAATCTTTCATGTATGCTAATGGTAATCTTGTAGATGTTGAGAGGTTGAAGTCAAATTTCTTAGCGTTTTTTGATGACTTTTTTGATCCATTCAACTTCCATATGTCAAAGAATCAAGAACTCTCATTAGGAGACTCAATCATCAGAAGAGCATCAAAGAATTTCTAATCAAAGGTTTCTAGAATAGAGAATTTAACAAAGATGCATGACTATTGGATGATTAGATCTAACAATATCATCATTTCAGATGTTGATGAAATAGAAAAAGTAACTAATGCTATCAAAGCTTAGAGAGCCAGAGTAGGTACTCCTAAGAAGGCATGATGGTCTACTGTTCTTCCAAACATCTGTCATTCTCTCTCTCCTTCCTTTTTGTAGCCATTTATGGCATTTTTTCAATATCTGTAATGGACAATGATTCAAGCTTCTCCTATTTTTATCTTATTTTGTTCAGAGATGCATTGTGATGTAATCATCCATTATAACTAGCCATTTTGAGAAGGATTATATATGTATCTTTTTGAGAAGTTAATAAGATCAACAAAATTACTTTTGGGCAAACCCCTATAGTTGGGACTACTATGTGTGACTCTAAGTCCAATTTTAATTATATTGTTCATTTAGTTATAGTGTAGTATTTTGAATGAATGTGCTATTGTTGAAATTTGAATGAATGTTAATGAACTTGATTTTATTTCTTTCATTCAATAGATTTTATGCCTTACTTTCTTCTTCATAAGAATTCTTTTGTTCTTTGTGTTATACACTATAGTTCATGTGTGTAGTGTAGTTTTCTGCATAAGATGATCAAAAATTGGTTGATGAGTTAGTTAAGAGATGGACAATCTAGGTATCTTCAAAACATTAGTTAACTTTGTAATCTGGGAATTACCCATTATGCCATGCTTTCCTACTCTCTTGATATCATAGCTGGTATCACATGTTTCCATTTCTTGTATTTAAGTCTAAATAGATTGCATTTAGTGAGTTATTCCTCTTTTCCACTTGTCTAGGTTTTTTAAAGTATAGATCTTTCTAATATTTTCCTCTTCTACTCTCTGGTCAAGAGCATACCACCAAAAAACCAAAAATAAAAATTGCATATCTCACATTCATAACGGAGATATACCTTTCAATTCAAGGGTCTTTAATAAATTACTACACTGACCCATTTAGTTGTTAAATTCCTTGTCCTCCACAAGCCATTGGGAAATTTAAGAGTCAATGTATAAACTAAAAGGATAAAGGAGATAAATTGTTAACCAACAAATAGCTAGTGATGCTACATTTGAACTTTCGAATGAATGTATCTCACTTGATCTTGAAAGTGTAAAACAATCTTTCAAATTTTCAATGCTAGATTCACTCATCAATCAAAAATATGTAGAAACCATAGACTTACCTATATTACTTGTTCCCATCATGGAATTACACTACTTGATAATTGTTTCAACATTTTCTAATATTGTGCCACATTCATACTTTAATTCCTCTCTAATAAGGGCTCTTTTCACACGTGCTCCAGCAGGATCATTTTCTCCCTTTCCATTTTCCACCTTAGTGAAATTCCAAAAGTGTTCCACTCCGCTTGTCACATGCATCTTACTCAACCAATATAATTGTTGACATTAAGGTCAATTTCTCTATCAGTGACTTAGCACTTAGTCCATTGGTTATATTTCTATGAAGCTCTATAGCTACCAAGCTTATCATTTAGTTTGTAGTATAAATTGAGTGATTTAGTTGTACCTGAGCTAAGTAGTTAGTATACAATTCTACCAAGAACCTCAGTTAGTTTATAGAGTTTTTCAAGGTACATAGTGTTTACCAAGCTTCAGAGACAAAGGTAAGTGCAAAATAAGCATAGTAGAAGCTACTAATGTAGTTAGTAAGATCATAGAGTTAACTGAGATCTATAGTGCTAATTGAGTTATATAGTGTATACTAAGCTCTTAGTGTTAATAAAGTGGATCTAGTGTTGAGTTATGTAATGTCAACCAAGTGATTGAGTTGCTACCAAGTCTCAGTGTTCACCAAGTCACATAGTGCTAACCAAGTTTGAGCTACTTGGAAATTATTAATATGAAATGAGATTCAAGTTCAATCGAGTGATAAATATTTCTAAGTGTTGACATTGTTTTCCAAGTGTTAGAACATCATCAAGTTTCTCTTCAGAACTTGAGTTATAGCAATTGGGATGAGTTTGTGAATAATAATGAAATTGGTATTGTAGTCAACTCTAGTAAGTTGTGAATTGCATTGTATATATATAATGTATTGCATCATATCCAAGAATTTTAACAAGAAGAATATGAAGAGCAGGATTATGAAATAAGAAGGCTAAAAGAAATATAAGTGACAAATTTTTTTTATCTATCACAGTCATGTGATTATTGCATTACACAAAATCTCAACTAGCAAATCAAAGTTATAGATCAAAGATTACCTACTAGTTCATCCTAACAAGTGCATTAGTGAAATCCTTTAATAGAGTAGACTTAAGAGTATCTTGTCAAACCTCTTGACCAAGTGCATACTTTATTGTATGTTTATAAATCCTTTAACAAGGTGGACCTCATAGTCCTTATTGCTCCTAATAGGGAAGATCATCTAAAGTGATCAATTGTAAGCCTTATTAGGTTAACTTTATACTATAGTACTAAAGCTTTTGGGTATGATCCCCACCTAGTTTTTATTGTGGTCCTACAACACACACCCCATTCTATACTAGGAATGCAGGCCCCCTACTTTTTTTGAGTCCCCAAATTCATGACTTGGGATTCAAGAAATGCTAAAGAGTCAAAAAGTTGAAAAATTGAAAAAAAATTTTTAAAAAAAATAAATAAATAAATAAAGCACGTACGTGCATCATTCATGGTGGCGCACAATGCACATCTGTGCACTTGTGCAAGGGTGCACCATGTACCCCATGGATGGTTTGGGTTATAAAACCCCCTACCTCCACCCAAAATTACTTAAAATTTTCTTGTTTGCATTTTTTCAAACTTCTGCCGCACTCTCCAATCAAGTGTGATAATCGTGAAACACATCCCCTTCGCCACCTACACATGCCTACGCATACACTATGCTACATGGTCCACTTCATCTCACATTACATGTGCTATTCCTTAATTGCATGCGCCTCATGGTACACGCACAATCCTTGCATCGTGCCACACATCATGCATCTCATGCCTCATGCCATCCTTACACCACATGTGTGTCTATGGTGCATCACGCACCTTGTGTCACATGAACACTTTGAAAAAACCCTAAAAAATATAAATTTTCAAAATAACCTAAAAATATATTTTAAAAATAATAAAAAAGATGCACCTTCTTTATTTTCCATCAATAATCAATTAAAGATGAATTAAATGTTTTCTGCATTAGTTTTTGTTTTGAGCTAATAAATGATTTTCTTGTGTCATTCAAATATAATGGCATCCACATCTAGAGAGAAAGTGGCACCTAAGACCATTGCGTTCAAATTCTAAGGTGTACCGTTAAATTTTTGGTTTCAAGATGACTATGTAGAAATTATAGATACATATTTGAGGCACATAGATTTGGGAGAATTCCTTAGAATCTACAACAAAACCACTAAGAGATCTACCCTAGTATCCTCATTGATACAATCCAAGTTAGTGAGCATAGCTTCACATCTAGTATTAGTACAGTCAATACACTTGATCATGACACTAGCACAAAATTTCATTCCTAAAATGAGAGCAATTACGATTGTGATAGGGGAAGTTGTATTGGACCTATGACCTAATAATTGAAAGGGTCTTTCATCTCCCAAGGGTGGATTAGTTTATAAGGCTTTCCTATGAGGCAGTAGAGAGGTGGTATAGGGAACACCAAAAAGAGGTGACAGAAATCATCCAGTCATCTTACCTCATTGAGAAGCCTCCTCAGGGTAGGATAATAGGAAAGGTGGACATGACTAGGGGATTCATGAAGGATGATATTGGCTATTCTATCATTCTTTTGAGTAGAGTTATGGGTCTACTAGAAACTAACCACCTTAGCACCTTCATGATCAATTTCATTGAAACAATCAAGATGGCAAAGATGCCACTAGACTGGGCCATGACATTAAGTGAAAACTTATGTTAGCAATTGGTGGTAGTTAATGACAAGAAGAAGTTCTATATGACTTGTTACATGGTGTATCTACTTGCAACAAGGGCAAAAAACTACCCTGTACTATACAAGAGATGCAATATGTAGGATCCTAATGCCTAACCATATATTGTCTACCCTCAACTAGTGAGGAAGAAGCTTTCTGCATAGAGCAAGGAATATAGAATCATGAATGACATATTCACTTTCATGGTCATCCAATTCATAGAGGGTGATAATGCAAATAGGTTATCTAATGAGGCAATAGCATAGATAGTTGTTCTTAGGGCCTATTATATAAAATTTAAGACATTTACATGTCTACAGGTAACTGGTGCCTCCATCAACCCTAAAAAGCTCCTAAGATATCCAAGCAATAAACTAGTGTTATTGGAGATTGTACAACAGATTGAATCTGTGTATGAGAGGGTGAAGAGATAACTAAGACCTTTTTGGGCATGGACCTTTGTCATAGGACCATACCAGGTGAAACAAAAATGAGATATTCTATCCTTTGAGTGGTAATGAGAGAATTATCCCTTTAAAGAATACAATTCCCCTAGGCCCTATTTTGATAATATCAAGAAAGTGGAGAGTTTGTCTGGCAGGGAGTTCCACCATGAAGATACCATCAAAGACCATTGGATGAACAAAAAAAATGACTATGATTTCTGCATAAGGGATTATTGTAGGATGACTTTGTACTTAGTAGAGAAGTCTCTCAAATTGAACATCTCAAAGGAAATAAGGCAACAAGATTCAAAGGAGCTATTGGACCCCTTGTTTGACTCAAACAAAATAGAAGAAAGACCCATCATGAATGTCGAGGTTGGCAAGGAGGAGGCCAATGATATTAATCATTAGGTGAGGCATGTTATTAGAATGATTGAGGATTAGATCAAGAAGCCTTTTCAACTTGATCCAATACCTAACACCATGATCTTTCATGCATAAGCCCACCTAGAGAAAGGTAGAGGGAAGAAAGTGGCAATTCCTACCTTTGTAGCATAGTCTCCCATCATGCTAGAGATAGTATACCAACTTGATCATCCAGTTGGATACTATCACCTTCTAGAAAGGAAAGAAAAGAATAAAAGGAAAAGGATCTCTCCTTAAAGGGTCAAGATAGGACAAGTTGAAGCATAGGTGTCTCCAATGCAATAGGAAGAAGATCTACAAGGGTTCGAAGATACTGAAGCTACTCAAGTCTAGGATGACCTCAATTTCCTCCCTTGGTGCCCAGTTAGTTAGACGAGGTAGAGAGATATCAAGTTTCCATTCTTCCTTCACAAGAAAAACCAACATCCCCTTTTACCTCTATGAAAAAAAAGAGGATTAAGATCTAAATGAAGAGGAGGAAAAGGATCACTAAAAGAATGGTGCCTTTCCCATCTATTCCTAAAACCATTCCAGAGGGAGAAGAGGAGGAAGAAGAAGAGGAAGAGGAAGAGGAATGAGTACTCCTACAAGGAAGAACTCAGCTAGCTAGAGCCAGTGAACTACAAAGAAGAAGAAGTACCACAAAGACATCACCATCTATCCAAGCAAAACCCTTGGAAGTCTCTTCTTCGAATGATGAAGTACACAAACTAGTGGATGAGTAGAGTGAAGAGGGTGATGACATTTTCAATGTGTTAGATTTTGATTTTATGCCCATGGGAACAAAGCTAGTTAGGGAGAAAATCAGGGATACCCCTATAAGTGAACCTCAACAAGAAGACTAGACACAAATGCCCTCGAATTCACAAGGTCCCAATCTTGCCCCCCCATCTCCACTGCAAGTCATGATAGTAGATAAAGGCTCAATTACTCATCCACCCTAGAGTTCAAAAGGAACCATCTCAAGAGGAGGAATTAGAACATAAGGTGATTGATGAAGTGTCAAAGGAAGGAAAAATGGTGGAATATTCTCAACCAAGCTCCCAAGACATTGAGGTAAAAACTACAGGGTCTACAGAGATGGATTCCACTAAAGAAGAGCCCTCATAGAGGGAAAGTACTCCAAGGAGAAGCAATAAGGAAAAGGAGATAGCTGACCATACTCCTTCATCCTCAAGAGGTAGAACTATTGAATGAGTCTTGAGGTGGCTCCAAAAGGAAGCAATGAGGAGCATGAGGCCATAGTTCTGTACTAATGAGGAAGATCTCCTTGAGCTGGCAGAGGTCCTAAACAAACCTAAGTCTCATATGCATGAAGCAAGATCATTGGCATTCGGCAACAATACTAGAGATCAGGATTTATTTGCACAAGTAGCCATCCCTCTTGAAAATGTAGATATAGAGAGCCTAGGTGCACAAGATTATTACATCAAAGATGGTTGATGGTGACTATGGGGATTAAGGAGGTTCTTAAAGACATGGAAGAGAATGAGGAAGAACTCCATACACTTCATAGGGAAATTGAAATAATTAAAGGATATCTACCTGAAGTGGTTGGTCCCCTAGATCATGAACACCTTGAGGGAACATTGAATACTATAATTAGAGAAGGGGGAGCTTTTCATAAAGGCCCATTTTTGGAAGCCTGTCAACAATGGTGGGAAAGTGTTGAAGAGAAAGGTATCTTGATTATCCAAGGAATCTTGAAGTTATTGCATGCTACACAAGGGAATGTGAATAAAATGCTGGAAATTTTGAAGCAAAACATTAGTATTATGGATGAAGTAAGGGATTGGAGTAAGGACTTACAAATTTTTCAGGCTATAAAGGGGCAAAGATACTGGATTTTGATTGATGTATATAGGAGAAGAGTTGGATATGATTGATGAATAGATAGAGAAAATAGTGGATAGCAATAAAGTAATGGAAACATTACATGCAAAGATTCATCGACTCTATTGGGATTGAAAATTGCATGGTCAATTTTTAGTCACATATTGAAAATTTTTAAGAATTAATGCCCTTAAGTGCTTCTTATGTGTGTGTAGTTGGTTGTTAGTTTGAGGCCTGGATGGTGTATGAGTGGCTTAAAACCTTTCATTTGATATATTTATGTGATCCACAATGTTATTTTTCCATCACAAATCATTTGGTGAAGTCCCATTTTGAGCTAGTGCCAAAACTTGCAATTCTGCCCAAGTGTCAAATAGGAACAAGAGGCCCAGTTTGTCTTTGAATATCTTTTACCTAGGAATGTTTCATGACCTACAACTTTGGGAATGTTTATTATGCATACTAAAGAGACTATGTTCCAAGTTTCAAGTTGTTTCGAATCTATTTGACAAGGTCTCAAACCCCTCAAACTTGGTCATTTACTATTTTGTGCATTTGTGTAGTTGTTCACAATTCTATGAAGTCCTGCTCGACCAATGATATCTTTGACCTAGTTGACCCAAATGAAGAAATTCTGCTTGCATTATGTTCTAGGGGTTAGACACTTCATATGTTCCAATTTCAAGATAATGAAGAATCCATTTGATAAGTTTGCTAATATGATTAAAAGCCTAGTTTACAATGATTTGTTATGGCTAAGGTATCTAGATTAATTTGTACCCCTATTTGACATGTTATAACTTTGATCCTATGATTTTTTAGCCTAAACCGACTATGCCATCATGTTTTCTCCTAAAATTGCTTGAAGTCTACCAATTCTCAAGTCATGAAAAATCCATTTGCATACTTTCTTATGTCCATCCATTTACCAAAAATTACTTTTTGGCACATTTCCTAGTTAAAAATTTCCAAGTGCCTATTTTCAAAAATTTGCCAAATTCATCCTATTATTTTTCATAAGCCCTAATTATGGATTCTTATCCTTTGAATGGAAAAGAACCTATATCCTAGTTTTCAAAACCCCAAGTGCTCAATAACTTAGTTTATAATACTGAACCTAAGCCCAATTTATGTTTTTTAAAACTGTTTTCCTATAGGATAATTGAAGTATGGATGTTCGATAGTAAAAAAAATTTATCTAGAAATTTGTCATGGGCTAAGAATTTGTAGTATGATAGAGTATGTAGGATTGAACACTCATGCTAATCTTCATGGCCTGGTTACTTGATTGAATCAATTTTTAGGGCCAACCGGTAGGCCTCCAAACACAAATTCACAATATGAAGAATTGATTAAAAACTTTTGAGGTGAATAGAGGATTTTCTAAAAGGGAAAAGTTATGCACAATTACATAAGAGAACGATGCATATAATCAAAGAGGAAATATAAAACATCCATGTTCCCAATATCACAAGATTATGAAAGTGTAGACTCAATGGATTAATAAGCATTGCATTTAAAAAGAAATATTCTAATGTATTGGTTGTTAATATTTCCTCTTATGCAAAGAATGTAAAGTTGATAATTGGATTTATTAAAAGTGAGAGGAAATCCTTTTCTCGTGCTGGGATTTTGATAAAACCACATTGAGCTAAAATAAAGACCAAAGAACAACACAAAGGCAAAGGAGTCCACATTAGAAAGGAAGGCAAAAGCACATCATAGAAGGAAGGTGCAATCAAAGTAGAACTATTTTGAAAGCCAGATCAAAGGGATCCCCACATCCAAGAAAAAAGGCAGCAAGTTTTTTTTTTTAAACATAAGCATATAGAGAGTGAGATGGTTGGGAAAGCAAGAAGAGAGATGTCATCAGCAAGAGCCCCATCAATAAAAGCAAAATAGGGGAAGCAGGTCTATTAAAGTGCAGAGGAATCCATTATGAAAAAGAATGAGGAGGTGATATTTACAGAAAATATTATCAAATAAATAAAAGATCAAATCCATCCTCCATTTGATGCTTACATTAACATTATAGAATCTTAGAATTGATTTGGAGTCTACCCAATCAATTGAATTTTATTTATTTGGGTCCAATCAAAATAATTTAACAAGAAATTAGTGGGGAGAAATAAAGTGTGACTACTTTATACCAAAAACATTGCAATAAACATACAAACAAAGGAATTCATCACATAAAAAAGAAGGGAAGTCAATGAAGGCAGTGTCCCACATAGACCATGAAAAGGAGCTGGCCAAGAATAAATTGGCATAAGGAAAAGAAAAGTTGCTATCATTGAGGAGAATCCATGCCAAGTAGAAGGAGCAGCTGGCAGTGATTTGAGAAATCACATCAAAGAATGGTAAAGCCTCATCACATTTTTTGAGTAGCCAGAAGAGGAAAAGTCCAAGTACAAAATTGAGGGTCATGAGAAGCCTATTTTATATGGAACAAGCTTCACTACAAAAGGTCAAAAGGTTCTTGAATGAAGGGGCTTTATTATGTTTATTGTTGCAGGAACCATTGATGCCTAAACACAACAGCATTGGCCTCTAGGTATTAGAGATTTAGCCATAGAATATGTGACTAAAGTGAGAAAGGTAGCAAAAAAGCTTTTCTCTACTCTATCAGAAGGCCTTAGAATATATAGTAGTTTACAGAGCATGATGGGGTATGAGCAATTACTCTTGAATTACTATCTTCTATGCCCAAACCTAGATATGATATTTGGTTTGAGTGGGCATTTTGAGGTGGGTTTAATCACAATTCTCCTATAAGATCATGTGGGGAGGTTTCAAGTATCACATAATAGCAGAAGGGTTGTAGTTCAACCAATTTCCAATGCTTTTGTGATTAATGAGGGAGATGAACATCTGTTGGAAGAAGCTGAGAAAAATGCAAACACCATGGATGGAGACAAAGAACTTCATGATGGAAGAAAGTGTAGGGATGCAAGAGCAAAAATATGAAATACTTTATCCCACATGCCTTGTGTGAGAGACTTTTAAGTATTTTAAATAGTCTTGCATGCATTGTGTCTATGAGACACGAGCCTTTTGAAAGTCAAACATGTGTTGAAGGAGCCAACTTGGTTGGCTAGCTAGTGACAAGTCATAAATTTTAAATGGACACACAAGACGAAATCACCAAAAAAATGTGCTAAAAAAGTTAGAATCTAGCAAGTTTCCATGACACTTGCCAAAAAATCTAAGGTTTTCACTTACAAAACAATTAGCAAACTAGTGAATGACATGTGGTGAGTAGGTAGTGACATGGCAAGCAGATCACACAGATGAACTAGATGGTGACATGTGGCACATTTGATGGCCATCATGATGTGACCAAAGGAAAGATGCATGGAATTTAACATAGCAACATGGTGATTAGCTAGTTGGCAGTGAGGTGGATCGATGATGTGGGAAAATTTGATCAATTAGAGGCCACCACGTGGTGCTTAGTCAAATCTAGTTTGACCCTGAATTGGAAGGGTAGAGGAAAGTTTGGAAGTAATAAAAAATAATATTTTATTATTTTCTCAAATGGTTGCATGTTCAAATTTTCATTTCAAAATGGATTTTTTCTAAAGTTTTGACATTAGAACTTTTTAAATTTTTCAAAATTTAAAATTTTAAAGGGTATGCAGACCTAAGTCTTATAAAAAAGGGGGTATTTTTTGAAATAGCTTTCTGGAGGTTCCTAGTAACAAAATATGTGACGTTATGTAGTGCTAGAATCAGAAGAAACTAAATTTTTCAACTATAGAGTCATTTTTTGCATAGGAAGTAGTCTATTTAAGTTATTCAAGGTTTTCTCTCAGATTCCCAATTGGCAACCGTACTCAGTTGACAAAGTTCAAAACTATTTTTAAACATGGTAATGAGCTAAATGTGGGTAAAACATGGTAGAAATGCAGTTTGGGTCAAAATTGATCAAATTCAATAAGTAAAAACTCAAATTTTTACTAGCTTTTCAGTATGCTTTTAGATTTTGGTGACTCAAAAGGTTTTCATCATTCAACAGGAGATATTTTTTAGATCAATTATAGAGTAGTGATGAAAACTAAATTAGATTAGAAGGAGAGAGATTATAGAGATTCTTTTCATTGCAAAGAGGGGGAATTTCAAGTGTACACATGTCAGTTGTAGAGCAAATCCACGAATTCCTTTGTCCTATATCTTTCTCATTTTTTCTCATTGTATAGGTTCCAATTTTTTCGAGAAAAATTTCTCATTACTTTTATACCAGGTTTTGTTTCTAGTCTTGATGTATTCCTAATACTAAGACACCATTCTTCAGCATAATTCTCTCATGTGAACAATAGTTGTAGAGGTAATATAGATAGTTTAGATCTGCTAGGTTTTTTCATGTTTTAATTTCATGAATTTTATTGTATTGTTTCAAGGAAATGAATACATATGAGCAAGTATTTCATTAGTTTCATTTTGTTTCTCATCTCCTATCTCAGTAATCTATAGTCTTATGCGGTCTTGGAACAAGGATCTAATATCCATTTGCGTCCCTTTAAAGTTGTATGTCAAATAGGTGTTTCTATTGGAAGAAAGGGCCAAGTAAATGCTTCATGTGTTTGATAGGGTTATTGGTTATGTTGAGAATGAAATTTTGTGAGAATGAGGTCTAAATGAACACTGATGTCTGGATCACAAGGTGATTGGATATATCTGATGTCTGGGTATATGAAATATGTTCTGATATCATAGATGTATGTATTGACTTCATGGAATTACCCAATGGATTAGGCACTAATTAGTTATAGGATTACTTGTTATAGTACTATATATTTGAGGTTGTGTTGAACCAACATCATTAATCAAACATTTCACCTTTCATGTTGAAAGTTATTCAAAATTTAACTTGCACTTAGTTTACCAGTTTCATGAGTCATGTTCTTGGCTATTTCATGCTTATGATTTCATGGTTAAGTGTAGAAGATTTAAGGGTTTCATTTGCTATTTTAGATCTTGATTATGCTTATTAGACTGGTCACATATTTAGATCTAAAGAGGTTCACCTGCCTAGGTTTTGTAGAGCCTAAAGTAGAAGGGTCAAAGCCTTATAGTTGGCTTCAGTTCTTGGTAAATTGTGTCCATTATTGGAGATAGCTGCCCATAGATGTATTCTTTCCTTGGATACTTATTTTTTCAAACTCTATTAAATCAGGAGCCAATAGGCTCAAGGACCAAGCCCGAAAGCAAATTTTGGAAGCAGAGAGACACTATAGTGATGCACGCTTAGAAATTTCTAAAGATAAGGATTGGGAGAAGTTGTTTCCTATTTAGGTAGTAGTGGAGAATTTTAAGAATATTTTTGAGGAGTCATCTAGTGAAGAAGATATCCCTCAAGCCTTCAAAATAGAAGAAGTCTTGTTAGAATTGGATACCAAAATTGAAAATTTTGCCAACACCCAAATTGAGGTAGACAATTATAGAGAGAAGGTCAAGGACAAATATGAGGCTTTAAATTTACTGGATGCATCTAAAATTATTGAGATTATAGAGAAATTCAAGGGAAAACATCCAAACATAGCTTTGGGGTGAAGGGGAACAAAACCTAGATGCCAAAATTTCAATTTTGACACTCACTAAAATTTTGAGATTTTAATCCCTATCAAGGTGCGTAAGTCTGCAGGTGTGCAAGTCTATAGGTCCATAGGTGTGTAGGTATGGAGGTTTGTAGATTTTCTTTTTCAGAAGTTTATCAATAGTTAATTGACAGTTGCAAAAATAGAGCTTTCCATGCATTGAAAATGCATTTTGATGGTACTTTAACTCTGGCTGATGCTCAATAAAGGACTAGCTTCCAATTTTAGCACTTCAAGACAATTCTACTTTGACTGAAGGCTTTCTCATTCTTTGTTGTCTCATAATCTCTTTGTTTTTTACATGTAAAGGCTCATGCATCCAATTGATGAATAAAATATGGATGGAGTCCTACTAAGCACCAATTTTATTATTAGTTTGTACATAATTAGTTTTTTTTATTGATTAAAAGCATTTTATTGCATGAAGAATATCTCTCACTCTCAACACCAATTGAGGAGATTATTTCTTATAAATACACATTGTAATATATAATTAAGGCCACCATTATTATGCAATAAAATTATGCTTGTGGTGCTCGTATTTGGAGTGTAGTGATTCTTTCTTGAATGTGTCATTTTTTCATGAATTTTATTCATGAGATTGTGATTGAGCCAAAGGTTTATTGCATTACTTCTAGTTCTGTGATCTTTTAATTCTAGTGTTTGCTATAGTTTTATGAATACTAGTGACATATCTAGCTTCAGAAGAAATCATCAAATTGTACCTACATAATTTTTTCTCTCATGAGCGCACTTTTAGTGGCCTTACAATTTGATAAAAGGTGAAATATCATATAGTCATTAAAGTTTCTCACTAACAATTGTATTAGTGGAATCTAGGAAGCACTACTCCTATTCTCATTGGTTACCTACTAATTTCTTTGAAAGCTTAACTTATAGATGTGTTGTTTTCTATAGCTTATGTTTGTTAGGATTTCAATTTCATTTTATTTTCTTAAAATTTCATTATTTCCTTTACTAAAACCCTTGTTAGAATAGGAACCCATACTAGTTGCATTATTAGATTGCATTCATCAAAAATAGAAAATACAACAACATAGTTCTTTGGTGTGTGTATTTTGAAACAACGAATACATTCTACTTACTTTTTGAGATCATAATGAACTAGCAAAGGCCTCCTTATGAACAATCACATTTATCTTCAACCGAGAAAATTTTAGTATGTCATAAGACAAATACAAAACCTTAGAGTTGATCCAAAAGATTAGCTTTTCAAGAGAGGAATTTACAAGAATTCTTGTAGTTTAGCATCGTACATAATGATAGCTCAATAGTTTTACTTTCTATTTGGAAGGTTTTTGAGTCATCATATCTTGTATCAAAGTGTTATGAACGTTTAATTTATTTCATTCTTTCATGCATGCAGCTAGATTAGTTTATATGTTGATGGTTTAAATGATGAATTAATTTTAATAGTTTTATTGGCTATTGATTCACCCCTCTCCTCTCAATAACCATGTTAGCCATATATTTCCAACAATTGGTATTAGAGCTTTTTTTTTCTCAAAGGAAAAATCTAACTATTAGAAATAATAGTCCACCAAGATAACTAGGGGCTGAATTAGTTATCCAAAAATTAAAACATTTATCAACTTAAAAAAATCTTATCCATTCAACCAAAGAAAATAGAAACCATTAAAGGATGCACATAGAAAATTACACCAGATATGTTAACTAGGGAAAACCTTGATCAGAGGGAAAACTCTAGTGGGAATGATGCCCACAAGATGATGTACTAATATAAATATTCCTCATTAGAGGATGGACCCTGTTAGGAATCTAGTACAACATTTAGTACATATGAGTCCCTATTAGGAAACTTTAAATCCTTCTTAGAAGATTCCAACCCTATTAGGAGTTGTGCCAACCCTGTCAAGAGTTGTAGAAGACAGAAGGACCCACTTTCCAAATAGATTATGAGGAAAGATCACCGAACCCATTGTCCAACTAATATCTCAACTATTAATTTTAGAATAATTATATGTACTATATCTTTACTTCTTTTCTTTATCCTATCAACTGGACCAATCATTGTCAGACCTTGTAGAATAGGTCACAAACCTTGGATCCAAGTATCCAACTTTGGATCACACAATAAAACCTAGGCAATGAAATTTACTTCACCTTCACTTTTCTTTCCTCGACTTCACATTCCTCTATTTGTGCTCCTTACAATCACTTTTCTTCTTTTTATCATGATAAAGGAGAATTTCCTTCCTTTATGTCAAATCCATAAAATAATTCCTTGAGTCATATATTACACCTTCTCAATTAATTATTATATGACCAAATTAAGAACATGTTACACTTATAAATAACATTAATCTTTTGCATTGAACCAAAGGCCAGCGACTAGGCAAATCAAGGGAACTAGATGAACACTCCTACCAAGATTCAGGAGGGCGAGGCCAATCATAAGGACAATGATGCTGTAGAAATCTATCAGGCCATGTACATGGGCAACCACTAGCCTACTCGCTTGTCCCTTCCTCTCTGGCCTTTGGTCACTGGGTTTGGGCCTTATTTTGTCTCTGGCCTTTTGAGGCAATTTTTTGCCTTTTAAGACTATTCAATTTAGCTCTTTTCGCTATAAAACTTTGGGTTTCAGGATCCCTGTAAAACCTGTTTTACCTAATCAAAAACATTAATCTTTTGCATTGAATATATTTTTGTACATGTAACATTATGATGAGAAAAGTTAACCACGTCATCACCAACATGTCTTCTTCACATCTTTAACTTAAACTTCTTAGAATAACAACTTTGCTAAGAGATATAACAAGTTTACCAGAACATCCTCTATAAATTCTATCTTAGAATAATCTTTACCAAAATTGTATAACTTCTTCAAGAATTAATATCTTATAATTCTAAGGTTAGCTACATATATTGAACACTTAATTGTATCTCCCTTTAACTTCTCTACTAAATGTTCTCAATGATCTGTCCGTACCAACTTGATCGTTCCACTTTTTTTTCGATTAGATACCAAAAAAATATGCTATGTTGACATCAATGAAAAATATGGTGATGAATGTAACATATCATCATGATAATGATGTAATCATGTTTCTACAATACTCCCCAATATGAATATCATCAAAATTCATGCTTCCAACACTAACAGCATGAGATAAGATCAAAGGAAATGGAAGCATATCTTTATTTTAATTTATTTTTTTCCTTTTTTTGTGTTCTCTTATGCATGGGAATGGGATTAGGGTCATAGGTTTGGAAGCTTATTTCCTTAATCTTAGTGATGTTCTATCTCATTGTGATATTTTTCTTTTCTCTTCCTCCTTTACCAAGAGTATGAGTTGCCTCATATATACTCTTATCTAAGTGAGGGCTAAGTGTATCATCATAGAATAGATTCACTTAATCTTGAGACTTTTTATCCCTTATTAATTTTATTTTGTTCTCTCTTTTCTTCTTTAGTCCATCTCACAATTTTATATCATTTATTTCCTTCTAACATTTTGCTTTAAGTGTTGCTTTGCCACCATTTTGGTCATATCTTCTAGAAGGCCATGTATCTCCACATTCTATCTTCACTCCCTCTAAGCCTTCTAAAGGCCTCACCTCTAATCTTCTTTGGGAATTTTTCAACTAAGGATGATATCTTATAGAATATTTTTACTTATTCATGAAGAGATTATCCCAAGTCAACCTCTTTCCTAGTGATTGTTGGGCTTGTGGACCAAAATTATTTGAGGTTTCAATTACCACCTATTTTCTTCCCAATCAGCTTGTATTGTTTTTGCACCCAAAATACAAGTATATAAGGAGGCTTGGTGGTATAACTTTTACAACATGCATTTAGAAGAATTACTTAAGACATCAAGGGCTGAAGGAAATTAGTTTAAGAAAGAAAGAAGGTACTTGTAAGAATTAATCAAGTTGACATATTTTCTCTTTGCATCAATCTTCTTCCACAAAGGTGGTTGTGGATTTTAGCATCAATGGAAGAGATCTATCATCCCAATTCATTCAAGATATTTTATCATTCATCCATGGAAATACACATATCTACCTATTCCTCTTTGATTTTCCTTTGGTTTATTTGAGTCAAGGCTATCACATTTAAATAATTCATCATAAATAAAATACAATTGTATTTATTAAAGTAATTGTATCTTTCATTTTATATTATTCTATCCTATTATATTTTACTATTTCATCCTTTAATTATATCATAATTCAAGTTTGATTCCTTTATCTTAGGCTTGCCAAAGGAAATTCCTCATCTACCAAAAAAAAAACCTTAATTTTAGTGTGCAGGAGTGAGATAGAAAAATTATGATTCTATATCTATAAAACATCTTTGAGAGGTTTTAGATAAATTAAGGTTGGCCTTGTTACAATACTCTGGGAACACCATTCTTGTTGACCCCACATGCATCTTTGGCATGGAGAATGAAAGAAGTACTAAATGTTTTCATTGATGACCAAAAATATCTAATTGAAAAAATGTGTGGCAACCAATCACAAGAAGAAGAAGAAGGGGAAGGAGAAGGAGAAGGAGAAGGAAGTCTATAGTTACCAATCATAAGACATGTTGATATAAATTATGTCACATCTACATTGGTATAGAAAGTTATATTTTGATAATAGTTCATCCAATTCATCAACATCTACAATCACCACCAATGTGAGAATAGGTAAAAGTAAATTTGTGCAAGTAGGAAAGCATGATAGACCATCATTGGTTTATGAGAAGACTACCAAAACTAGGATTCTAGATCTTAGGCATAGGTTTTATGGATATTTTATGAATGGAGAAAGCTTGGAATTTTAATTTCTAATTCAAGAATAAGAGAGAAACTTTTTTCATGGATAATTGTACCCTAAAATCAAGAGAAGGATATATCTAACAAATAAAAAAGAGAGGCTATGGTAGTTACATGGAGAGAGTTGTTAGGAAAATTCATAAAGAGTAAAAATTTGAGGAAGATGAATCTAATAGAAGCAAGAGCAATAGAATGAGGAGAAAATGATGGCAAGTTTCTAGAAGCAACCAAGGGAGAGATGAGAACAAAGAATAAGGAACTCACCAAGAAAGAAAGAAGATTAAATAATCCTCAAGGAGACTCAACAATGATCTACATGAGAAGCCATTATTGTGTTTAAAGGTAAAAACACTTCGTATTCTTACTTAGAATTGCATCTATTTGTAAGCTCTTCATAGGGAAAGTTTCATTTGTAATCTTATAGTACAATTACTTTAACAAGGAATCTCTTAGAAGGAGACATATAAATGCTCTAACTAGGTAGCTTTCACATGATTTTGTAACTCTAATAGGTTATACAAATTCCTAATAGGATGAACTTATAGAAGAAGCACTTATAGCTTTCTTAATAGAGCAGAACTTTACATGCATTATAAGGGATAGTGGGCATATTATCCCCACAATTGTTTTATTCTCACAACAAGGTTTTGCACATATTAAATATTTGTGTCACCTGGATGAATGCTTTTGTGTGTGAGTTTATTTATTTTTGTATTACTACATTTATTGTTATACTATCTATAAAGTGGGTTGTAACAAGGTTAGGTGGTACAATAAGAAGGATAATTATTTATGTGGATGGTATTGATTCACACCCCCCTCTTAGTACCTATTGTGAGCAATATTTTATATTTGAGCATAAATCCTCATTGCATCATTACAAAGGGTGCTCCCCTTAATACCATAAACACATAATAGAAACAAAGAAGCCATGACAATTTGTGAGAACAAAATATGAGCTTCTTATTATTGCTGCAAATGCAGAATTATAGAATTTGAAATTACAATATACTAATCAAAATGGGTTCCTTTATTATAGTAATCTACAAGACAAAGCTTTGAACTACCACCTAGAGTTGTCCTAGACAATATTTAGGCTTTTCTTAAATAGGCAGTTTTATATTGATTGGGAAGGTTCTAGAAACTCAAACTTAATACCTAGGGCTGAAAAGCCCTAACAATACATATTACAATGGCCAAATACACCTTTGACATTTACTTTGGAAGTTCTAGTTGGCCCAACTTTGGAAGACTATAGCTCTTGAACCATTTCTCTAATTGGCTATTATAACTACATTTCAAAAACATCAGCTCCTGCTCTAAAGGCTCAAATCCATGAAAACACCCATCCATAGATTTTTTGGGCCACATCCAAGAAATTTTAGGCATTCAATGATGAGACTAAAATTTATATACAAAAATTACTAGCCAAAAATCCACAATAACTTTATAAATACATATAATCTAACCATGAAACTCCACTGTCAAGTAGATATATCTACAATGAACCTTCACGTTTGAAATTAAAAATTTCTCAACTTTAATGAATAACTTACTAATTAGAAATATTCCACACAAAAGAACTCTATATTAAGATAGCCTGTATTGAAAAAAATGAAAGGAAATAGTTTTGGGTGATGCAAGATTTCCCTTACACCTAGTATGCTCCTGCATCACATACCTAGGGTGACTTGACAAGTGAACCCATCACATAAAATGTGTTCAAAGGAAAACCAAGATGATTGACCTCCTCTCTTGATAGCCATGATTAATCTTCTACCATCCTCCCTTTCCATTTGATCAATTTTTCTTCATAAGTTTTGTTCCTTGTACTTTTTCCAACACAATTATCTAGTATCTCTTTAATTTCCTCTATAACTGAACTAGCTAATGAAATACTCCATTGCACTTGTAAAACTTCATCTCCATCACCTCCTTCATAATAATTTTTTAAATCTAGAATGTTAAATATTAATGAAATATTCAATTCAACAGGCAACTCTACTTCATAGGAATTTTTAGAATTATGCCTTTTCATTATCTTGCACAGTCCAAACTTCTTCATTTTCAGTTTATTATATGTACCCACTAGAAAATGCTCCTTTCTCAAATGAACTGTGACTTCATCTCCACTCTAAAATACCTTATACCTCCTTTTCACATCTTCCTTAGCCATGTATTGTGAATTCATCTGTATAATGTGCTTCCTCACCTCCTCATGGATGTTCTTCAAATTTTCAGCAAATTCTTTTTCTTTAGCACCACGTATCTCTCCTTTATCCAACTACCTCAATTCAGAACCATTTTAGGGACTTCTCCCATATATAATCTAAAATGGTGATTTACCAGTACTATTGATAGAATAATTATATGCAAATTTTGCTTGTGGTAAAATTATATCCCATTCTTTTGGCTTGTCTTCAACCAAACATCTTAGCGAATTTCCCAAACTGCAATTCACAACTTATGTCTATCCATCAGTTTATGGATGATGTGATGATGCACTGAACTTCAATTCTATCTTCAATTTCTTCCGCAATGTACACTAGAAATATCTCAATCTGAAATTATACTCTTTGGTAGACCATATAATCTCACCACTTATCTAAAAAACAACTCTACCACATAAATAACATCACTAGTCTTCCTATAGGGAATGAAATGAGTCATCTTTGAAAAACTTACAACCACCAAAAAAATAGAATCATGCCCTTTCCAAGTCCTTTGTAATCAAAGAACAAAATCCATGTTGACATCCTCCCACAACTTTTCTAGTATAGGTAATGGTTGATATAACCCTTTATTCTACTTTACTCCTTTTCTCCATCTGACATACTCTACAACTCTATATAAACTTCTTCACATCTTGCTACAACTATGGCCAATAATAGTTCTTTGCAACCATTGCAATGGTTTTATCTCTACCAAAGTGTCTAGCCAATCCTCCACTATGCTTCTCCTAGATGAGATTCTCTCTCATTGAACTTTTGGGAATGCAAAAATGACTTTTGTTGAACAACATACCATCTTGGATTATGAAATCCAACCACTTAGTCTTGTCAAGTGTAACATTTTTTGTACAAGCCTACCAATCTTCATTAAAATCAAGATCCTCTAGATACAAATTATTGAGTTCCTTGAACCCAACTACTTCAATCTACATTTCTTTTAACAAAATTTATCTTTTACTAAGAGCATATGCATCTCTGTTAGACATCCCACTCCTATATTTCAAAAAAAATGTATAACTCTTTAAAAACCCAATGCACCTTAAATGACTTTTATTTAATTTACCTTGACTATTCAAATATCGTAAAGCTTGATGATTAGTATATAAAATAAACTCCTTAGCAAGAAGATAGTGTCCGCACTTCTTCAATTCCTAAACTATAGCATAATATTTGTAATCATAAATAGAATATTTTCTTTTGGAATCATTTAAATTCTTACTAAAATAAGCAACAAGACTACCTTCTTGGCTCAAAATAGCTCGTATTACAGTATCACTAGCATCAAAGTCTACACAAAATACCTTGTTAAAATTTGGAAGTGCTAAAATAGGCTAATCTATAACTTTCTATTTCAATAGATTAAACCTCTTATCTACTCCTATAGTCCACTTAAATTATTTCCTATCCCCTCTCATGGTTTGAATCAAGGGTCTACACATACTACTAAAACCTCTCATGAACTTTCTATTAGAACTATCCTATCCATGAAAAGATCTTACCTCTATAGCACACTTTGGAGTAGACCATTCAAGGAGAGCCTTCGCTTTCTTTGGGTTCATTTTAAGACCTTTTTCTATGACTACAAATCCTAGGTACACCAACTCATTCTTCACAAAACTACACTTCTTCATATTTATCAACAACTTTTCTTCCCTCAACTTATCAAACACCTTTTAGATATGCATCAAAATTTTCACCAATGTCTTGCTAAAGATCAATATATCATCCAAGTAAATAATGAAAAACTTATGTAGAAACTCCTTTAGTATCTCATTCATGAGCCTTAGAAAAGTGTTTGGTGCATTGGTTTTCCCAAAAGGCATTACTAAGCACTCATACAACCATTCCCTTGTCTTGAAAGTAGTCTTCCACTCACTACCTTCTCTAATATGAATCTAATGGTATCCAATTTTCAAATCTATCTTTGTGATATAACTTATTATGCATGATAGATGAATCATGATTAGATTCAAAGAATACTTTCCAAAATCCACAATTTATACTATAGTAATTACTAATAAGTAATGAATTTATAATTGAAACATCATATCATAACCATTAAACTTACCACATCATCTTGTCATCTAAATCCTTTAATTCTTCATCAAAAAGTTCAAATAGTCCATCATGCTCCATGTTTTCTCCAATAGGCATACCTATATCCCCCTAACAGTAATTCTCAGCTTCAACATCAATGCTACAACTACCAGCACTACTACCTAAGTTGTTGATCTCATTGTTTGAAATAGTCCATAATACGATCCATCCTTGGCAATGGAAATTTGTACTTGATTGTGATCTTGTTAATAGCACAAGAATCTATTTAGATCCTCCATTCTCCATTATTCTTTGGTGCTAATACTACTAGTACATCATATGGACTTAGACTCTCTCGAATCAACCCCTTCTACAACAACTCATGCACTTGTCTATTTAACTCTTCACTTTCTACTAGTGTCATTTTAGACACTACCTTGTTTGGAAAACTAGCTGCTAGAATCAAGTCCATCTGGTGATTGGTCTTCTACACTGGGGTAGTTCATTAGGTACATTATCTAACACAATATGAGGAAACCCTCCCAATTTATCTACAACTTTTGTAGGTACCTCCTCTACTTCTTCTTTACCATCTTTTGGAATTATAGAAAAAAACATATGCTCATGCTTCATACCTTGGAGAAAATATTTTCCAAATCAACAAAACATATTCTAGTAGCACTACATACCTTTTCTTCTTTCTCCTTCACTGACTTCAACAAATGTTTCACTCCATCCTTTTTCAAATTGTAGGTATTTTCTCACCCATCATATATAGCATGTTTTTCAAACTACCATGGCTTTCCTAATGACATATGACATATATCCATAGTTATGATATCACAAAGCACCTAATCCTAGTAGCTTCCAATCTTGAACTTCACTAAGCATTGTTCACTAACCATGACCTTGTGGTCATCTTGCACCCAAGAAATATAGTATGGACACAAATGTTTCTACCTCTTTAGCTTCAACTTTATGACCATATTTTTTGACACTAGATTTCTATTACTTCCACCATCAATGATCATGTCACAACACTAATCTCCACATCTACACCTTGTGTGAAACAATCTCCTTCTTTGATTAGGTTCATTCTCACTAGCTAGCATGACTCTTCTATTAGATAGGATTTCTACTCTTTTAGCATCTTCAAAATGTGATGATTTTTCATCTTCACTGACATATACAACTTTGGCCTAGCCTTTTTTTCTTACATCTATCCTTCCTTAGTGTTGGGAACATTAAAATGCTCTATGCCCTTATTCTCCACATTGAAGACATTTCCCATAGAAGCCTCCTCTTCTACTTCCTTTTCCTCTACCTCTTCCTCTCTAATCTCTATTGTTTTGATCATGGAAACAATTGGAATTATTTCCCCTCTAGTTCTAACTACTACTTTCAAACTCATCCTTGTTCTTTTGATCATCATTTCGACCTCCATAAGATTGTTTGCTAGATTTTCCACAATGACCGCTTCCACTATTCTTATTATCAAATTTTTTACTTAACTCCTTGTCAATTCTTAGGGAAAATTGGTATGCCTCCTCAATATGGGTATTTCAAACATATTTAGCTCATCTTGAATGCTTGACCTTAACCCATTAACATAAATTTTTACTTTCTCCTTTTTAGTTCTATTTGGCCAATTCTAATGGGAACTTGGTAGAACTCTTCAATGTACTCTTGAATAGATTTTCCCTCTTTCTTAAACCCTTGTATTTTCTTCAACAAATCAAGCTCATGATCCAGTAGATTGAACTGTCACTTGATTTTAGCTATCATTTGATCCCATTTGGTGATTTTATCTTTCTCTCTTATATTTTACTGGACAACTGGACCTCCTACCATAGGATCTTTGCATGACCCTTTAGTTTTGCCTTTGCAAACATCACCCAATCCAAATCTTTAATATCTTCATATTCAAAGTACTTTTCCAATTCATTGATCTAATCAATCAATTCCTCTAGCTTAATATTTTCCAAAAATATTTCAACATCAAACTTAGGTCTTTTTTCAATCTTAGAAATGACTTTGAAAAGCTATTCCTCCTCTGGGTTCAAAACTCCATCTTCTAGTGCTTGATCAACATTTCCTCCTTGCCTTTCATCCTCACTTTCATCATTACCTACAAAAAGATTCATTCCTCTATATATTTATTCTTTTAATTCTTTCATTTTCTTCTAGAGGGCTCTAAAATCCTCAGCAATAACACCTATAGCTCTCCCACCACACTCTCTTCATGAAGGAAATTTTGGACATCCACTAAAACCTTCGTAAAATCTACCTCACAATTGGTGATTTGTCTACACACTCAGACCAAACCATGGTTCTAGTGTAAACTACCTCACAATCAATGATCTATTCATAGATGTAGGAACTCCAACTCTGATACCACTTGATGAAGGGAGCTCTCCTTAATACCATAACTACGTAACAAAAACAACAAAACCACAAGAATTTGTGAGAACAAAATATGAGCTTCTTATTATTGCTCCAAATGTGGAATTAAAAAATTTGAAATTATAATACGCTAACCCACATGGGCGCCTTCATTACAGTAATATGCAAGACAAAGCTACAAAGTACAACCTAGAGCTATCTTAGACAATGTTTAAGCCTTTATTATATTTGTAATTTTATGTTGTTCAAGAAGGTTCTAGACACTCAAACTCAATATCTATGGCTAATAGACCCTAACAATACATGTCAAGTCAGCCAAATACATCTTTGACATTTATTTTGGACATTTTGGTTGGCCCAACTTTAGAAGACCATAACTCTCATATCGTTGCTCTAACTGGCTATTATAACCATTTCTCAAAAAAATTAGCTCTTGATCTATAGGCCTAGATCCAAAAAAAATGGCCATCTATTGAGTTTTTGAGCCTCATCTTTGCACTTTTTGATTTAATAGACAAGTGTAATGTGGCCCAATCAAGCTCACAAAGTGAAAATGTGCAAGGGAAAGGCTATATTCCCCAAACCCACAAACAACAACTATCCACTCTACAACTCTGACACCATCCTAATGGATATGGTGGATTTATTTCACCTATCTATGATGGATTCAGGAGGTTTCAAGTGGTTTCAAACTGCCAACTAAATCCTAGCACTCAAATCCTCCAATATAGCCTAGTAGGCCTAATTGCCCCCAACTAGGTCTGTAGCGAGAAAGATCTGAAGTTTTCTCAAAACTTTTTCAAATAAATCCTCAAGAAAATTAGGTTTTAAGATACCCATTTTTGTCTTCTTCAACATATGTCAAAATTAGTATAGGTTGTTTTGGACCAACAACCAGATCCCCAAACATGGCATCCTTTTTAGGCATAAAATAGGGTGATTTTACCAAGAAAGTATATGATGACCATACATCCAAAGCTTCATACTTTCAAAATTCTTCAAAAATGATCCTAATCAAAGGAAAATAAAATAAATTTGACTCCCCAACCTCTAAAAATAAGAAACCTCCAATTTGGGCTCTTATCAACCCTCAAATCTAGGGCTTTCTCAATGTGTGACCTCCCAAGCCAATACCAACTGAATGAAGGTTGATTCAACATTTCCAAGGTATATTTAGATGATATCTACCATAAAATACCCCTCTCCAATGGGTAGATCTCTGACTGCTATACTCCAGGAATGCATTTCATGCACCTACAACCACCAAAAATTCATTAGAAGCCTACATTCATGCAAAATCCTGTCCAATCATTTTTATAATGATTATTTACATTATAATATAGGTTAATTCAATGGGAATCATATTCCTACATGCATGGAATGGCCAAATGCTTCCAAAGTGCCCAAAACTTGCAGAAATTGTTGCAAAAGTTGCTTGAAGTCAACACTTTTGATACAATGAAAACCTAGTTGTCTTAATGAACCAAAAATAGTTTGGAAATCATCCCAATAGATTCAAAACATCAAAATAGAAATTAGAAACCAATCCAAAGAAAATATCTAATGCAAAATTCTAAAAAATGGAGTTTTTATTGCTTTCCAATTGTTAAATCTATACACTGCTGATGGAATCTATAAAATGGCTTTAATTTGATCATCCTATGCCTTTACCAGGCTATATGAGATGAAATAAAACTTCCCCAACCATATTCCATTGGTTGGAATCCATAACAAAGGTTAAAATACTCAAATACTAATTTCCTTCCTAATTCAAGATATAGTTGTAAAGATTTTAAATTTGAATTTGAAACCTTATTAAAATGTTTTAACTCATACTTTATTTTATTTCTACCCATTATAAATTATTATAATAACCCTCTAGGACCTATTTGATCCCTCTAACCAATCTAGATCCCTTGATGGCACTATTGGCCACCGTTACATCATTTTAATGCCTAAATCCTTTATCCAGATCTTAAGGGCTTTCCAAGTTAACATTAAATTGTTCATTACATTTAGCCATTATAGGCTTCAACACATTCCAATCCACTTTCAAGGATACCTTAGATCCTTTGCTTTTGTTTCCTTCCAAGGTGTGCCTAGTTGTTTTCCTAAGTGCTCCTACACCATACACTCCACCTCGAAAAAGACTCTTGCCAATAGAGTGAAGGGGAGTTGTCTTCAAGCCACCCATTGTTGTAGATGGATGTCTGCAACTCTTCTTCAGAAATCTTTCACTTGTGCCACATGTACTTTTTGCATTCAAAATGTTAGAACAAATTAAAAATCAGATTTAGGACATTTATCATTTGCCCTCTCAATTTTCCCTTTCTCTTTCATTTGAGGATCCAAAAGACCCTCGTCTCTACCCTTTTATTATAGTCCATCATCATCCTTGGTGATTATCACTAATGGACGCCATAGAGAAGCAATTAATATCCTCTTTTTGTACAACATTTTCTATAAATTAGAACTTTTGCAATTAGCAACATGACTATTCATTATTACCAAGGAATGCTTTTGTTTCAAATCAACACCACTTGTTTTATCTTCTAAGGTGATATACTTCTTGTCACCAACACATAAAATCCTTTGACCATCACAATCATTACTTGATAAAGGGTTAAGGTGAAATTTCAGACCATCTTTATGCACAATGTACACATTTTTCAGTTAATGGTGTATAGTATCCCTAGAGGCTTACCATGGCTTTCCAAGAATAAGATGACAACATGTCATAGCAATCACATCACAAAGAACTCTATCAACATATGATCCTATTGAAAAATCAACAAATTCTTGCTCTCTAACAATAATGTTTTGCTCATCACTCACCCATGAAGCCTTATATGGTCTCTCAAAGGGAAAATTTTTCAATTTTAGTTTGTTTACCATCTCATAAGAAATCAAATTGTCAAATGATCTAGAATCAATGATAATTTTACATACCTTACCATGACTTACACAATTTGTCTTAAAGATGAATACTAGAGCCTTCTCTTTCTACTACTTTCTTCTCACCATCAATGATTCTCCTTCCTTATATGGTCTAATTTCTATAGCCTTGCCTTTGTCTTCTCATTCTTCTTCCCCTCCTTGTGCTAAGTGAACTCTCTTCTCTACCTTCTTGTGATCAGCCTCTTTCTCAGGACACCTAAAGAACTGATGCCCAATGACTCCATAATTAAAACACTTTCCAATGAATATACCCCTACCTCTTTCATAACCAAATCTGTCACTTCCTCTTTGTTTTGAATCAACATCCTACTCTTGTCCTCATTAGCTTGTTTCTTCTCATCAATAGATTTGCCTCCTCTACCTTTGTTTGCATTTCCTCTACCACCACTATTATTTTCTCTTCTCTTCAACCTCTCTTCTGCCCTTATGGCCAACTTATAAGATTCCTTAATAGATCTAGGGGATTTAAGAATTAATTCATTTTGGATGTTGAATCTAAGCCCCCCCAAGTATCTTGGCATTTTCTATTCTACATCCTCATCATAACCCACTATGATATCCAACTTATGGAATTCTTTAGTGTACCCTTGTACATCAAAGTCTCTTTTCCTAAGACTTTGTATTTTATAGTACATTTTTACCTTGTAGTCACTAGGTAAATTTTTTTCCTTCATTTTGTCCATCATAGTATACCAAGAAGTAATCTTGGGTCTACCATTCTTCCATCTCTCTACCTATACACAATCCAACCAAATTAAGGCATGCCCTTTTAGTCTAGTCTTAGAAATTATTACTTTCTCTTTGTTCTCTATATTTTCAAACTCAAAGTAGTTCTCCATAGTGCTAAACAATTCAATGTGTTCTTCATCATCCATCTTACCTACATACAAAGGTAAGTCTGATTTTCCTTTTGCATCACTACTCCTTATGGCTTTAACAAACCTATCCATCCTCTCCTCCTTAGGATCTAACTGTGTCTCTTCTCTCAAAAGGAAATCTTCTTCATCTTGCTCTTCAAATTCATCTTCCTCTTCAAGTCTATTTTTTCCTTTCTTTTCCATCATGGTCAATCTACTAATCAAGGCTTTCATTTCCTTGTCCTTCTCAAGCTTTTCCCTTCTTTCTTGTTCAAGGGTTTCTAATATTCTTCTATTCTTTGCCATTTTTTCCTTCACAATCTTTGCAAGTTTAGAATTACTTATCCTCTAAGGAATCCCCTCGTCCTCTCGTTCTGACATCTTCTCAAGTACCAAGACCACTAGGAATGCTCAAATGGTAAGGGATGTTCAAAGGCTTCAACAAGGATGAAATACACAAATGACCCCAATAACTTTTTTCTTCTTTTAGCCTAGGATGCTACTAGGCTCTGATACCAATTGATTCAATAGACAAGTGTGATGTGGCCCAACCAAGTTCACAAAGTGAAAATGTACAAGGGAAAGGCTATATTCCCCAAACCTATAAACAACAACTATCCACTCTACAAATTTGACACCATCCCAATGGATATGGTGGACGTCTTTCACTTATCTAAGATGGATTCAAGAGGTTTTAAGTGGTTTAAAATTGCCAACTCAATCCTAGCACTCAAATCCTCCAATATTGCCTAGTAGGCCTAATTGCCCCCAACTAGGTTTGTAGCAAGAAAGATCTGAAGTTTTCTCAAAAAAATTTCAAAATATATCCTCAAAAAAAATTGTGTTTGGATACCCATTTTGACCACCTTAAACATATGTCAAAATCATTATAGGTTGTTTTGGACCAACAACCAGATCCCCAAACATGGCACCCTTTTTAGGCATAAAATAGGGTGATTTTACAAAGCAAGTATATGTTTTATGTACATCCAAATCTTTATAATTTCAATAGTCCTCAAAATTGATCCAACTCAAAGGAAAATCAACTCAATATGACTCCCCAACCTCTAGAAATAAGAAACCCCCGATTTGGCCTTGAACAAAGCCTCAAATCTACGGCTTTCTCAATGTGTGAACTCCCAAGCTAATACCAAATAAATTAAGGTTTACTCACCATTTCAAGGGTATATTTAGATGATATCTACCATAAAATACCCCTCTTGAATGGATAGATCTCTAGTTGCTATACTCTAGGCGTGCATTTCATGCACCTAGAACCATAGTAAACCCATTAGAAGCCTCCATTCATGAAATATCTTGCCCAATAGTTGTTATAATGATTATTTACATTAGAATATAGGTTCATTCCATGGGAATCAGATTCATACAACCATGAAATGACCAAATGCTTCCAAAGTGCCCAAAACTTGCACAAGTTCTTGCAAAAGTTGTTTGAAATCAGCACTTTAGATAAAATAAAAACATTTTTTGTTTAATGCACCAAAAATGGTTTGGAAATCATCCCAACAGATTCAAAACATCAAAATAGAAATTAGAAACCAATTGAAACAAAATATCTAATTTAAAATGCTCAAAAATGGAGTTTTTGTTGCTTTCCAACTACCAAATCCATACATTGATGATGGAATCCATACAGTGGCCTTAATTTGATGATCATATGCCTTTAACAAGCTATATAGGATGAAATAAAACTTCCCCCACCATATTCCATTGGTTGAAATCCATAACAAATGTTAAAACACTCAAATACTAATTTCCCTCCTAATTCAAGATATAGTCCTAAAGACTTTAAATTTGAGTTTGAAACTTTATTAAAATGTTACAACTCATATTTTATTTTATTTCTACCACTTATACACTATTATAATAGCCCCCTCAGACCTATTTGATTGATCTAACCAATCTAGATCCCGTGTTGGCACTATTGGCCACCCTTACATCATTTTTATGCCTAAATCCTTTATCCAGATCTTTAGGACTTTCCAAGTTAACATTAAATTGTTCATTACATTTAGCCATTATAGGCTAAATTTAGTAGAAGAAATAGTCCTTGATCAAAAAGGATAAAATCATGACCATAGAATAGCTACAAAAGGATTTCACAACTAAGTGGATGAAGAAGGATGAACTGGCCAATACAAAGCTAGATGAGGTTAAAAAATCACTAGTTAGTGGTGACACCTTAGAAACAAACTAAGCTCACTAAGATTAGAGACATTAGAAGATAAATGAAGTAATAAGAAGCTACTCCCATAATTTAAAATTGGTTGTAATATACATGAAGAGAAGGATTGTCAACATTGAAATAAAGTGTAACCTATTGGTGGAAGATTAAGGTTATGTAAGTTAACTATTGCACAATTACATGAAGCATTAGTTACATATATCCTTCTATAGGTAAAAACACCTTGCCAATTTTTGTAACTCCAACATTACAATCTTATGACATAAATACAAGAATTGAGAGTCATTTGACACTTTGTATTGTGAAATCACTTGAGTCTTTATATTGAAAAACCCTAAAATCTTATAACTGAAGTTACAAGAATATCATCTACAAGAAGACTCTCTCACAACTTTGATCATCAAAAAATCTTGGATCAAGCAAAAATAATGGCATAAAAAATTAACAAGGTGAATCTAATAGAAAACTAATAAAGCAATCACCCTGAGTATTAAGAAATTACAGAAAAAGGGTTGGATGTTGAAGATGAAATTGTACTATCATCTCAACATGATGATTTTCTACTCATACAATATGTGAGTGCATCTATGGAAGTCAAGATACAAGATATCAGTGGTAAGAATATAAGATATTTATATGATAAATTTTATTTTGAAGCATCCTAAAAAGAAGAACATAAAGATGTGGTAGATTATGTGTTAAGTAGAACAGTGAACATACTTAACTAACTTCATCCATGAGGAATGTGTAAGTTTTTCTCTTTGTATAATTTACAAATGGTATGTATGGATGAAAAAATCATATAGAGTCACAAAGTCACCAATTGAGAGGGTAATTGGGTTCAATATAACACCCTGCCAAGGGATCCAAAAGAATTAACCTAAAGATTTACTAAGTTTTCCAAACATATCTTTTTAAAGAAAGAATAACACATCAATCATAAAGTAGTGGAAGAAAAATATACAACCATACATAAGAAAACATAATAGATTTCATTCCTTAAGTATCCCAAGATGTTGAATCACGTTTAAATTTAATTAATACTAAGTCTAACAAATACCACATCCACATAAAAACAATAATTAAAAGTCCAAAGTCCATTTAAATAATATACATTTGTTCTGAATGCCACTTGGCAATAATATTTAGAATGCTCAATCATCCATTGTACATGTCATAGGGAATGGCTAAAACAATAGACATTTATTAAAATAGATAACATCATCCCTTTTGGATCCATGAAACAAAGTACAATATAATAAGTGAAATCATCCATCATAAAGATATAACCATCCATCATAATACACAAAGAATAGAATGAAAGAGAATGCAGACAAAGAAACTTAAGCCACAACATTAACAGATGGATCTCAATGGTAAGAGTAAAAAGCACTACCACCTAACCATGTGGTAACCCAAAAAGGTTCACTTCCACTGTGTTGCGAACCATTGATGGCTGCCGACATTCCTGTGTTGGCTGTGAGAAAGAAAGGTGGGGGTTCAGGGTGTCAAAACCCCACTTGCCCTCTAAAATATTTTTAATTTTTTTTTCTTTTATAAATATTTTCTAAAAATCCCTCTCCAATTTTTTTTAATATATATATTTTTATAAACGTTGCAAATATAGTCAGATAGGAAAACTATGATCAACCATTTGAATTTTCAATTTCCAATTTTCTTTTCTTTTAAAACCCTTCCCAATTGATTTTCCAAATTTTAAATCTACTAAAGGAGGATTGTAATGATATTTTAATCTCCTCATATACAGATGAAATCAACATGCATACCAAAATTTTTAAAATAAAATATTGGAAGATTCATCACAATGAAATTTAGATGTATGATTCAACAACCATGAAGAAGATAGCATTCAACAATCATGAAGAATATAGAAATAATAAATAACATAAATAATCAAGTGATCAAAACACTAGGATCTACCTAGTTCTGATGGTAAAACCGCAATCACCCAAAAGATTTGTGAGAGAAATTTCTTCCCTCAAAACCTTCTCTTCGAAGATTCTTTTTCTAAAATCCACAGTCCCTTCTCAAAACTTTGGTCCTTTGAAAAAAACCCTCAAATGCTGATAAGGAGTTATCTCCTAAAATTGGGGCACTAATTGTGTGATCAACTGAGAGGACTCCTTGCTTACTAGTCTTTAACTCTTTATTATCTTTTCTTTAATGTTTTCATGCACGCTTTATGAAAATTAAAAAATATCTTTATTGAATTGACTTCACTTTTCTTTTTCAATTAATTTATTAAATTTAATCTCATGCATACTTTATGCAATCTTAAAACTCTTTAATAATTTAATTTCTTTTACATTCTTTAATTTATTTTTGAAGCATTAATTGATAAAATATTTATTAACTTAATTAATAATAATATTTAGTATTTATTGAAAAATGATCTCCTAAATATATTACTAATAAATTAAATAAATATTATCATGTTCAAAAATTAAAATTAAAATTATATCTTTAAATTAATTCTTTTTATTTAATTAATTGGGAATTAATTTCCCAATGAATTAAATATAATTAAATATTTAAAATAACATAATAATTTTCCATTAATTAAATTATTAATTTAATATCATAATTTGACTTAATTAATAGAAAAATCACCAAAGACCTATAAGATGAAATACAAAAACCCGTGATAGAAAAATACATACAAGATCAAACTAAAGGGTTATAATCACAAATTTACATCATACAACGCATTTAGAAGGTAAAGAACTCAAATACTTGTCTAATTTTGTAGGAAAAATGGGTTTAAAGGTTAGGATTTGGACTTAAAAATTTATTCCCCTCTTTGACCATTGAGATAATGTGATAGGGTATGCTCATCCTAAAAATTCAAGGAATTGAATACCTAATACCTTCAATCTGCATAAAATCTACACATCTACAAACACATATATACTAAGCTAAATAGGCATTGGTAGGAAGTGGTGCATCCTATAGATCTTGACTAGGAAGTGACTATGACTCCATTCCTTAACCACATTAGAAACACCATACATAAAGAAAACATACACACACACACCATACACATGTAGTATGGGGTAAGTATTCATAACAAAACATATATGATAATCCACCTAATTAATCATCATCAATAACTAAAATCATTGTAATAATCATCATCATCATGCATACATAAAGTAAATCGTTCCAAGTAATCTCATCATAAAATCAACTAAATATGAAACAATGTCTGATAATCTAAAAAATAATCCTACTAGTCATCAAGCATAAAACTTGCCTAAAAGAGTTTGGCAATGATAGTAAAATTCAAACTAGGGGTAGGCATTACATTCAACACATCTAGTATTGATCTATCAATGAATGATATCTTGGTGAGGAAAGAAACTTCATTAAATGGATGGAAGACAACAAAAGATGGAATGAATTTCACTATAAATGACATTCCAAGCCCTAAATTAAGGATCACAACCATGGTGTTGGGTTATAAGGTGCGCACACTAGTAGAAAGAAATATGTTCTAGGAAACATTGCTTTTGAAGAAATTCAGATCATCTACAACAAATTAAGGGTTGATCTCTATGGGTATCTGCATAGGACAATAATGGAAAGCATTGGGAAGAAAATAAATTCTCATCAAAATTAGATGCTAAGTTTTGGAGCCATACTTATATGTATCTTCTTTTTCCAAAGATGATAATATCCTTGATCAGCAAACATCAAGTTGAGTGAAGATTAGTTGGTCATGCTCAAATAACAAAATTATATAGGAGACTCAACGGTGAAGGAAATGTTATTCCATGGGAATATTTCAAAGGGTTAAAAAAGGACAATGAACTAGCTCAAAGAATGGATACACATAAGTCTTGTGGAAAGCTATAAAGACAAAGTCTACTTTATGGCAATCACAAATAAGTGTATAGTGTGCTTACCTTAACCAAGAGTTTTATGGTTGACACCTTTTGGATGTGAAACAATAGATGAGGAGGCTATGTCCTACATAGAAAATCTATTAGCCTTGGAGGAAATATCTATCCTACTAAGCTCTAACAGCTACACAAAATTAAGAAACAATTTATTCCTCAAGAAAAAGGCACAACAAGATCCTACTCCATAGAAAGTAACCAAGATTCAAGAACCCAACCAATTCAAAGATTTTTTTATCTAAGGTAATGAGTACCAAAGAAAATGGAAGAATAACTAGAAACAAGTCCCCCTCATATACCACACACACTGAAGAGAAGAGAATTATCCCCCATATCAACTTAATGTTTAGGAAACTAAACTTGAAGATGATGCAATAGGAACAACTATGATCACAAAAGCAATTGAGAAAGAGGGTGAAAAAAGAATCACTAACACCCAGGGAAGAAGAAATCTAAACCAAATCCCATCAGTAAAATTATGAATACAATTGTAAAGAATCATCATTAGATTATTCTTAAGAATATTTTACAAAGTTTTCAAAGGGAAACAAGACAAAAGCAATAAGTTTTGTGTTAACTAGTTTAAATATAGTAGAAAGAAGGCCATATGATGTTGGATTACAATCACCTAATGTTTTGAGAGAGATATTGAATGATAAATGAAGAAAGGGAGTAAAAGAAAATGAGAAAATTTGGAAGACTTCTTAATCAAGATGAGGTGAGAGACGAATAAGTCTCAAAATAAATCTATATCAAAAGTTTACAAAGGAAAGTACAAAAAAATGAGAGAATTAATAGACCACATAACTAGTCGAATGAATTAGAAAAGAGCAAGAATAGTTCAGCATCTAAAGGAGTTGACTACATACATTGACTCCTACATAGAGATAAATCAGCTAGTAGAAAGTTGAATTAAACCAATGGGTCTAAAGGGTAAAGAAACAAAAAATCCTAAACCAGTAGAGGTAGAAGCCACTACAAGAACCAAAATAGAGGGAAACGAAGTATAAGGGAGGCAGGAAACTCCTAGTCCTCAAAGAAAGGAACAATAAACTATCAAAGTAACTCAAAAGGAGTTAACTACACCCAAGGAGGCTGATGCAAAAAAAATTGCAAGTCAAGTGAAAAAAGATAAGAAACTAGTAGATGCCCCACTAGTTCCACAAGATGATGATAACATCATAAAGGAGAAAGTCAACTCACTGCAAGACATGAAATATCAACAATATATATAAAAGCCAATCAAGATTGTAAATGTATTCATTAACTCATCATCCAAAAAGGATGACAATGATAAAAGTGAATCACCTATCTTGGTACAGATGCTTGATGATGAACCTCTAGAAGATAAGTCCCAAAAAATGGAAGAGGATGTGGAATCACTATTAAAGAAAGGAAAAGAAGAAGCATAACCAAACAAAGAAGGACAAGGTTTTATAACTAGACCTAAATTTTCAAGATCAAGAGTGTCTTAGATCTTGACACATGAACAAGAGAGTAGAAGGAACACACCAAGCATGTCTAGATAAACACTAAAAAAATGAAAGCATATGTAACACTTTAAGACATATTTTGGTGACCTAGAAACCTTCTAAATAGAAAGTAAAACTAGGGTGGGTATGATACCCATAAGCTTTAGTATTTTATTATAAATTTTTCTTATTAGGGCTTACAATGATCACTTTTAATGATCTTCCCTATTAGGAGAAATAAAGACTACTAGGTCCACCTTGCTAAAGGATTTAAAAACATAGAATAAAGTATGCTCTCAGTAAAGAGATTTATAAGATTGTTATGTCTACTTTGTTAAAGGATTTGATTGATCCACCTATTAGAATGAAATAGCAACTTGATCTCTACTATCCAACTTGGTTTGCTAAATGAGATACCTTTGAGTGTAAAATCAACTTGCTATGATAAATTGTTGATCTCAAATTGGTTTTGACAATTGAGTGTCAAAAAATTTAAGATATTTACTAAGCTTATGCCAAGCTAGTAATACATGCTGAGTATAATAGATGTCAAGTTGAAATGAGTGCCAAATCACTCATTTGATGACTCGCTAAAGTTTCAAGAAAACAGGCAGTTTCAAGAAACTTTAAAGTGCCGAGTGAATAGTTGATGCAAGCAAGTTCAAGTTCTAAGTTAGACAGAATTATAGTAAGTATCGAGCATCAGTATTATCAAGTTCCAAGTAATAAAGAATGGACCTAGTTATTTCTGAAGGAACAAATAGCTATGTAAATCATTTGTATGCCAACTCGTAAATAGATCTCAAAGCTTAGAAGATAAGATCGAATCTATTTGGCTTTCCTATGCAATCAACATGCAACCAATTAGAACATTGGAAAGGTTAAATGACAAAAAGGATGGTTCTCAACTATAGATTCATACCTAATCCTAAGTCACAAAAATCTTTATAAGATGTTGAAGCCAACAATTCATAGACATAGTGAGAGAGAGAAGCCAGGAAGTGAAGAATAGAAGAGAGAAAGGGGGTGAATTAAATTGAAGGAATTCAAGGTCACTTAGAAGAAGGAAAAAATTGTAGAATTAGTTAGGAGAATAGAGGATCAACATTACATCATCTACATATCAGATTAGAGAGGATCAAGATAGATTGGATCGAGATCTGGAATTAGCAATACAAGATTGTAAGTTGTTAGGTCAAACATTCTACTGTACTTTCTAAAAACTATATCAGCATGATGAAATCCTTTGGACTAATGATGACTTAACAGTCATTATGAAATCCTTTAATAGGGTGACATTCCAAGTGAATTTTTTGTAAGTCCTTTAATTGGGCACAATTCTAGCAAGGTGTTAAAATCATTTAACAAGGTAGGATCTAATAGTCTTTTGTAAGCCTTTAACAAGGCAGGGCTTTAACGGGGAAAACCATGAGAATGGTCAACATTTTGTGAACTCAACAGGTGAAAAATTAATTTCTATAATAGTGAAGGATGATGAGTGTCATCCCCACTCTAGTTTTACCTTCTCATTTTGGAGGGTTTCTACGTGATCGTATCTGGTGTCAAGTGTTTATGTGCATGCATTTTCTTTACATATTATTTCAATATGTTTCATGCATGTATTGTTTAAGTTAAAAGTTTTATTTGTTAAAGGTTAAGAATTTAGATTCACCCCCCCAGAAGTATATATATTCCCATTTTGTATTTTCAACAATTGGTATTAGATCACAGTTCTCATCTGGAGAAGCCTTACAACTTAGAGAAAAGATCTAAACATGGAGGTCTACAAACTTGGGAAGATTATTCAGAACTAAGAGATTGAAAAACATCTCATTTTGTACTTATTGGAAGAAGGTAGGGAAGAATTGAGGAAATCCTTAAAGAGAAGGAAAGATATTGCCATTGTAGAAAATGACACATGGTACAAAGAGATTGACACTACCAAAGTATTTGTAGATGGAGATCCAAAAGAGTTTGATGTAGCAATCACACACCTAATAGAAAAGAACAAAGCTCAAGCATAAGATATTAGAAATCTCAAGATTGAGCAAGAATCACAAGCCATGATGCTATCTGAAGTGACTAAATAGAATAAAAGAGCCATCAAAGATAAAGTCATGATAGAAGAAGACAAGAGAAACCTAGCCAACTAATTGGAAGAGAAGTCAACCAAGCTTTCAAGACTATCCAACATAAAATTGGAAACCTTAAGTCAGATGATGAATGATCATCATGAGTTGAATGTCAAAGACATTAAGATCACCACGCTAAAGTTGCAAAATGAACAAAAGAAAAATTATCTAAGAAGAGAAAGAGAGATTTCTAAGAGCTTCAACAAGCCAAATAAAGCCATAAAGCACTTTGAGCAACTACTAAAATCTCCAAGATCTAACAATGATACTACTAGAGTAGGCTATACGAACACTAAGGAAAGAGAATCATCCAAGACTACTAAAGAAAGGAATGACAAAGGCAAGTACTCCAAACCCACTTGTCATTTTTTTGGTAAGAAGGGACATACTACTAATGTGTGCAAGAGCAAGAATGCAAGTTAGAATAACAAACCTAAGAACATGACTCACTACCATAAGCACAATAAGAAAGGCCATCAAGCACATGGTTATAGGACTAGAACCATTAGAACACCAAGATTTCAAGGTCACTACTATAACTATCAGAAGTATGGACATAGAGCTTTTGAATGCAAATCCAAGCCTATGTGGTCACCAAAAAAGATAACAAAACAAAGAATTCATGAAAACTTCTATAATTGGGACTACAATACTAGGCAAAGCTGTCACTACTATCAAAAGTATGGACACATTCCTCAGAACTACATAAGAAGGCATTTTAGTGATAACTACAATAGATGATTGAGTCAAACCGCATGTTTTCATTTCTTGAAGACAAGTCACATCAGAAAGTATTGCCCAACAAGGTCAAAGGCACCTAACTTTGAGTTGAACAAATGAAAAAAAAAGTAGATTTTGAACACAAACACACTAGAGGAGAGATGAATAAAATGTGGAAGAAAAGAGAAGATTGTATCATGTCAAACAAAGGGATCACTTCACCTAGTAGGTCAAGTGGTCACATCTCATCAAACTAAGCAAAAGAAGGTATGTGGGATTGATATTTGAATACTTTATCATACATTAGTTCAAAGACAAGTTTCTGCTGAAAAAAATAGATTAGCATGAGTGAAGATGCAAGAAAATAAAGAAAATTCAATGTTAAAACTTCAAGTTTTTACACTATTACTAAGTAAAAGCTAGTTAGTGCCAAGTTCTTAGTAAAAGCCAATCGGAGTTCAGTAAGTAGTGGTCCCCAAGTAAATGTAAGATCAATAGATGTTGAGTGAGGGTAAAATTTCTATAGATGCCAAGTAAAGCAAAAATCAAATAGAAGTTGAGTTTATAGCTGTATATGCACTATGCATTAAATGCAATATTTTGAAGGGTATAAGGCTAATTTTTGCCCATTTTTCATCATTTTGAAGCTAGAGAAAGAGAAAGTAGAGTGAAGAAGAAATTTAAGAACTTTTTTGAAGCACTTGCAAGGATCATAGCAGAGATCAAGCATCATTTCATCAATTTAAGAAGTATTCTTCAATTGTTGAGATACGCAGTTTTGAATTTATTAAACTCTCATTCACAAATATGGCTTCTAGTTCAAGAAATATGAAGGGAAAAGAGGGTATTAAGGTTTAATTGGTTACTAATGAGGGTAGACAACCCAATTTCAAGGCCATACCCAAGATTGCCTATAAATAGGATCCTTTAGGAGCTTTGTCAATGATTTTGCCCAAGGTAGTTATGGTATAGGACATGAGAAAATGTTATAACTGCAAGGTCAAAGGAATTGGAGACATGGAGATACATCAAGCATATGAGAAATTATGTGAAAATAGGGTGTTGAAGGAAGAATTTAAGATTGTGGAGAGAAAAGTGTTAACCTGTGCCCTAGAATACCCCACCATTTTCAAGATAGAGTGGATAAAAACTATCCAGAGGAGAATACATGATGCTTATGGATAGAGGGTGGACCCATCAAAATAACAAAGACAATTGTGCATATGATTATAGGTTACCTAACCCTAGATTGGCCCAAGACCCAAAGGAGTGACTCAGAAGAGGTAATTGATAAAAATACAAGGACTAACTGGAACAAGAGAGGAATGACAATTGATACAATCAGAAAACCTCTTCTTGAATTTTCCATTAGAGGCATTTATCACAAATTCTATCATTCAAGCTAACTAAATAGTGTGCCATGTATAGCAATTGATTTAGGGTACAAGATTGTTAAGAAAGACCACACTTATAATCTTGTAGAATTGTAGATGCAACAAATGATGGAGAACCAAGGAGCAATAAGGAAATCTAAAAGTTCTCAATAAAAATTTGGTTCCATATTGGTATGTATATTCTTATATTTAAAAAATGAGTTCCCATATTTTGGTAAGTTAGGATGGAAGACCAATAGGTTAGTTGCTATGCAAATCAATGAGTACATTGAACAAATGGGTGACAATTTTGAATTAGTAACGACTAGTTTCTTTGAGGACTTCAAGAAATCAATGAAGTAGAGGTTGAGAATTATTATTTCATTAGTGGAACAACATTACAATGATTTTTTGTTTTTATAGACATTGACTACACCTATATTTAGGCTATAATGCCTAGAGTTAGATGACTAAGGAAATTAGGTTATGAGATCAACATTTCTAAAGCATCAACTGCCATCACTATACTTCTTGTAGAAGAAGTTGATAAGACAACCAAACTCTTTGGAAACTATGATGTTGTGAAATCTAAGCTTGAAATGGAGTTGAAACCTACTTCAACCTTGAAGAGAAAGGATAAATTGGTGAGGAAGCTAAAAGAAATTTTTTGAGAAGGCATTGGAAATGATGATGAAGATGATACAGAAGAAGATGAAGAAAAAGAAGAAGAGCCACAAGCACAAGAACCACTTTCCTTAGCCCAAGGTATGGGTAAAGATGTAGAGGAAGAAGGTACCAAGAAAGAACAAGCTGAGAAAACACTAGCCAAACCTAGGGAAAAGAAAAGGAAGGATAAGGCACAATCTACAACACAAACAAAGAAGAAGAAAGAAATAAAACAAAGCCATACAAAGCCTATAGCCCAAGCTACTAGAGCTAGTACAAGGGCCACCACTAAAAAAGCTAAGGAACAAGCCAAGGAGAAGAAGAAGGCTATTGAGAAAATAGTTCATGTGTAGAAGAAACCAAGAAGAAAGTACATTGCACAACCTAAGATCGATGATGAAAAGATTGAGTTAGAGGACAATAGTCAATTTAGAGTGGTAACTCATGCTCCTAAATCTGATTTGGAAAACATTTGTGACAATGTTAGGGATAATGCTGACTTAACTAGATTGAAGAACATTGATTTTGGTAAATTGAGTAGAGAAGACCAAAATATGATTGAGGAATTAGTATATGCCATGATGGAAAACAATCTAGAATTCTCCACTTGAATTGGACAACATAATGCCTAAAGTGTTATAAACAATTATTGAGAATAAATAGCATTATTTTTTAAATCTTGAGAAGCAGATAAGGGAATCAACCCTTACAAAAGTGATGGCATAATTGTCAAGGGGGAAAAAAACCTAAAGAAAATAAGAAAAATGGTAGCAAATTTGTACCAAAGTATAGGGCATTTAGCATCTTACAAAGAAACATTGAGGATGTTATCAATAAGTCCACTAAAAGGTGAAATTTGATTTATGGCTTGACTACTGTCAAGAAAGGAGAAGAATATCCCTTTGAGGGAAGGAATGATAGAGAGGAAGAAAATAATAATGTTCAAGGAAGATGAAATAGTGATGGAAAAGGTATATACCACAATGGAGGAGGCACAATAGAAGAAGGATGAAATGACAATAGCTAAAGAGAAACAAATTGAGTATAGTGTGCAAGACACAAACTTGCTAGCACTAAGCCCTCTATATGACACAACTACACTTGTAGACAATGTAACAATGAAACATGTTTTTGATAGCTCAACTTAGAACATCAATCATTGACTACAAAGGATCTAAAGAAGATCCTTGAACAATCCACACTTCAACAAAACTTGTGTAATAATCCAGTATTGGTCGATGTAGATGAACTACAAAAAGTTGTAGCTAATATCACTATAGATAAGGTGAATACACAAGAACCATATTCTATCATCCCTATAGCTACAAGTGGAAAACCTCAAGTTCAAACATCAATTGATACATCTACAAAGGTTGACACCATAGTAAGAGTTGTCATAGTTGCACAAAAAACTTAGACTATAGAGGAGCCCACAAATGATTAAGTAGGACATATAGAGGTATCTATGCCTAGCACACAAACTCAAGGTGCAAAACAAATAATAGCGATTGATCAAGGAAAATTAGATGAAGATAAGGGCATCCCTAAGGAGAAGGATCAACAAGCTATTTAGACACAGGTAAATTTACCAACTACTAACACTCCTACTAATGTCCTTGAGAAGCTGAGCACTGAAGCAATACCACTTTAAATTTCAGCACCATGCTTGAGCTCATCCAAGGGTGCAAAGGTACTTCACTATGGTGACCAAACTATAGGTGAAGAAATAGTGATACCTAAGTATGACTATGCAACCATAACTCTAGAACAAATAAATCTAACTCAAGAGGCATTGGAAAGAAAGAAGAAATAAGAAATTCTCAAGAATAAGTACAAACAAAAGCAAGCACTTCATAAGATGAAGAAATCTTTTTAGATGCCTTTAATTTGTAGACACCTGATGAAACCAAGCACATATTGGAGAAATTGTTTGAAATTATGGAATAGGTGACACAGAAAGACCAAGAAACCAATGTTAAACTCTTGGAATGGTCTAAAAATAAGTTTCAAGGTAAAGTTAATGATAAAATATCGAGTGAGATAGCACTATCATAGGTGGAATTGGCTACAAAATGTGAAAAAGTAAAGAAGGTACTTGAGAATATATTCTCATTATATGAAAAATTGTGTGGTCCCACACTCTTCACATAAGAAATGAGCCAAAGGATTTTGAGTCGAGAAAGAAATTGAAAATTATCAAGTAGAAATTTGAAATTATCAGGTATGCAATTGCCATAAGATCTAGCTTAGAGTGAAAATTATTTTCATACAGTGCTCCATACCCAAAAGGAATTAGTTGCATTAATAGTACAAGAGGCCAACATCAAAGCAAAATTTTTGAATATTCAAGCCTCCCTCCCTTACCCCACATATGGAAATAGTCTATAAAGAACTAGCCTATGTAGAAATTTTATTGAAGAAAGATCCTAATCTATTCACTTTAGATGGCTTGCTTCATCTTGTAGCAGAGATAGCTATCCAAGTTAAATCCTTAGATGTTATAATAGACAACTAGGATGCTACTCTGAAGGTAATAATGGTAGTCCATAAGAATTTTTTTGACAAATACTTAATTTGTGTATAGACCCTTTGACATAAGTCTCAAAAATGGGGAGAAAGACATGAAAGGGGGAGAATATGCAAAATGGGGAAGAAAGATGAAAGGGGAGATAATCCAAAACAAGGAGAGAAAAAAAAGGGGGAGGAAACAAAAAAAGAGCTAAAAAAAGTAGAGTATATCAGATAGATAAAGAGTATCACCATTTTTTGGAAGAGTATCAACATGAGGCATGTCGGAGTTTTAAAAACTACTAATCAATAGAGATCCCCAATAGAAAAATGATAATACTTAAGCAACCTAAGGATTAGCCATTTCCTATTTTTAGTTACACATGCAAACCATTTGGATTGAATGTTAACAAAACCAAGAATGGTTTTCTTCTCTTTAGGCTCTATAAAACCAAGGTAGGTATACCTACGGGATGACTAAATCTGACTATTGTTTTATTAAAACTATCCTAGTTTCATTTTGATTCTCATCCTCAATCCATAAACAAATAGTTAATTTTAACATTTTAAACAAAATAGATCCCATAAAAAAGATTTGGTCATAAAATCTTCTGTACATCTGCAAGTATTGTTTACAATATTGGCTAGCTAAGGCTAGAATATTTCATGCAAACAAGTATTGACCAACATTGAAGATCTTCAGGAAATAAAAGTAAAATTGATTGTAATTTTGCATTTGATACCCATTTATGATCTATTTCTCTTTTAGCTGAATCACTTTGACCAATGCCTAATCTAGTAGGGCTCAGAGTTTACTACAAATCTATAAATCTAATTTGTTGCCTTACAAAAAATATTATCAGCAATTCTTACTGAAATCCATCATTCAAAATATCCTTCCCATTGCTATAGCAACCTTATAAAATTCATCAAAGCCCTTACTTAATTCATGGAATTAATAGTAGTGATGAAACGATATACAACCTAAAGGATTTCATTCAATTGCATAAGTTTTTACTCATACAACATCAAGATAATTGAGTAACCAAAAGTAGACAAAATTCAAAAAGAACTAATATGGGGACAACTCGTAATTTGTATTCATTTTCTTTGAAAATTTTATACACTTTGCAGTAAACTCAGAATGACCATAGGAAGAAACACATAGATCATTCTGTATTAATGTATTCCCATAAACTTATAGAGAAAATACATCATAAAACTTTCTCAAATTACTTGGGGCGAAAACAAACTATGTATTAGTAAAAGAATTAGAAATTGAACCCTTGTTCTAACCCTAGGATCTCACTTAAATATGTGAGCTAAAACAAGCTTCAAGCTTGGAAAACTTGACAAGCATCCAAAAAAACAAAACTTAATATAACAAAAAGTTAACACAACAACATATACTTTAAGTAGGCCCATTTTTGTTACATCAAAACAAGTTACTAGCTTTTCGATTCAACACCACTATTCTAAATCCTCTAAATATACTACCCTTAGGCTAGCCAATGATGATTCCTATGGTATTTCTACATCAAATTTTACCTTTGGATTTTCACTCTTATCACCTTGGATGGACAACATTACTTCTATCCTTGATTGTTTCTCTGTCACATCCACATCTTAGGCTTCTATAGCTATAACTACAGCTAACTGGTCATTGTTGTCTTCTTCTTTCTATTGGCCTTGTGTAATGGTGTCAATTATTTGAACCTCATCATCATACACCTCATCACTATCAATTTGAACTTCCTCAAACTATTCATCACAAGCTATATTAGGGATCCATTTGTCAAACAATGTGTCATTCAACCAATCAAACTGCACAATATCTTGTTGCCTTTTGATAACACATTTTGCCTCCCTATTAATATCAACAAATTCTTTTTAAAAAGAATTAAAGAATATTTGGGCTTTCACTATCTCTTCAATCATCGTAGCCCACATTCCATGCCCTATTTCATTTATAATTCTATTCATCCTTAAAAAAAATGCATCATCAAGTTCTTTTTCCCATTCATCTTTTTTTTTTTTCAAATTATTTCTCCTATCTAAGGCACGAGGAAAAAACCTAAACTTTTGGCTCTTATACTTGTTCAAGTAGCATACTATTATTCTTTGTAAATGAATCCTCCTATTGTAAAAATCAAAAAGCTCAAAAACAATATCAAAGGTCTTCTCAATTTGATCATAAGATGTTTGTATGATACAATAACACAAAAATATCATTTCTTTCTTCCTTCTCACCCACTTATTCACAATAGGCTTCAAAGGCTCATCACTGGCTTTCAATTCCTCCCAGATACTAATCACTCTAGCCAACTAATCATAGACTAGTGGCCATTAAATTTTGTCCCCCAAATATGTGAGAGCTTTTCTTAATTTATTTTCATATTTTGCCTCCAACTCCACATGTAATGCCCTTAGCTTGCTTTTTTCTTCTTCTAAGTCTTCTGCTGTGTAAAATTTTGGCCTTTGGGGTGTATTTGGTATTTTTATGAGGGGGGTGGATTTGAAAGGTTCAACTAAGGGGTGAGGGTATGTTATTCTTGGTGCTATAGACCTTCCTATTAATTTAGTTCCAAGCTCAATTCTCCTTTTCAACTCTTTATTGTAGGCCTCCAGAAGTGTTTCATATTTACTTTGTAATTCAAACATGACCTATTCTTCCTTCGTAATAGTGACCATTTTTTTTTAGATGAATCGAAATTCCAATGTGCCACCTATACATGAGAAGTATCAACAAATCTCCTTACAATTATGTTTCCTAGTAATCCAAACTCATCTGGTTGCGATAATGTGGCTCTGGACCCTCTTCTTAATGACCAACTAACCAATGTGGCTAATCCTCAACAAATGTAGTACCTTGGAAGTCCTTGTTATTCTGACCTTGCAAATTCAATTTATTTGAAATAGAATTGAAAACTAAGGCAATAGCAATATCCCAATTTGGTAACAACAAAATGCTACATGCCTTCACCATTTGTCTTCCCTCTTTAGGGCTTGTATTCTGAAATTCTATCATCATTTCTTCATTTATTTGGTTCTCAATGGAGGCTTCATCCATTTCTAGATGCTTTTTTTTCAACCTTCTACACCTTTCTTCAAAATTATTCATGTTTATCCTCCATGCAAATTGCTGGAAAGCCCTAGACTTTACAAAACTATCATCAACCAAAAATTGATGACTTTCCTATTCCAAAACAAGGTCCAATTTTGTACCTCTATAGTCAGCTATTGTTAGATCAAACTTGGTGGAGGAGGTTCTTAAGGGTTACCCTCATCTAACTCTACTTGAGTAATAAAAATGCCTCCTTGTGATCCAATCTACTCAATTTTCTCACTAGTGAGTTGTTGTTCACCAATCCTTAAAGGGGATTGAGTGAGTGAATGTTCCTCAACTTGAGGAATCTTTTCTTTCATTACCTTCTACCTCTTCGGAGAAGGTTCATTAGGTCTCTCATCTTGGACTATACTAGTGGATCCCATTATTTGTTTGCCCTTCTCCACAGGAGCCCTTTTATTCTGAATCACAATATAACATGGTTTCTTTTGAATAATTATTTGACCAACTCCTATATTGGGAGTGAAAGCCAACCTCCTCATGACCTCTTTGGCCTTATTAGGGTAAGAATCAATAAAAAATTGTTTCTTCTCATTCATAGCTTCCATTATTTTAGGGAAGATATTCATTAACTTATTTACTTTATCAGCCTTTGTATTAGCATTATCTAAAGGATCATATTTGTGATCAATACAATGAATGAATTCTAAAACATGGGAATAAACTCTCCATTTTTCCTTTTTAGTTTCTTGTTGCTACAATTAGATTTCATTCCTTATAATGTCCTTTGGATAATATGAATCATGTTTGATCTGACCTAATTTAATCCTATGCCTCAAAGTTCAATTAAAAAATCCTTCAGTATCACAAAAATGGGGATGGGAGACAACCATTTTATACTGATCCAAAATTTTATGTAAAAAGATCCAACCCCCTTTAGTAATCACAAACTAGTGTGCCACATTGCAAGTAGGAAAAAGGGATCCTAGTGACCTTTTCAAAAGAAACATCTCCTCCACTCCTTCTAACTACCACAAAACATCAACCATTTCTACTTTTAAAGGTAGTTGGTAGGGAAAAACATGATGGCTCCCCCTAAAACCATAGATTCTGAAAATAGTAGAAACAGAGTAAGGAATGATATCTCTCCAATTGTGTGAATCTTTCAAATTATGGGGGTTGTCCATAGGCCTAATGAGATTCATTAGTGCCTTAGGGATCCTAGGATTGTCATTTAATATGATGCATCTCAATTTAGAAGCAAAATACCTATCAAATCTGACAAAGCTAGCATTATCTACATCCTAGTTCATATTTGCACTCCACAACTAGACTAGCAGTGCTTCCCCATTCTTCCCCATTCTTCTCCTTGTTCAATTCCATCTATTTACCAAAATAGGCCACCCCTTTAAACAAGAACATATGCATCAATAGAGAATAGTGCCCAAATGTCTTTTCCACTTTCCCTTTGGTAATTCCAACCAAACCAAAATGGATTTCTTTAGCTAAAAAGGAACCAAAATAAAAAATAACATCTACACCAGAAGAAGTGATTTGCACCACCATATACATAAGGCCAATAGGCATGAAATCCTAGTCGTCGTCACCAAAAACATGACATAGGGTCCTATATATCTCTAGAACCCAAGAAGTAAAAAGACTCTTCTTAAAAGGTTCCCTCAAGGCTGCAATGATCACTGGAAAAGTTCCTATTGTACCATTGTGTGCCCTTAATGAACCTCCCCTAATTACATCCCTCTTTACCTTGTATTCATTTTCTAGTTTTGACAAATTAATTGACACATGATAATTTGACAATGGCTCTAGGTGGAAAACCTCCCTAATTTCCTCAGGATTGATTGAGATTAGAGGCACAACAATACTTCTTCTCACCACCCTAATAGCTTGGTCATAGTTCTTGGCAATGGTTTCAAGAAAATCATAATCCATGAAAAGACTTGGAACTACTAGATTTCCCAAATCAAAATTCTAGACGTTAGCATGAAGGGCAAACAATTTCCTTTCTCAAAACAATTTTTTGAACAAAACAAGACCAATTTTTGTAGTTGTTGCATCCCTAACCTAGTTCCCTTTGTCATATAGGCCATCAACAATTTTAAACCTAGGGTTTAAGGAAATTAACTTCTTAACTTGTGCTATTTCCATAGTGGATTCTGGGAGTAATTCTAGCAGTTTGTCATGAACATTCCTATCCATATAATTTACTTGCCCAAAAAATGCTTTCTTAGGAGGCATCTTGACTATAATTCACAAGGATTGGAAGGCTACAAAAGTTATAATATGAGTACTTACTTGATTTTCCAAAATTGTTCTTCTCAAAACCTCTTCAATAACTCATGAATAGGGAGGATTGCTTCACGTCCTTGCTAGGCTTATCAGAATATCATTAGTGAGCTCTGCTGCTTAGAAAATGTGAAATCTTTGTTTGTGTGAGACTAGAAATGGTAAAATCTCCTATATTATACTCTATTTTTCTCGCACATGAAGCTTTCATTCATCATAAATGCACAGAATTGAAAAATAGGGTGGCATCATATTTTCTTTTGAATTTGTGTGGTTGATCATTGAAAAATCCTATGATCCAAGAAAGAAGACTAGGCTATCTCACCTTTCTCCCTAACATGTTGGTAGTCAAAAAAATAAAATGCTTCTATCTGTACCTTTCCTTCAATGTTGGCATTTCAGTCTGGGCCCACTAATGACTGGGGACATGTGTCATCAAGTCATTACCTCGCTATGCATAACTTTTGAGCATCTTGCTATAGTGAGATAGCGATAACTATTGATGTTTCTTTGATCGTGTGGCAAATATTTTATATGAATCTTATGGGAAATATGGTGGGTCATTCACTATCTTGCTATACATAATCTTCATGCAGCTCTTTATAGTAAGATAGTGATGATCGTAGATTGGAGGTTGATCTAAGGGCATGGAAATTGCATGAATCTTTTAAGTTGTGGTGGGATCCATACTCACTACCTCACTATAAATGAATAGTACACATCTGTCCATAGTGAGATAGCGAGTATCTTTGATCCATACTTGATTTGACTATTAGAATTATTCACATGTTATATATATATATATATATAATTCTAATTCCCAGTGACATCACACCCCCTTGGCTTTGCCATGTTTTTATTTTTCAGCCAGGTCGCTACTTTACTACTGGTGAAAATTGCTTACTTTCAAGTAGCAACATAGCAACTTCCAACAACCCATCAAAAATTAGCACTGGGAAAATTAAAAATAGAATAACCATGACTAATTTGACTATCATGGAAATAAAGGCATATTTTGTAAGATATCTTCCTCGGGATCCTCAAAATCACTGCCCATTTTAAAAGAACACCATCTTTTGTAATATCTGGGCACTCTCCATGTTGCTACTGAGAAAATTGATGATTTTCTAGTTGTGAAGTAGCGACCTTCGGTAGATATTGAATTCTAGTGATGGAGAGTACATAACATAGTAATTGAAACTTCACCAATTAATATTGTTGTTAGAGAAGATGGTTGTGCATACTTATGAGACTACATTGGAATTCCACTATCACATCAACGTTGAAAAATTTGGCTACTTTCTTTATATTCTAAGCACTCACTATGTCGCTACCAATAGAGTACTTAGATTTTCTAGTCATGATTTAGTGACTTGCTAGGATATCTTAGGTTCTAGTGAGACCACTTGTGAATTTTTTTGTGTGCATCCTTTCTGATACTAACAACACTAGGACAGAGCATGTGACCATAATGTTTTCAAACTGATACACTTCTCTAGTGCCGGACTATAATATTAGTACCATGATAGTGTTCTCTGATGGTTGCTACATCACTATAGTAAATAGCCTTGCAAATTTTTATAGCAAGTACATGACATCCTTGGATCCAAAAAAGATCTAACAGTAGGAAAAGACCTTTCAAAAGGACACAATAGTGACTTCAAAGTAGGAAAAAAAAGAATATTCTACTATTTTTTAATAAACTTTGCACCTAGCTAATTTTTTTAAAAAAAGTAAGACCTAGGGTTTTACACAAGTTTTAAAGGATATCAAAATACAAGACCGAAAACCTGAAACCCTAGGAACAAATAAAAGGAATCATACCTAATTTTTACACCATGATTTTAAGAAATTTTGCTATGTAAAACATCAGATCAACATTGGCTCTGTCTAGGGATGATAAACTATATGAGTCTATGCAAGAATTCAGAAGCTTTGGGAAAGCAAACCACAAACTTGATACAACAATGACAACTTCTTTAGAAAACACAAGACAAAACATAGAAACAAGGAAAAACCACTATATAGGGATATTTATGAGGATTTACAATATACACAAAAATGTACAAGGGAAAGAGGAAACCCTAAAGCTAATGTTCATGGAAAATATATACTTTTATGAAAAGTGTCTCTTCAAGAACTATCCTTGAACTAGCAGTTCTAGAATGTTGTGTGATAAATCCTTGATGATATAAGAATCTTCTCCCCATGCACTTTTAATTAAATAGGGACCTAGCTAGACAGGATCAAATTGACCATGTTTTCCTTTATTCTTAATTCTTGCATTCCACATTAGGACTAAATCTCCATTAGCAAACTTTTTGCTCACTGTCCTTTTATCATTTAATGTCTTAACTTGTAGTTGCAACTTTTGATTCCTAAGAGATGCTTCTTTTCTAGTTTTTGCTAACCCTACAAGCTCATCCAACCTTTCTTTCATATCATTTGTAATATCTTCATCATACAACTTGATGTAATTATAGAGTCCCACTAAATTATTTTGAGGCATCCTTACCTAAATTCCATATACTAGATCAAAAGGAGCTACTCCAATGGCTTTTTTTATAGTCACTCTATTAGCCCATATTGCAAGTTGCAACTTAGAGTCCCATACCTTCTGGTTTTTGTCCAAGGTCCTCTTAATAATTTTTAACAAGCTTTTATTTTTGGATTTAGCCTGTCCATTACCTTGTGCATGATATGGGGAGGATGTTGATCTAGTTATTCCATATTTTTCATAGAACTTTATAAATTCCCCAGACATAAAACACATGTAATTATCTGTCACAATTCTTTAAGGGAAACCAAATCTAGAAATAATATTACTAAGAAAGAAATTGTTGACAACTTTACTTGTTGCATTTCTTATGGGGATAGCCTTTACCCATTTTGTAAAGTAGTCAGTAGCAACTAGAATCTAAGAATAGCCAGTACTAGATTTAGGAGAGATCTCACCTATGAAATCCATACCCCACTACTAAAAAGGTGCTTGAACCTCAACTAGATTTAAAGGAGTATTGCTTGAAAATTTTAGTTTTCTAGCAAACCTTTGACAAGAATCACACTTCCTAACCATGATTTGAGCATCCTTGAAAAGGGATGGCCACTAGAATCTAGCTCTAATTACCTTGTGTGTAGTGGTTTTAGCCATATAATGTCCCCTACACACTGCCGTATGCTTCTCACTTAGAATTTCTTTGGCCTTTTCTTGATCAAGACATTTCAGCAATATTTTCTCAAAATTTCTCCAACACAAACTGCCTTGGATAATTATGTACCTAATGGCTTGTAATTTAGTGCTTCTCTTCTCATTTTTAATCAGATAAGATGGAGCTTCCATGTGTTGTAGGTAGTGGATAATATGTGCATACCAGTCACAATGATTCATGTCACATAAATTAGATTTGAGGTCATCTGTCACCACATTTATCTGATTAGCATCTAAGTTAGATTGAGCCATGAATTTTGCTAATCCTTGACCTCTTACCAAATTTTTTATCTATATCTCAATGTTGAAATCTTGGATCCTATTGATCCACCTACATCTTCTTCCTGATACTTCTTGCTGAGAAAAAATATCCTTCACAGTAGCACTAGGCACAAATGCAATGATAATAGCTCCTATCAAATAGCAACTAAATGCCTTAAAAACCTTTACTAAAGCATATTCTTGTTTTTCATTTATCTCATATTTTAGTTAAGTGGGCTATAGTGATTTACTAAAGAAAGTAATGGGTTTTTCATATCCCTCCTCATTTTTTTCCAGCAGAACTACACTATAGTGTGGAAAGATGCAAAAGAAAATATGTACATTCTCTTAGTGTAATCAGGAGTCCTTGGGACTAGAGCATTCTTTATAGTAGTTTTAATATCTTGAAATGCCTATGAAGGCTCACCATTCCAATTTATAGTGGCTCCTTTCTTGACCATTTTAGAAATAGGCCTACTAATTTCAACAAAGTTAATAAAAAACCTTCTTAAGAAGTTGACTTGCCCAAAGAAAGATTGACACTATCAATGCTCAATCTAACTTAGATTGACACTATAAAGATTGACTTTATCAATGTCTGCTACTCTTTTAGGATATATCTTTACCCCATCCTTTGACACTGTGTGTCCCAATAACTTACTTTCAATTACCCCAAATGCACATTTCTTAGGTTTTATTGACACTCCATATTCCAATGCTTTGATAAAAATATTTTAGAAAATGCCTATAGTGGTATTTAGCATTCCTATAATAAGCTATGAGGCCATCTTGATATACCACCATAAAATTATTTATATACTCATGAAAAGCCACATGCATGGCTCTTTGGAATGTGGCACCTACATTAATCAAACCAAATGGCATTCTTACATACACATAGGTTCCCTAGGGAGTTGTAAATGCTATTTTGAATTGCTCTTCTTCCTTCACTAGTACTTGGTTATACCCTATGAATCAATTCATATTTGACATAAGTTCAGATAGTATTCCCTACTGCAACATAGATTCCATATTGGGTAACCCATAATTATCTTTTAGGGAAGCAATATTCAAATTTTTGAAATCTACACAAAGTTTGATATCTCCATTCCTTTTTCTAATAGGTACTAAATCAGAGACCCAAGTGGAATTTTTGATAGGTTTAATGATTCCCCCATCCCTTAACTTCATTAGTTCCTCTTGTATTCTAGGGGCCAAAGTAGGATTAACTGGTCTCTTTTTTTGCCTAAAGGGTTTGACATTATCCTTCAGATGTATGACATGCTAAAAAAGGTCTTCTCTATAAGCCTTTAAATCATCATATGCCCAAGCAAAGACATGTCTATACTTTCTCAACAAGTCAACCAGAGGCTTTCTAATTTTATTTGACCAATATAAACATTCTTAGGGGCCTCATTGGTACCCAAATTTATCTCTTCTAGCTCTTGAGGTTTATAGTATTTAGCACTGGGCTTTACCCTATCTTGGTTATCAAACATATTCTCCAAAACAACCAAACCTTTAGGTACTTTATTAGTTTTTAACTATATAACCTCTTGACCAAAAATTGTTTCCCTCCCATCTATGGTCTCAACCAAGTCAGTGCAATCTAGTTCTTGTCCATGGTATTTATTCTCATTTAGCAAGAAATTCACAATGTCTTTATAATCTTCAAAGAATTTCCAATGCTCAATGTTATCAGGTATTGATGGTCTATTTTGAACTTCTTCAATTTATTATATCAATGCAAATGATATCAAATGTGGCTTAATTGCTACATTTTCCAATAGGTCAACCATCTTATTCCAAGTCCTATCCCTCCATGAGCTACCAAATGCATCAAAGAATTCTATTTGATCCCAAATAGCATTTCTATACTGCTTTAATATTTTATTTTTGGATGCATAAGTTTCTTTTATCTGAGAGATAGTCAATTTAGAATTTCCTATTACATGTAATTTCTTAATTCCATGGTGGGTAGCAAATTTCAACCCTAACAATAGTGCTTCATACTTAGCTATATTATTATTACATGAAAAATTCAAGGTAAAAGAATATCTAAAAGTGTTTTTCTCTGGAGAAACAAAAACTACCCCTACCCCTGCACCTTCTTTAGAACTAGCCCCATCAAAGAACATTGTCCATAATATTGGTGAGTCGATACAATACTCAACTTCATGTTCAATAATAGTATGAAAATCCTCAACTTCTTGAATAATCAATTCAGCTCTGAATGCATTCACACTATTATCTAGGAGACAAGTGACATCTTTGTCAATTTCTTCCCCTAAAATGTGACTAACCCTTGGCTCTCTATTTACCTTGACAACTTTATCTCCAATGTGAAAAGTAGTATATGTCAAGTCACATTGCAGACTACCTCCCATAGAAATACTCCATTTCCTAGAAAGAAACATTCCATAGTGTGGAGGTATATCCAATACAAGGACTGACATGGTCAACTCTACCTCAGGATATGCAACTAGTTTAAATGGTAAAGCATTTATGGCACCTATGACTGGGACTTCCCTAGCATCCATACCTCTACATCTATATTTTGTAGTGTTTACTTTCAATCCTAAGGCTTCCATTACTTTGAAAGGCATTATGGTGTTAAAGGCTCCTGAGTCTATCATGAATGTTTAAAGGGTCTTCCCTTTTATAATTAGACTAAGAAAGAATGGGTAAATTTCTTCTATGTATGCTACTAATGAGTCATCCAAGAACATTAGGGGAAATCTGGGACATGATACCACTATCTTCTATTACTAATGGGATCTATTGGTAACACTTTGTTCTACATTGTTATTGCTATTTCCTATCCTTCCCAACCATGACAAGGCTTTACTCTTATGCTCTATAATTCTAAAGTGTTTATAAAGGTACCTTAATAGTGATTTTGGATAACATGGATATCATATCAATTGTCTTAGACATAGTGGGTTTAACAATCATACATGGAGTAGGAGCCTTCTAAGTAGTAGGGTTTTCCATTTGCTTGGAATTATTAGATCCTGATCCCTTCTCTTGCATACTTAATTTTGTTGTCTCATTAGCTTGGAACTACACTTTCTTCTTAAGTTCCCACTTCTTAGTTTTAATATCTTTAACCTTGATTATCTCTATACTAGCCTTCTTATCTTCATCTTTCATCTTATGTGTGATATCTTTTATGAATATACTAGAAGGCTTCCCAACTTCATTTTTAAGTGTTCTATTCCTCAAATTATAATTACTGTGTACTTGGGAGATCATTTCTACAGTGATTCTATCAATTTCTTCTTCATAAGGCATTCTTAAACTTACATGACCAAGTTTAGATGATGTAACACACACCTAATCTTCATCACAACCTTCATTGTCTAAAAATACTTGTTGATGATGTAATTGATAAGAAATTTTCTTATTCTCCAAATCACTTTCTATTTCTTCTAAATCAAAATCAACATAATCACTACACATGCTTACCATATTACAAATTACATCATCATGACTCTTCTCCTCTTCATCCTTCTCAATTTGTAAACTATGATCAGAAAAAAATAACTGAGCAACTACACAATACTCTGCTAAGTGGGCTGATTGACAAATAATACACCATGTCACATTATCATTCATATTTTCTACACTTCTTTGCAGAGGATCTGGTATACCCTTATCTTTTACATTTTGAGTCTGGTTAGGGATTGGTTTGCCATCCTTCCATTGGGTAGTATAAGGGTTAATTCTGCATTCTAGGTTGTTTATTGAAATTGCTATTGTTCACAAGGGTTTTCTCAGCAACATTTGGCTTATTAAAACTAGTGGGATTCATCTTTTTAAGCAATTCCAACACCTAGTCTATTGAAGGTTCTTCTTTCTTTTTTTCCTATAGGAGTTTTATCACCCTCCCTTTTGTTGTTATTCTTGGGATTGGAAAGCTTTGGGTCATCTCTCCTACCCAATTTTCTAGATGCTTTCCTATTATTCTCAATATTTATTGCAACTTTATTGGCATCCCTTAACATTTTAGGATCCTTATCCCTTAATTGATAAGCCATTTTGCTACCAAAAGCATTAAAATATGTTGTAAGTAAAACATCCTCATTCAACCTCATAACTTGAAACAACTTGTACTACCTTTCTAGAATCTTACATTGAAGTCAAATGTAGACTCATCAGGATTCTTCTTGATGTTATTGAATTCATTTAGCATGAATCATGCATTGGTGTTGTCTCCATACAGCTCCTTGAACAATTTTTCCAAGTCACTCCAAGAGGTAATACTATCATCTAGTAACCTTCTGAACCAATCTCTTGTGTCCTCAGTGAGTGAATAAAACCTTCATGACCACATCCTCATGTTCCACTTCATAATCATTTAACATGTCTATGAAAAATCTCAAATGTTCTTCACCAATAACGACATTATTTCTAGAAAACTTAACCACTTTATCTATTAAATTAAAAGATATGGGATGTGGAGCACTAGGAATACTTACAAATCATATTTTTCTATACTTTGTCATGTATATGGGTTTCTTATTGAAAATAGGAACGTTTGAGGTGCTTGCTATGTTGGCTTGGTTTAGAGGAACACTTTATGATTGTTGAGGTTGGACAATAGGGGCTTGAGTATGAATGGTGGATGATGAGGTCAGAGTAGATTAAGATACTCCCTAAATTGAAATCATTAGATCACTAGCAAGGATAGAAGTTGTAGATGGGGTGGAGAGATTTTTCCATGAGGCTAATGTAGAATTAGACTTAATGAACTAGATTTTTCTCCTAGTTTCTATAGCTTAAGCTTCATTTTCCACCTTCTCAAGCTCTTTTGCAAGATCTTCCTTCTCTTTTCTAGCCTTCTCCAGATCTAGATCTAATTTTTACATGGAAGGTTTTATGGGTTTGCTTGGTTGAGCTTGAGGTTCATTTATTTGGACTCCTATAGCTTTACCCTTTCCTTTGTCTACAACTTTCACAATGGGTTCTATAGGATTTACTTGGATAGGTTTAAAATCTTGGACTTGAGTAATAATTGGTTCTTGCTTTTGATTTAGGTATTTTTCTTGTTCTTGAACTTTAGCTCTCAGACTATCTATGTCTCCAAATGCATAAGTAGGGAGAGTTGTAGTGTTCTCTTCTAACTTTTTATTCTATTCTTTCAAGGTAGCCATCCTTCTTAATAGAGTTTCTCCTTCTATTATAGCATCCAAGGTGGCTTCATCCTTCTCTTTTTCAAGATGAATGCACTTAGCTTCTTCCTTGGCAACCCATTTTTTCAAAAATCCTATCTCTAATTGTACTTTTGTAGGATCTACATAAGTAGCTTCTAAGTCAATAGGGTCATCTAGATCTATAAGATTTGGTTTAGAATATGGGACTATTTTAGGATTAGAAGGATCACTAGAAGAACTTCTGTGTCCTAACCTATGATGCATTTCAGCTATGAGACCTAGTCTAGGGCATATATTCCCTACTCATGACATATCCTTATCTTGATATGCTCTTTCATTTAGTACTGGGGTACTAAAAATTCCTCCTAAGAATCTTGTGGTTTTATATTTAGAGCTAAGTGAAGAAGATTCTCTCCCTATCACTGGTTGATACTACGAATTAATGGATACACTACCTTTGGGTTTCTAAGTGGGATTTGGATATATCCTTTCCTTATTTAGGTTCTTCCTACCACATTTTGCTAAATTAATATACATTGGTTCATCAAGATGGGCTCTTGTGTAAGGTCTTGTGTTTCTCCTTTTTTCAACCATACTCACTCTTTATAAGATTAGCACTAGCTCCAAAACCTTGACTAAGTCACCACCCTATTCTAGGTAAATACAACAATTATATTTATTCCTAACTTCAAGGAAGAACACAAATAGAAATAGAAATACCCAGATGGACCAATCACTAATATTATAAGACTGCAACTCTTGCTTTGTAGATAAGACACTTGGAAAGGTTGGATACATCAGTGTATCTTTGTGGTAGTATGGATTTTTTCTTTCATTATTTTTAAATTCTCAAGGTTTGTCGCTAAAACATCCCCTTATAACCATAGGAAAACATTAAATAATCTGACACACATGTACACAACGGGACCCAAAGAAACTACGATACTTTTCACAAATGTGTTGGACAACTCCCTGGTAGAGTCACCATTTTGTTGGAGTTTTAAAAACTACTGAGCAATAGAGAGCCTCAATTCCAAAATGGTAAAATTTAAGCAACCTAAGGATTAGCCATTTCCTATTTTTAGTTACACATGCAAACCATTTGGATCCAACACTAACAAAACCAAGAATGGTTTTCTTCTCTTTAGGCTCTATAAAACCAAGGTGGGTATACCTAAGGAATGACTCAATCTAACTATTGTTGTATAAAAATTATCTTAGTTTCATTCTAATTATCATCCTCAATCCATAAAAACATAGCTAATTCTAACATTTTAAATAGAATACATCCCATATAATAGATTTGGTCATAAAATCTTCTATAGATCTACAAGTATTCTTTACAATGGTGACTAACTAAGGTTAGAATATTTCATGCAAACAAGTATTGACCAACTTTGAAGATCTTTAGGAAATAAAAGTAAAATTGATTATAATTTTGCATTTGATACCCATTTATGATCTATTTCTCTTTTAGCTAAATCAATTTGACCAGTGCCTAATCCAGTAGGTCTTAGAGCCTACTATAAATCTATAAATCTAATTTGTTGCCTTACAACAAATATTATTAGCAATTCTTACTAGAATCCATCATTCAAAACATCCTTTCCATTACTACAGTCACCTTATCAAATTCATCAAAGCCCTTACTTAATTCATTAAAATAATAGTAGTGATGAAAAGATATACAACCTAAAGGATTACATTCAATTACAAAAGTTTTTACTGATACAACATCAAGATAACTGAGTAACCAAAAGGAGAAAAAATTCAAAAAGAATAGATATGGGAATAGCTCATAATTTGTATTCATTTTCTTTGAAAATTGTATACACTTTGTAGTAAACTCACAATGACCATAGGAAGAAACACATAGATCATGCTATATTAATGTATTCCCATAAACTTATAGAGAAAATATATCATAAAGATTTCTCAAATTACTTGGACCAAAAACAAACTAAGTATGACTAAAAGCATTAAAAATCAGACCCTTGTTCTAGCCTTGGGATCTCACTTAAATATGTGAGATGCAACAAGCTTCAAGCTTGGAAAACTTAACAAGTGTCTAGAAAAACAAAACTCAATATAATATCAAGTTAACACAACAATATGTACTTTAGTTAGGCCCATTTCTATTACATCAAAATAAGTTACTGGCTTTTTGATTCGCCACCACTATTCTAAATCCTATGAATCTGCTCTCCTCAGGCTGGAAAACGATGAGTCCTATGGTATTTCTACATCAACCTTTACATTTGAATTTTCACTATCTTACCTTGGACAAACAACATTACTTTTATCCTTGATTGTTTCTCTTTCATGTCCACATCATGGGCTTCTATAGCTATAACTAGAGCTAACTGGTCATTCTTGTTTTCTTCCTTCTATTGGCCTTTTGTAATGGTGTCAATAATTTGAACCTCATCATCCTACAAATCATCACTATCATTTTAAACTTCCTCAAAATATTCATCAGGAAATCATCACTATCATTTTAAACTTCCTCAAAATATTCATCAGGAGCTATATCAGCCATCCATTTGTCAAACAATGTGTCATTCGGCCAATCAAACTATAGAATATATTGTTGCCTTTTGATAACACATTATGCCTCCTTTTTGATATCAACAAAATTTTTTTTTAAAGAATCAAAGAAAATTTTGGCTTTCACTATCTATTTAGTTGTGGTATCCCACCATGCATGCCTTATTTCATTTATAATTCTATTCCTCTTTAAATGAAATACATCATCATGTTCTTTTGCCCATTCATCTCTATGTTTCAAATTATTTCTCCTATCTAAGGCATGAGGAAACAAACTAAAATTTTGATGCTTGTACTTGTTCAAGTAGCCTACTATTATTCTTTGTAAATGAGTCCTCATATTGTCAAAATCAAAAATATCAAAAACAATATCAAAGGTCTTCTCAATTTGATCATAATAAGTTTTTATGATAGAGTAACACAAAAATATTATTTCTTTCTTCCTTCTCACCCACTTATTCACAATTGGCTTCAAAGCCTCATCACTAGCTTTGAATTCCTCCTAGATATTGATCACTCTAGCCAATTGATCATAGACTAGTGGCCATTCAATTTTGTCCCCCAAATATGTGAGAGCTTTTCTTAATTTATCTTCATATTTTTCCTCCAACTCCACATGTAATCCCCATAGCTTGCATTTTTCTTCTTCAAAATCTTCCGCTATGTAATATTTCAGCCTTTGGGGTGCACCTAGTATTTCTATGAGGGGGGTGGATCTGAAAGGTTCAACTAGGGGGTGAGGGTATGCTATTCTTGATCCTGTAGACCTTCCCATCAATTTATTCTCAAGATCAATTCTCCTTTTCACCTCTTTATTGTAGGTCTCTAGAAGTGTTTTATATTTACTTTATAATTCAAACATGGCCTATTCTTCCTTCTTAGTAGTGGCCAAAACAAATTGGGATGAATCCACATTCCAGTGTCCTACCTGTACATGAGAAGTATCAACAACTCTCCTTACAATTATGTTTCCCATTAATCTAGACTCATCTGGTTGTCATAATGTGGCTCTAGACCCTCTTCTTAATGACCAACTAACCAATGTAGTTTGATCCTCAATAGATGTAGTACCTTCAAAGTCCTTTCTATTCTAATCTTGCAAATTCAATTTATTTGAAATAGTATTGAAAACTAAGGCATCAACAATATCCCAATTTGGTAACAACAAAATGATACATGCCTTCACCATTTGTCTTCCCTCTTTAGCGCTTATATTATGAAATTCTCTCATCATTTCTTCTTTTGTTTGGTTCTCAATGGAGGCTTCATCCATTTTTGGATGCTCTATTTTCAACCTTTTACACCTTTCTTCAAAATTATTCATGCTTGTCCTCCATGCAAATTTCTAGAAAGCCCTAGACTTTACAGAACTGTCATCAGCCAAAAATTGATGACATTCCTATTCTAACACAAGCTCCATTTCCCTACCTCTATAGTAAGCTATTGCTAGATCCAAACTTGGTGGAGGATTTTCTTGAGGGTTACCCTCATCTAACTCTGGTTGAGTAATAAAAATATCTCCTTTCAATCCAATCTACTCAATTTTCTCACTAGTGAGCTACTCTTCTCCAATCCTTAAAGGGGATTGAGTGGGTGAATATCCCTAAATTTGATGATTCTTTTCTTTCATTACCTTCTGCCTCTTGGGAGAAGGTTCATTAGGTCTCTCCTCTTGGACTATACTGGTGAATCCCATTATTTGCTTGTCCTTATCCACAGGAGCCATTTTATTCAAAATCATAGTATAACCTAGTTTCTTTTGAACCATTAATTTGACCAACTCTTATATTGGGAGTCAAAGCCAGCCTTGTCATGACCTCTCTGGCCTTATTAGGTTAAGAATCAATAAAAAAATATTTCTTCTCATTCACAGCTTCCATTATTTCATGGAAGATATTCATGAGCTTATTTACTTTATTAGCATTTGTATTAGCATTATCTAGAGGATCATATTTTTTATCAAAACAATAAATATATTCTAAAACTTGGGAATAAACTCTCCATTTTTCCTTTTTAGTTTCCTGTTCCTACAATGAGGATTCATTCCTTATAATGTCCTCTATAGAATATGAATCATGTTTTATTTGACCTAATTTAATCCCATGCCTCAAAGTTTGATTAAAAAATCCTTCAGCATCACAAAAACAGGGATGGGAGACAACCATTTTATACTGATCCAAAATTTTATGTAAAAGGATCCAACCCCCTTTGGTAATCACAAACTAGTGTGCCATAGTGAAAGTAAGAAAAATGGACCCCAATGACTAGATCAAGAGAAACATCTCCTCTACTCCTCCTAATTGCCACAAAACTTCAGCCATTCCTAATTTTAAAGGTACTTTATAGGGAAAAACATGAGGGCTCACCATAAAACAATAGATTCTAAAAATAGTAGAAATAGAATAAGGAATGATATCTCTCCAATTGTGTGAAACTTTTAATTTATGGGGGTTGTCCATAGGCCTAATGAGGTTCATTAGTGCCTTAGGGATCCTAGGATTGTCACTTAATATGAGACATCTCAATTTAAAAGAAAAATGCCTATCAAATCTAACAAAACTAGCATTATCTACATCTGAGGTCATATCTGCACTCCACAAGTATACTAGCAGTGTTTCCCCATTCTCCTCTTTGTTCAATTCCATCTCTTTACTAAAATAGGTCACCCCTTTAAACAAGAACATATGCATCAACAAAGAATAGTGCCCAAATGTCTTTTCCACTTTCCCTTTGGCAATTCCAACCAAACCAACATGGATTTCTTTAGCTAAAAAGGAAGAAAAATAAAAAATAACATCTACATCAAAAGAAGCAATTTTTACGATCAGATACATAAGGCCAATAGGCGTGAAATCCTACTTTTCTTCACCAAAAACATGACACAGGGTCATGTATAACTCTACAACTTGAGAAGTGAAAAGATTGTTCTTAAAAGGTTCCCTTGATGCTATAGTGATCGCTAGCAAAGTTTTTATTGTGCTAATGTGTGTCCTCAGTGCACCTCCCCTAATCACATCCTTCTTTTCCTCGTACTCATTTTCTAGTTTTGACAAATTAATTGGCACATGATAATTTGTCAATGCCTCTAGGTAAAAAACCTCCCTAATTACCCCAGGACTGATTGAGATAAGAGGCACACCATCAATTCTTCTCACCACCCTAATAGCTTGGTCATAGTTCTTAGCAATGGTTTCAAGAAAATCATAATCCATGAAAATAGTTGGAATTACTAGCTTTCCCAAATCACTATTCAGATGTTAGCATGAGGGGCAAACAAATTCCTTTCTAAAAATCATTTTTTGAAAAAAATGATATTAGTTTGTGTAGTTGTTACATTCCTAACCCAGTTCCCTTTGTCATACAGGCCATCAACAATCTTAAGCCTAGGGTTTAAGGAAATTAACTTATTAACTTGTGCAGGTTCAGTAGTGGATTCTGGGAGTAATTCTAGCAGATCATCATGAACATTCCCTTCCATATAATTTACTTGCCCAGAAAATGTTTTCCTAAGAGGCATATTGAGTGTGATTCACAAGGACTAGAAGGCTACAAAGGTTATAATATGAGTACTTACTTGATTTTCAAAAAGTGTTCTTCTCCAAACCTCTTCAATAACTCATGAATAGGGAGGATTGCTTCACATCTTTGCTAGGCTTATCACAATATCATTAGTGGGCTTTGGTGCTCAGAAAATGTGAAATCTTTGTTTGTGTGAGACTAGAAATGTTAAAATCTCCTATATTATACTCTTTCTTTCTTGCACCTTGAAGCTTTCATTCATCATAAATGCACAGAATTGAAAAAAAAGGTGGCATCATATTTCCTTTTGAAATTGCATCGTTGATCCTCAAAAAATCCTATGATCCAAGAGAGAAGACTAGGCTGACTCACCTTTCTCCCTAACACACTGGTAGTCAAACCAATAAAATGCTTCCATTTGTACCTTTCCTTCAATGTTGGCATTTTAGTCTAGACCCACTGATGACTGGGGACACGTGTCATCAAGTCATTACCTCGCTATGCATAGCTTTCGAGCATCTTGCTATAGTGAGATAGTGATAAGCATTGATACTAGTTTGATTGTGTGGCAAATATTTGATATGAATCTTATAGGAAATATGGTGGGTCCCTCATTCGCTATCTTTCTATACATATTCTTCATGAAACTCTTCATAGCAGGATAGTGATGGCCATAGATTGGAGGTTGATCTGAGGGCATGAAAATTGCATGAAGCTTTTAAGTTGTGGTGGGACCCATACTTTCTACCTCACTATAAATAAAAAGTGCACATCTTTCCATAGCGAGATATTAAGTATCATTTATCCATGCTTGATCTGATGATAAGAATTCCTCGCATGTTTTATGCATGTGGCATGGGTCCAAGTACTATTGATTTTGAGCTAGCTTAACATGATGGCGTATATATATATATATAATTCTAATTCCCAATGACATCACACCCTGTTGGCTTTTCCATGTTGTTTTTTTTTAGCCTGGTCGCTACTTCGCTACAAGTGAAAATTGCTGACTTTTAGGTAGTGACATAGTGCCTTTTGACAACCCATCAAAAATCAACACTGGGAAAATTAAAAATTAAATAACCATAACTGATTTGACTATCACAAAAATAAAGTCATATATTTTAAGATATCTTCCTTAGGATCCTCAAAATCACTACCCATTTTAAAAGAACACCATCTTTTGTAATATCTGGGCACTCACCATGTTACAACTAGGAAAATTGATGATTTTCTAGTTGCGAAGTAGCGACCTCTGGCAGATATTAAATTCTAGTGACAGAGAATATGTAATATAGTGATTAAAACTTCACCAATTAATATTGTTGTTAGAGAAGATAGTCGTGCATACTTATGAAAATGCATGGGAATTCCATGGTCACATCAACATTGAAAAATTTAGCTGCTCTCTTTATATTCTAAGCACTCACTATGTTGCAATAAGTAGAGCGCATAGATTTTCCAGTCGTGATATAGTGACTCACAAGAATATTTAGGTTTCGTTGAGACCACTTATGAATTTTTCCACATGCATCCTTTCTGATACTAACAACCCCAGGATAGAGCATGTGAAAATAATGTTTTCAACTGATACACTTCTCTATCATCGGACCACAATTTTAGTACCATGATAGAGTTTTTTGATGGTCGCTACATCACTGTAGTAAATAGCCTTGCAACTTTTTATAGCGAGTATGTGATAGCTGTGGATCCAAACAAGATCCAACTGTAGGGTAAGACCTTTCAAACAGACACAATAGTGACTTCAAAATAGGTGGAAAAAGAATATTTGACTATTTTAAATATAATTCATGCCTAACTAATTTTTTTAAAATGGCAATACCTAGGGTTTTACATAAGTTTTAAAAGATATCAAAATACAAGACCCAAAACCTAAAACCCTAGGATCAAATAAAAGGACTCACACATGATTTTTTACACCATGATTTTAAGAAAAGTTGCTATTTAAAAGATTAGACCAACAAGAAAAATCTAGAGAAGATATTTTGGATATAGAAAAGGCACATTAACTTAGAGGGAGTTAAAAATTTTGAAACATTTTTGAAGTTTTTTCTATATGCCAAGCTATAAATGTATTATACTTGAGAAGGTCAAATTATTATGTATAGGTAAGTATTTTTGACACTCATGTCAAAGGGGGAGATTGTTAATCTTAGATTGGTTTTGACAATTGAGTATCAAAACACTTAATATATTTACTAAGCTTATGCCAAGCTAGAAATACATGCTGAGTATAATAGATTTTTAGTTGCAATGAGTACCAAGTGACTCATGTGGTGAGTCGCTCAAGTGTTGAGAAAATAAAGAGTGCCAAGCAAGTTTAAAGTATTGAGTGAATAGTTGATGCCAAGCAAGTTTAAGTGCCAAGTCAGATAGAATTACAATAAGTGTCGAGCATCTGTATTATCAAGTGTTGAGTAACACAAAATGGACCTAGTTGTTTTTGAAGGCATAAACAATTATGTAAACCATTTTTATGCCAACTCATAGATAGATCTCGAAGCTTATAAGTCAAGATCGTATCGATTTGGGTTTTCTATGCAATCAACATACAACCAATCAAAAAATGGAAAAGGTTAAATGACATAAAGGATGAAACTTAGTTGTAGATTCATACCTAACCCTAAGTCACAAAAATACTTATAAGGAGGTTGAAGCCCCATAATTCATAGACATAGTGAGAGAGAGAAGCAAGGAATCAAAGAATAGAAGAGAGAAAGGGGTGAATTGAATTGAAGGCATTCAAGGTGACTTAGAAGAAGGACACAATTGTAGAATTGGTTAGCAAAACTATTGATCAGCATTATAGTATCTGCATATCAAATTAGAGAGGATCCAGATGGATTAAATTGAGATCTAGAATTAGTAATACAAGATTTTAAGTTGTTAGATTGAACATTCTACCATACTTTCTAACAATTGTATCAATAGGATAAAATCCCTTGGACTAAGGTTGACTTAATAGTCATTGTGAAATCCTTTAATAGGGTGACATTCCAAGTGAATGTTTTTTAAGTCCTTTAACCAAGTACACTTCTAGTAGGGTGTTAAAATATTTTAACAGGGTAGAATCTAATAGTGCTTTGTAAGCCTTTAACAGGGTAGGCCTTTCACAAGGCAGACCATGAGAATGGTCAACATTTTCTAACCTCAACAAGTAAACACTTTATTGCTATAGTAGTGAAGGATTGTGGGTGTCATTCCAACCCCAATTTTACCTTCTCATTTTGGAGGGTTTTTGGGTGATCATATCTGGTGTCAAGTTTTTATGTGCATGCAATTACTTTACATGTTATTTCAATATGTTTCATGCTTGTATTGTTTGAGTTAAAAGTTTTATTCGTTAAAGGTTAAGACTTATAATTCACCCCCCTAGAAGTATATAAATTCCCATTTTGTAATCCAACATAAATGAATCTTTTATGCTCCTTATACTACTTATGGCCTTGTACTTTGCTCTTCTGCTCTCTTCTACCTATTAAATTTCTTTCCAATACTCTATTTCATACTTTGGATGTGATAAAATACATTACATGTTTACCAATCCAATTAATCAAATTACAAACTTGACCAAAATACAAGTTTCCACAAAATGCACAAAGTCGGCTCATACTACATGAACTTAGGTTCTGAAGACAAGCTCAATGAGGTTCTAATACTCAACATCCATTGTCATACACTTGGTAGATGTAGAAATTTAGTCGATACTGATCACTTCCAATTAGTCTGGTGACTTGGTGAATACTATGAAACTCAACATATAAATTGAATCACTTGGTTAACACTGAATGGTTTGGTCAACACTAGATTCTCGTTATTATAAATGGGAACTTAGTAGCAACTATAGAGCTTAGTTTACACTAAGATGCTCAGTGCAAACTAAAACTATCCATGGGACTTAGTAGCAACTAAAATGTTTGGTTAACACTGTTAATTGTATAGTATGCTCAATAGATGCTTACAATTTGAATAAGTGTATGTCACTAATAAGAAACATGACTGTAATGTCAAAAATCTCCCCCTTTGGCATTAGTTGAAAAAAAACTTATTAGTCAAAACTGAATTCAAAAAATTCAATAACACCTTTATCCATCACCTTCTGACTCCAACTTAGTAGAGTATACTATTTTTGAGATTTTTCAACAATTGGTTTTGTAAGAGATGTGTTTCTATACATGAATAAAATGATAATGCTCCCCCATACATAACATAGTGTATATTTTACATCTTTTCACATCTAATGTATACATTTTATCTACATTCTTCAATCTTCTCCCCCTTTATTCAATATACATCTTTAATGTTCAATCTTCTCCTATCCAATTTTCTCCCCATTTTTGACATTAATGCCAAATATTTATGCTATATATACTATACAGTAATGCCTTAATGTGAAAAAAAACCTAAATGTAGCTTCAATATTAGTGCCAAAGTCTTGTCCTAGTTCTCTTACAACTCATTGCTTGTATGCAATGCAACTTGCGCTTTTGCTAACAACTCAATTATATGGTTTGCAATGTAGAAGTTATTGTCATAGATGGACATTTTTGCATGTACAATGTGATTCTACAATGCATCCAGTTTGAGAGAATCATGTTTTAAATGTCTATTAATGTAGCTCTTATTCTTGCTTCTTCTCTTAGAAATTCTACTTTCTTATCAATTAGAAATTTGATTTTATTAAAGTGGGTAGAGCTTGAACTCAAGTCAACTTTTAACTACTGTGCACTTGCCTTAAGATCCTCATCAATTTTTGATAATTTATCTTTTATTTTGTTGGTAAAAATTGATATGTCGTAGAGTTTACCAAATAGAGAACATATATTGTTGCAAGAGGTCTTCAATGAACCTAGAAGTAGATAATTCTACTTGATGGGTGGTAGTTTGTTAAGAAATAAGTTCAAAAACTTTATTCTCAAAGTTCTTTTCAACTCTTTGCAACAACTTCTCTTGTCCATCTAGATCTTCATTATATCTCTAGACTACCTCTACTAACTAATTCAAAATTGGTTGAGGGGTATCAACTTCTATGTTTATATCCTCTATAATGATATTCTTGGCATCTTGTATTATATTGAATTCCTTTTTCCCTTCCTTTCTAAGCCTCTGCTACTTGGCTTTCTTCTAAAGAAGTTCTCTAAAAGTTTGCATTTGATCAAGATTAAGATTGGAAATATTCCAATTAGAAATCACAATCTCCTCATCAAGATCTATTTATTCTTCCTTTTCTTTTCCTTTACTCAAAAAAATTTGTGCTCAGTTGAGGCTTGGTCTCAACTATCCTTGCAGTTATTAATTGCTTTCTAGGAATGGAAATAATTGTAGAAATGGTATGGCTTGCTGAAAAAGTAGATATAGTACTTATTACCAAAGTAGAAATAGTAGAAATAACAAAAGTTACCAAAACTGATGTAGAAGGGAGTGTTTTCTGCTTGGTAGATGAAGTGAATGACACTTCAATCAATGAGGTACTAAATTGGACAAGTGCAAAGATTGATTGAGTTCTTGTGCCAGTAGTGTTTGCCACAATCAATCCCACTAAGGCTTTCTCTGGGATAGGTGTTTTCATAAATTTTCTTGGAGAATGAGGAACTAAGGCTATGAGCACTACAACAATTTTTAGTGGGCCGATCTCCTCAGTATCTTGTACATCTTCCTCTATAGCTTCTACCCTTGTTCCTCTTCATCATCAATATTATTAAAATGAGCGATTTCTTTGACAACATTCTCTTCATCTTTGTTTTTCTCATCATCATCCTCATCCTCATCCTTATCACTAAAACTAACTATAAAATCACTCATTTCGTGAAGAAGATAAACATTCTTCCAAGTGTTTGTAGCATTCCTTACTATATTTCCAATATCATTTAATAATACAAGACAAGTATTGAATCTTAATGTGATCTTTTCTTCATTTTTCTTTAGAGGTTCCTTTACCTCCTTGTCACTTAAACTTGACATTCATTTCCTTAGAGTTTTCTCATATATGTCTTTCATTCTTTTCATGGAAAATTCTCATCTTGGCTTTATTTTCTCCATCAAAATATTAGGAATTTGAGGTGCAAGATGGTCTGGAGAGTACTTCCAACTACCCATCTTGGATATAACCAAATCTTTTATTTTCTTCTACTCCTCTTCGGTCCCAATTTCATAATTCAGTGCCATATTGGCCCCTAATTCTAATTCCTTGAATCTTTCTTGGAAGGTAGGTGGAGGCTTCCTAAAGATTATATCTCTTCCTTCCTTGTCTGCTTTCTTCCTGGATGCTCTTCTGGTGAACACAATAGTTTTGGTAGGCTTGGTAATGATTACCTTGCCTTTCTTCTTCAATGGTTCATCATCCTAAGATTTTTCTTCATCTTTTACTTCTTCATCTTCTCCTTTTCCCTCAGTCAATAAGAGAGGGGTGATAGTTTTTAGCTTGGGAGTTCTCCTTTTGCCCTTGTTGACTACCTAAGGAAGTTTGATCTCCAGTTCAATTCTGGCCTTTCCTCATTATAGGTGCCAAAATATGTTGCTTTAGGATTAATAGGCTCATTGATTAATGCCTCAATTATGTCTTTGGTTTCATCGATTTTTACCTCATAACTCAAAGGTTTTACCCATGCTACCATTTGCCTAACTGTTTGAATGTATACTTGGTCACTATTAACCATGAAACATATATCATCCTTATAATCATCAACAAACTTCTTTGGAATCCTAAACCTATTGTTCATCTTTTCCTTTAAAGAATCAAAGTACTTGTCCATGATACTTGCATATTTCTCTCCCATTTTGGTAATATATTCACTAATTTGATAAAGAACTGGTACATCCTTTCTCTAAACTAGAGTACATTTTGATGGGAAGAAATTTTGAACATAGAAGAATAAACAATTCAAGAGGGAACTAAACATACATGGATTATTCTTGGAAATTTTCATGCTTTCCATGTTTTTGTTGAGTTGGTTCAGCATCAACTTAGCAAGGTCAAGTGATAGGTTATTCCTAACCACCTTCTATGCCAAGTCCATAGCTTCATATGATGCATTATTCAATCTTCTCAAGCTATAAATACTGTGGGAAATGGTATGAATGCAAAATTTAAGTTCCATATCAGTCATAGTACTAATTTTCATTCCCCTTCCATCCCACTCAGCAAGGGTTTTCTTCTCTAGTTCAACCTGACTTAGGGTTTTTGTCATTTTGTCATTTGTCAACATGGGAAGACCACTGATCCTATGGATCATCTTCTTCATTATCAAAATTGGTTGTTCCAACCACACCTGACCATTGTTCACATTACTAAGAATATATCTTATCCATTTTCTTTGAAAATCCTGTAGCATATAAGGAATGAGGGTTAAACCTTTTGCTTCTAGATGTTTGTGGTTCAGTTACAATACACTAGCGATGCATAGTTTCTCAAGGGTTTCATCCATCTCTAATGTACAAATATCTTGAATAAAAAACTTGAAATGAAAATGGATATCATTGATTAATAGCACCTTTGGTGGAATCTATGATTGGGCTCCGCTTGAATCTATGGTTTCTGCAATAGCAAGAGTCAACATGAAATCTAGTGCCTTCCATTCCATAGCTCAAACTAACATGTCTGAACCTTTATTTGACTTCTTATTGGTAGATTACATCTTTTCTTGGTAGGGTTTTGGGAAACACAAAATTATTTAATGATAATTTTCTCAAATAACTTGAATGCTCGAAAGATTGCTCTGCACAAATAGCTCTCAAGAATTCGTGGTGAGAAATGACTTCTATTTCACCCTTTTTATCAAAATTTTCCATAAATGCCTAGAATGATTATTCACTCAAATGAAAAACTATCATCCACTTCACTTGCATTGAATTCTTGGCATAATCTTTCATGACCTGGTAACCACATAGAACTTTAGTTACTCTTGACCTTGCTCGATAGTCTGCAACCTGACCTTACTTTGTAAGATAGTAACTTGGTAGAGACTACCATCTTTTACTTAGTGATCCCTTTGCATCCTGAATTCTATTTTGGATATTTCATCTTGCTAACTAGAACTAATATTAGATGTCTTCTTTAGTATCCTAGTTCTAGTTATCTTTTGAGAAATCAACTGGCAAAAATGGAGTCACTAAATTCTTGAGTGACTTGTTCATCACAACTTAGACTTGCAGTCTTAGAAGATTTTGGAACCCATTTCTATCTCATCTATTTCCTCATGTTATCAGCTTTTGCCTTTTTTTCATCTCTAATTAGTCCATTATTCATATAGTTCTTGGTAAGATGACTAGGTTATGTACAAATGAAACATCTTTTGGTAGTATCTCTTGTACTCATATGATGTTTTACATAATTCATTCCAATGTGTCCAAACTCTCCATAGTAATGACATATGCACCAAGTGTTATAGTCCCAACCAAATATAGCTTTCACAATTTGTTCTATTTGATTCAATATATTAGTTTTAGATTATGATGACTTGTGCCCATGCCTGTTATATTTATGACATTTTCCTTCAAACTTAGGTTTCACTTTGCATTCATTAGCCCTATGACCATGCTAATTACATTTGTACCACTTTCCATTGAATTTGTACTTTCCCATTGCTCCAACATTTGTTTGATGTATGACCTATCTTTCCATAGTGACTACAAGTAGGCCTTTGATTCTTTTGAGCTTCTTTCTTGGATGATTCACTTTCTTTTTTATATCTAAATCCTACTTTTCCTTTTGTTTATAATAACTTTTCTTATTCAACTAATTTAGGTCTTCTTGAGATTTCATCATTCTCTCTTTGAATTTCCATTTAGTGTTTAGATCATTCTACAACCTTTCATTCTTTGATCTTAGATACATGATTTCTTCATTTGCATTGGTGATCTAGTTAATGAAGCCATCTTACTAAAGGGATAAATGTTGAATCTCATTATTCTTTTCTTCTATCTCTTCTTTTAACTTTTTTTTTTCTCTTCCAATACTTCACATAGTTTTATTGACTAGATTTCTTACTCTCTTTTCATTTTTCTTACTTCTTCTTGGAGTGAACCATTCTTTTCTAATAGTTCTTTGATTGCTTCATTGGCCTCATCTAGATTTCTTTCTAAATAGATGTCTTAAATTCTTTCTTGAATGTGGAGATGGTCACTCATTTGGATTGCAAGATCTTTTCTTCTTTTTAGGGATTGAGATAGTTTCTCCTTTTCTTTCTTCAGTTGTGCAATAGCCATTTCCAAATCTAGCTTCTCATTATCAATAGCCTTGTCAAGTCTAAATATTTTCATAGCCTTGATCTTTGCTCAAGCTATTTAAGTTTTCTCTAAGAACCACAAAATCTCTGATACCAATTGTTGGAAATATTATGAAAGGCTAAGTTACTAGAGGAGACGGGTGAATCAATAACATGCGATAATTTAATCCTTAAATACCAATTAATCCTTCATATATATTATGATCTGGTTGCATGGATGAGAAATTGAAAGCATGAAATAATACATAAAAATTTAGCACACAATTTGGTGACCCAAAAGCCTTCCAAATAGAAAGTAAAACTGAGATGGGGATGATACCCACAAGCTTTAGTACTACACTATAAAGTTGGCCTGTTAGGGCTTACAATGATCACTTCTGATGATCTACCTTGTTAGGAGAAATAAGGACTGCAAGGTCCACCTTGCTAAAGGATTTACAAACATACAATGAAATATGCAGTCAAAAAAGAGATTTAATAAGATTGTTAGGTCTACCTTGTTAAAGGATTTGATTGATCCACCTATTAGGATAAAACAACAACTTGATCTCTACTTTGCAACTTGGCTTGCTAAATGAGATACCTTTGAGTGTAAAATCACCTTGCTATGATAGATGAATCTTTGCTACTCCTTTACTACTTATGGCCTTGTAGTTCATTCTTATTCTCTCTTCTTCTTATTACATTACTTTCCAATACTCTATTTCACATTTTGGATGTGATACAATACATTAGATATATACCAAACCAATTAATCAAATTACAAAGTCAGCCAAAATATAAGTTTCCACAAAATGCACAAATTCAACTCATACTATAGGAACTCAGGTTCTCAAGACTAGCTTGATGAGGTTCTAATACTCGGTATCCATTGTCAATGCTCAGCATCATCATGCACTCGATAGACATAGAAGCTTAGTCCATATTGATCACTTCCAAGTAGTCTTAAACTAAGTCTACACTGGTGACTTGGTGAATATTGTGAAACTTGAAATATAAATTGAATTACTTGGTTAACAATGAGTGGCTTGGTCAACATTGGATTCTCATTATTGTAACTGGGAACTTAGTAGCAACTGTAGAGGTCAATTTACACTGAGATGCTTAGTGCAAACTAAAACTATCCAAGGGACTCAGTAGCAATTGAAATGCTTGGTTAACATTGTTAATTCTACAATTCCCTCAATAGATCCTTACAATCTTAATAATTATATGTCACTAATAAAAAATGTGACCATAATGTCAATAGAAAAAATAGGCTAGAACACTGGTAATCACTAGAAACATTATTGAAGAACTAGAATTAGATGTTAGATATGATCCCAATATAGATCAAATTGACCAACTCTCCACCATGATTGACAAGTTTAAAAATGATCAAGAAAGTGTAGAAATGCTGATCAAGAAGAAGATTGATGCCAAAAGAAGGAAGTTATTGCAAAATATGCAAGGATGGAACCAAAGCACTATTTATAAAGACAAGGGAAAATTGAAAGACACTTTGCATGCTTCAACATTAGTCATAAAAAATTGGTTTCATCTATGTGCACTCAAACCTGATTTGGAATAAAAACTACAAAAAGCTCAATGTAAGGTACAAAATCTAAAAGATAATTACAATGTAGTAGCTAACTCTATATCTTTTTATCTACCCAAAACTCAAGGGACACTAAATCTCATGCATTAGATCAAGGATAGACAATAAAAGAAAGCTATTAGATTGATAGAAGTTCAATGGAAAATATCCCCAATGACTAGCATCATCCAAACACACGTTGGAAATGCTAACACAATACTCAAAAAACTCTTGGGCAATAGCATTAGTGAATTAGAAACACCTTTGAGTGAACTAAATAGTAAGATAATTTATTTTATAGATCTGAAGGTATTATGGGATATGCATGCTGTTGTCATATAGGGTCAATATGAAGATGTATCTAGCAACCTATAACCCACCCATCACACCCTTTTTCATTGATGACAAAAAGGGGAGAATACTATATAGAACCCAAAGGGAAAATATCAAAGGGTTAGATTGAGAAAATTAAAAGGGGGGGATTTACCAAAATTGCAAGAATATCAACAAGGGAGAACACAAATAGAAGGGAGCATTGCAAAAAGTCATAAGGGAACATTAAAAAAAGTGGCATGAAGAGAGACATGCACACTATTAGGGGGAGTGTCTAACAAAATTTTCCCAAGTCCATCTATCGACACCATCTGCCGGTATAGGAAATGGTATGATGTACTATTGTTTCCATTCAAGGAAGTTTGGAAAGAAAAATGGGAAAGCATGGTGGCAAATAATGTTTCTCCATCAATTCCAAAGGGGGAAGATTTTTGACCCTACATACATCACTAGCACAAAGAATGAAAGAAGTACTAAATATATTCATTAATGGCCAAAACTATCTAATTGGAAAAATGTGACAATCAATAAAAGGAAGAAGAAAGATAAGGAAATCTATAGTTATTGGTCACAAGACATGCTCATATACACTCTAACACACTTGCATTGGTTTAGTAAGTCACATATGGATAAAAAGTGATCCAATTCATTAACACAATGACTCACCACTAATTTGAAACAAGATAAATGCAAAACAATGCAAGCAGGAAAGCATGATAGGCTACCAGTGGTTCATCAAAAGACTAGTAAGGCTATAATTCTAGATCCTAAGCATAGGGTTCACAAGTCTTCTATTAATCAATCAAGTTTAGAATTCAAATTTTGAATTCAAGAATGAGTAGGACAATTTGGTCATGGGTAACTATTTGATATTATTTATCTAGAAGGATATATGTAATAAAAAGAGGAAAAAGAGAGGAGGGTACAATAGTTACATGGAGAGAGTTTTTAGGAAAATCCACTACTATAGAAGAAGTCAATAGAGAATTGAAATTTGAGGAAGAGAAATATAACAGAAGTAAGCATAGTAGAGTGAGGAGAGAACATCGATAGGTTCTTATAGGCAACTAAGGGATAGGTGAGAATGAAGAACAAGGCATTCACCAAGAAAGGAGTAAGATCAAAGCATCCTCAAGGAGATTGAATAAATATCTACATGACAAGCTAGTGGCACATTTAAAGGTCAAAATACTTAGTATGTTTTCTTATCATTACATCTATTTGTAAGATCCTTACCTGGAAAGCTTCTTTAGTAAGCTTATTCTACAAATACTTTAACAATTTGTTCCTTAGAAGGAGACTCATAAACCCTCTAACTAGTTATTTTTCACATGATTTTTTAGCTCTAAAAGGTTGTAGGTATTCCTTATAGGATGCACTTCTAGAAGAAGCATGTGTAGCTCCTAATAGGGCACCACTTTACATGAATTATAAGTGTTAGGATTAAACCTTAAACAAAAATGACAATTACATGAAAATATAAACAATATTAGAAAATAATAATTCACAAAGAAAAGAACACAATACACCAAGATTTAACGTGGTTCACCCAAACCCTAGGCTATGTCCACCAAATAGCAAGTCCAATATTTTATGATCAAATGATTACAACCTAATTACAATATGTAATCCCTTACAGCTCAATACCACCACAATAACCAATTTTCCCTTATAGCTCAATACTACCATAAGAACCATTTTTTGCATCACGTTATGAAACAAACTAACCCTAAGACCTTTTATACAAGTATTAAACCACTTTAGGGTTATAATTAATAATTGCATGTTAGCCCAAAATTTCAATAAAATATGGCCCAAAAATTATTTTTTCAGTGTGATACCCTGAGCCCCAAAGAATTTATAAAGTATCTATAGTACTTCTCTAATCATTCACCACAAAATAATAATCTCTCACTTCGGAGACTGATCTGACTCCATAGTAGACAATAATCTCCCACTTGGAGACTAATCCTATAGCAATACTGCTACCACATGGGGCTCCGACTGGATCAAAACACTCTGGACTATGTTGTTCTTGTATTCATGTTTACTCTAGAAGACCAACCAAAGCTAAAGAGGAATGCAACTTCTCCCTTGTCACTACCTTTGTAAACATATCCATTGGATTGTCATCTATATGTATCTTGTCCAACTTTAACTATCTATCATTCAAAATGGAGTGAATGAAATGGTATCACATCTATATGTGTTTTATTATTTATTACAGTTCACAAGATGAATGACACTTTGACTATCTGTAATGCCCCACCAAGGGATCCAAAGAATTAATCTAAAATTTCACTAAGTTTGCCAAACAATTTCTTTAAAAAAACATGAAAGTAACACCATTCATAACATAGTAGCGAAAGCAATAACATTATTCAACTGAAAGTAAACATAACATACATACATGATAGGTTACATAATGGAAGCAATAGCAACAATTCAAATAAAAGTAAACATAACATACATACATGACAGGTTACATTCCTTAAGGATCCCTTAACATTGAATCACATCTAAATTAACTATTCATCTAGCATCCCATCCTCATGAAATAATAACGATACAACCAACATACTTAAACAATATACAAGTGTCTTTTTTCTAATTACATTTTAGTTTAGCTCAATCATCCACTCTACATGTCACAGGGTATGAAAGGCTTAAAACAATATACATTTGTATAAATAAAGTATATCATCATACTAACTCTAATCCATGATGCAATAACATAAATGAAACCTTAAAAGATATAACAATCATCATAAAAGATAGCCATGAATCATAAAACACATCTAATCTAAGTGCACGGTTCCTCCCAATCGTAAATAGCATCATTAGACCATCATGGATCCTAGCCATCCCTCCGTGCGTAACATCCCAAGTCACCGAAGAGATCATTGGTATTAATATAGTAGGAATGTCACTCCTAAATCATACTACATCATATGCAGAAAGTAATCTAACATGCAAAGTAAAGCATAAGATAACATCATCTAACACATGCAAATCATCAATGTAAGGATACATGTCGACCATCATAATCCAAGAATGCATTAGCTAAAGAGTCTCAAATGTATCTCAAATGATAAGAGTGGAAATACACTACTACCTGACCATGTGGAACCTAAATGGTCCACTCCCACTGTGCTGAGGAGATATCTCAAGTCCCAAACAATTATCAAAACACATAGCACAATAACTCTTTAAGTTTCAGAATCCTAAAAGTATACTAACTCAAAGGTTCCAATCACAAAACTGACATCTAATCCCAAAGGCACACAAAGACATGTAGGAAACCTACTATGCAAGCGGGAAAGTGTCATTGCACAGATCATGCTAGAGTTACCCTGGCAGTCTCTCAATAGACCCCGGTCCCCTAGTGATCCCTATGCGGCCACTAGTACCCTCTTATACAGATGAGGCATACTACAAAATACAAGGTTGCAAACAAGCAATCTCTCTACTCCCATCCTAGTCTATACTAGCACTTGAGGCATGGGTGAGTACATAAAATTATCTTGTTAGGTTCATTTAATCCCCATTTAGTGTAAATGTTTTCACTTATTAAAAAAACTTACAATGAGATACCCTGGCAGTCACTTAGGGCCCCTGCCCTCATTACAAGCCACTTCCCAACACTACAATTAGATAACCTACCCTAAGCTCATAGAATCATAAAATCACCCCAGTCCTATACAAGCAACTGGAAAGAAATACCAAAAGATAATCCACAATAAGAACATCAAATATCCACAATGAAAGCATCAAATCTCCATGAGCAACTAAAAAGCATCCATTAATAATCATGACCACAATAGTTCTCTATTGGCAACTGAAGGTATCACTAATAATCAAAAGTATTCATTGGTTCTCAATAACCAAAATATATCTCAAAATCATACTGATCGAAGACTCCAAAATGGCTAAGTCAAAACATGTCACAACATAAAATCATCAAGAAATAAATCAACATTTTAGTCCCATCATGGCAACTAGAAATTAATCCAAGGATAACTAATCAATGACTCAAAAATGGTTAAGTCAAGTGTCTCAGATACACATAACTTAGCTTCACTCAAGAAGACTAATGCGTAATAACAATCAGTACAAACAAACATCTCATAGAGCATACCATCACATTACCATGGTTGGGTTTATAAAGATCAAGATCAAAAGACATCATCATGACATCACAATCATAACCTTCGAGCCTCTAGTAGACGTCCTATAATTGGTCAATAGTAGTCAACCCAAAACCCCAAAAGAAGAAGCATAAAGAAAACACAATGCAAACACATATTTTGGTTTGCTAAAATTACATAGTTGTGAGTGTAGAGGTTTTAGTTTTCTATTTGCAAGTATACTTCAAGTATATAAGATTAATCATTTGACCTACAAGTCAACCTGTTTATTCCCTCGATAACATTATGCTTCCATTATTTAAAATTACATTCTAAGAATAACTGAAGGATAAATATTTACTCATTACACTAATCCTCATTGTCCCTTAATTAATATTACTTGCTTTATTAATTAATCTTAATTAAATCAATTAATAATGAACATAGGTTTGACTCTTTATGATTCTAACAATACTTAATTAAAACTCAACTAAATATTACTTAATTTAATCGTTATAATAATTAAATCATCACTAATAGCTATTAAAATATCTAAAGCCATTATTCAAGTCATTAGAATAAGACTTATCAACTTTGATGTAAATACTTACAACTTCATTTAAAAACTCTATTACATAACTTAATTATTAATTAAATTTAATTAACTCTAATTAATTAATTTAATTAATAATTATATAACCATACCAACAACCCAATGAATATCAGTTGATTAATAACTAACTATAATTTGCAAGTTAAAAGTCAACTATAATCCAATTCTCCAATATTAATAGTTCAATAATGACTTGTTATTATTTAATAACAAGTTATATTGGAAATCTTATTAATAAATCTATAATGACCACCTCTGTCACTCTTTTCAATGAATACTAATATTTCCTTATCAAATTCGTATTATTGATAACCATTTGAAATTAAGACTCTATAGCATAACTTAATTATTAAAATCATAACTAATAATTCAATGATTATTATCAAGCAAAAAGACTCTCTGCTACCCTATGGATATCCCATCTAAATAGTTGGATCAGTTAAGTTTAACCCCCCATTTAATTTTGATCTTCAATAAATAACTTACACATTGAATTCCAATAATCAATTTGCAATTCTAATGAACCAAATATTATCAAAACAATAAAAAGCTTCAATTTATAATATATTCTAATAATTATCCTTAATTAAACTAAATTTAATTAAGTTAATTATTAATATCTCTCCACTTTTAATAGACAAGCTATTATTAATACTTTTAGATCATTTATCTTTTTAAAAGAATGATCCATTAATTCAAATATTTTTAAAAAAATATGCTAATTATTTATTATTAATAACATATATACATATATACTTATATAAATATATATATATATATATATATACACACACACACACACATACATAAATATATATATATATATATATATATATATATATATATATATATATATATAACTAGAACCATATAATAATAATAATATCATTGCAATATTCAAAAGTCAAAATTCATACCCACAAACAAAATATAAATTAAACCCCCCCTCCTGTGGTACGCAGTACTTGTGGTCACAGGCACTCCGCTGACAGCTGGTACATAGTACCCTATCATCGCAGTCTTGCGACGGCAGGCCTCTACCTCCCATAGGGGCATGGGGTACAAATCATGGCCCCAATGCAATTTTATTATTATCATTTTTTTTTAAATAACATTTTTCAAAATGTATTTTCAATATGAATCGCAATGCAATTTTATAAGTTTCTCACTATGATATATCATATGATTTTTCAATTAAATATATATATATATATATATGTATATATATATATGTATATATATATATATGTATATATATATATGTATATATATATATATATATATATGTACGTATATATATATATATATATACATACGTATGTATGTATATATATATATACGTATGTATATATATATATATGTTTATGCTATAGTACAAAACTCTGTGTGTGTGTGTGTGTGTGTGTGTGTGTGTATATACACACACAAAGTTTTGTACTACAGCATAAACATATATATATATATATATATATATATATATATATATATATATATATATATATATAAACATGTATATTTCCATAAAGAACATATACACAATTTTTAAAGGTTTCCAATTTTAATAATTTTCCCTATAACACATTTGTTCTCTAAATTTACCCATTGATTCTTCTAATAGGTTTGACTATAGATTTTAACTTAGAACTCTTTGTTAAAATACAAACCCTTGTCTAATCAAATCCTCGATTCTATTACAATTCGAACCCAAACTCGATTTAGATCTAGTTTCTTTTCATGAATGGAAGCTAGGGCTTTCTAATTTTCTTCGCAACCAAATAAAAATTAACATACATATCTAGATTCCAATTTAAAGATTGAAGATTCGTTCATGGAGTATATTCAAACACATATAACAAACATAATGAAGACAGGATGAGAAACAGTGCAAATAGAATATGTGAAAATCACGAGTGCACTTGGACACTGATGCTAATTTGTTATGCCTCAGAAGTCTGTAGAAAAATCCCTTCCTTCTCCAACATTCACCATTCCTTCAAGAATCAAACCAACTGAATCCCCAAGTGACTAGAAGTGCTTGTAGAAGCATATGAGCATGTAGAAACATATGAGCTTCTCGATTGCATGAAAGCTTGTCCAAACACACTAGGAGAGCCTCTATATAAAGGCCTCTAAGATGCATCTAGAATGTCTCTAGAAACAACTAGAAGGTGTTGACAACTAAGCATGAGTCTTTTCCAACCTTCTAGATGAGTCATAATGTTGTGGACACCACGTGCTTAATTTGTGCGCTAACTCCTGTGTTGTCTACATGACAACTCTCGATAATTTGCAAACTCCTATGTGAAAAAATATTAGAATAATGCACATTAATTAATTTAATATTCACTTTACTCTTTTCAATTTAATTTATTAATTTTTAAATCTTATGCACTCGCTTTAAAAACTCCACTTGTTTTATCTTAATATATATATATTTTTTAATCATAAGAATACATCACACAATTTAGAATCTTTTAATAATTTTAATATCTTTTCCAGTTTTAAATTCATTTTCAAAACTTAATTGCTAAAATATTTATTAACTTAAATAAATATTATCACATTCCAACTTTAAAATTATAACTTTTATCTTCAAATTTAAAGATTTTATTTAATTAATTTTCCAATTAATTAAATAAAATAAATATTAAAATATCATATTAATTTTCTATTAAATTAAACCATTAATTAAATATTTTAATTATGATTAATTAATAGAAAATACTCCAAAGACTCACAAGGGAAAATAAAAAAATCCATCATAGCCAAAATACATACAAAATCAAACCAAGGGTTAATATCACAAATTACATCATCTGATGCATTCAGAGGGTACTCAACTTAGATACTTGTCCTAATTTTCAATTAAGACAAATGGCTTAAAGGGTTGGGATTTGGACTTGAGAATTTATCTCCCCTCTCTTACCATTGAAATAATGTCATAGGGTATGCTCATCCTGGCAATTCAGGGAAGTCAATACCTGGTACCTACAATCTGCATAAAAACCATGCATGTACATACAATATATATAAATGCTAAGCTAAATAGGCAATGGCAGGAAGTGGTGCATCATGTAGATCCCAACCAACAAGTGACTATGAGTCCCTTCCTTAACCACATCAGAAACACCAAACATAAGAACAAACACGCACGCCATACACATGCAAGTATGGGGTAAGTATCCATAAGAAAACACATATAATAATAAACCATCTAACTAATCATCCTCAATAACTGAAATCACTGAATAATCATCATATATATGTGAACTATGAAGTACCAAGTAATCTCAACATATATAAGTTGAATCCATAACACAATTATTTGAAAGTCTCAAAACAATGCTACTAACCATCAACATAAAACTAGCACTAAAAGAGTTTAACAATGATAGCAAAAATGTGAACTAGGGGCAGGCACTACACTATCTATAAAAAAGTAATTATCCCTCTGAGGCTGTCTCAATTCTTCCAAGAAGAACTAAAGCCATATCATCTCCTTGGCTACCTTGTAGCAGCAACATACTCTACCTTTGTAGTGGATAATGCATTAACCTTATGTAACCTAGAAACCTAGCTCATTGTTGCCCCACCAACAGTAAAGACATAACCTATAGTTCTCTACCTGGTATCAATATCCCCTACCAAATTTGAGTCAACATAGCTCTATAAATTTGTAGTAGAGCCCCCAAAGTGTAAAAACTTAGTGGATGTACCTCTCAAATATCTGAGAATCGATTTGACTACATTCCAATGCTCAATTCCTGGATGACACGTATAGCTACTAATGACTCCCACTGCATGTGCAATATCTAACTGAGTACATAGCATAGCATACATCAAGCTTCCTAGAGCTGAAGCATAGGGTACCTTGGATATCTTGTCCTCCTCTTCTTATGTCTTTGAACACATCTCCTTACTCGACTTCAAATGACTAGGTAAAGGTTTGCTAACAACTTTAGTATTCTACATGGAGAAACGTTGCAACACCTTCTCAACATAATTAGCCTAAGATAGCATCAATTTTCCATTCTTCCTATCTTCGCAAATCTTCATACCAAGGATATTTTTTGTTGCCCCCAAATCCTTCATAGCAAATGCATGTGCTAATTGATGTTCCATCCCCTTAATGTGATCCATGTTAGACCCAACTATAAGCATATAATCAACATATAAACATAAAATAATGTAGCTATCATCATCCAACATCTTAAAGTAAACACAATGATTTGAATTACATCTATTCTATTCATGCTCTTGCATAAACCTATAAAATTTTAGATACAATTGCTGAGGTGCTTATTTCAAGCTATAAAAACTTTTCTTCAATCTTCACACTAAGTGCTACTTACCTTTGACCTCAAACCTTGTGACTAAGCCATATATATCTCTTCATCCAAATCACCACAAAGGAAGGTTGTTTTGACATTAGGCTACTCCAAATGCAAATCATTAGTAGCCCCAATACTTAAAATAGTATGGACAGAAGTCATTTTAACAATAGGAGAAAATATCTCAAAAAATGAATGCCTTTTTATTGTGCAAACCCTTTTACAACTAACTTGTCTTTAAATCTTTTCTTACCTCTTTCCTCTTCTTTCAACCTATAAACCCACTTATTATATAAAGCTGTTTTACCTACAGGCAACTTGCATAAGTCCCATGTCTTATTTTTTTAGCAAAAAGTCCATTTCATCTTTCATTACAGACTCCCATTAAATCTTAGTATCTACCTACACAACATCATCATAGCATTCCTGTTCACCAGTATCTATTAGTAAAATAGAATACAAAGAGGGAGAAAGTCTTTATGGAGGTCTACTCATCCTTGTTGATCATCTATCATTCACTAGTACATGTGGTATTGGTTTTTGCAGTTGTGGATATCATGAGGTATGACTAGAACATCAGCTTTTGGATTATCATCCATCACTACATAATCATCTTCTTTCTTCTCATGTTGTTGCAACAAATCTTTGTTCAACCCTTTCTCATTGAATATGACATCCCTACTTCTTACAATTTTACAATTTTCAAAATCCCAAATCCTATAACCAAATTCATTAATCTCATCTCCAACAAATACACATTTTTTTGACTTAGCTTCCAGCTTGGTTCTATTTTCAAAATCTATATGAGAAAATGCTTCATAGTTGAAGGTTCTAAGAAAAGAATAATGCACCTTCTTACTAGTCCATGCTTCCTCTAGAATACCATAGCCCAAAGGAGTAGAGAAACCTCTATTAATCAAATATACAATAGTATTGATAGCCTTTTTCCACATGTGTAAGGGAAACCCAGCATGTAACCTCATGCTCCTTGCATACTTCATTATAGTCCTATTCATGCATTTAGCCACTCCATTTACCTATGGAGTCCTTGGAGAAGTTTTCTGTCTATGAATACCATTAGTGGAGCAATAATATTCAAATTCATGACCATAATACTCACCACCATTATCAAATCTAAGACATTTAAATTTCTTGTCAGTCTAATTTTCAACCAAGCATTTCCATTTCTTAAAAGTTTGAAATACATCAAATTTTTGTCTAAGGAAATAAACCCATACTTTTTGAGTTGCATCATCAATAAATGTAACATAATAATGAGAGCCATTAAGGGAAGATACTTGTGCCAGTCCCCATACATCAGTATGCACAAACTCTAATATCTCCTATTTATTTTAATTCCTAGTCTTCACGAAACTCACTCTCTTTTGTCTTCCATACATGCAACTTTCATAGAAATCTATACTAACACATTTTAGACCTGATAAAAATTTCTTTGAATGAATTACTTTCATACCTTTCTCACTCATGTGTCCAAGTCTATTGTACTACAACATTGTATTAGAATTTATAGTAGCTATTTGTTCTCCCTGCTCAACTATAGCAACTATTCCTGAAAATTCTTTTTTCTCTGAAACAATTAAAGTAAAAGGAACAATATGACCTATACAAAGATATTAGGTGCTTACTTTCACACCTTTTTCTACTATAAGGGAACCTTCTAAAACCTTCCAAATTTTATCATTAAAAGTAACTACAAAACCCTCATCACTGATTTGCCCTACTAAAATTAATTTCCTACTCAGCCTTAGAACATGTCTTACCTCATGTAGTAGCCAATGATTACCATTCTACAACTTTATCTTAACTTTTCTCTTTCCAAAAATCTGATAGGGTTCATTATCCCCCAAATAAATAAGTCAAAAATTCCCTTGGACGTAATCAATGAAATAACCTCTATGAGGTGTACCATGAAATGAAGCACTAGAATCTAAAACCCATGAATCATCAACACTTTCTAAAAAAAAAATGAAAATGTTATCTTCAGATTGGTTACTTAACACATTTTCCTCCTTGTCTCCATCTAGTTTATCTCCTTCATTTTTCTTTCAAGTCCAACAGTCTTTTTTTATGCCCTATTTTACCATAGTACCAGTAGTCCTTTGGTCCTCTCGATTGAGACCTCATCCCCTTTGACTTTCCTCTTAATTACCCATAGTTTTTGGAATTTCCTCCTCTCTTAGTTGTTCTACCTCAATTTTGTGTGTTTAAAGCACTACCTAATGTAGATCCACTTGATGTTTTCCTACAAGTTTCCTCACTCAAACTAAAACTAATCACATCATCATATTTTAGAGTACCAAATCCACAAAAATAATTACTAATAGCCATTACCATGTCATTCTAGCTTTTAGGCAAAGAACACAAAATCAAGAAATCCTTAATTTCTTCATCAAAATAAATACCCATAGAAGATAATTGACTAGTAATAGTATTAAACTCATTTAAATGATCTGCAACAGATCCACCTTCTATCATTTTCATAGTAAATAAACATTTCATAAGAAATACCTTGTTTGAAGGGGAGGGCTTTTCATACAATTTCTTCAAGCTTTCCATCAACTCTTCTATTGTCTTTGCTTTTGTAATATTAAATGCCACTGATGGTGTTAGGCATAATCAAATGCTTCCAAATGCCTTTTTGTCTAAAAGATCCCATTAAACATTTGACATAGGTCCCTGATTTTTGGTTTTTCCTCTAATGACTTTCATAAATCCTTCTGATAAAGATAGTCATCCATTTACATCTTCCATAACTGAAAGTTCTATCCATTAAATTTTTCAACCCTCAAACCACCCTCATCTAGCATCACTCCCACTCAACTGTGAGACTCCCACTTAACCGTGAGACTTTCCTACATTAGATAATTGAAAAAAATCTTGCTTTGATACCACTTTTTAGGTTTAAACTTTAGACAAAAATAACAATTACATGCAAATATAAACCATATCAAAAAATAATAGTTCACATAGAAAAGAACACAAGACACCAAGATTTAATGTGGTTCACCCAAACCTCGGGCTACATCCAATAATTAAAATCTTATTACAATATGTAATCCCTTACAACTCAATACTGCCACAAGAAACAATTTTCCCTTATAGCTCAATACTGCCATAAGAACCAATTTTTGCATCATCTTATGAAACAACCCTAACCTTGAGCCCTTTTATACAAGTATTAAATTGCTTGAGGGTTATAATTAATAATTACATGTTGACCCAAAATCCTAATAAAATAGGGCCCAAAATAAAAAATTTTGAGGCAATGCCTTGAGCCCTTTGAGAATTTTTGAAGTATGTACAGTACTTCCATGATCAATCACCACAAACTAGCAATAAGGGCTACAGGGTATATTATTCTCAATTTGGCTTTTATCATCACAATGATGGTTTCCATGTATAAAATATTTGTCTAATGTAGATGAATTCTTTTTTTTGTGAGTTTGTTTACTTTTATATTAGTGCATGTATCGTGATACTAGTTGCAAAGTGGGTAGAAACTAGGTTAATTGGTATAGAAAGTAGGATAATTGATTTTGTGGATGGTGCTAATTCTCCTCCCCACCCCCTCCCCCCTTAGTACATGTTGGAATGAAAAATGACATTGTGGGAATCATTCCAAATAATAACCACCAACTTGACCTATTCTCTACTTTTTGATTAGAAAATACATTTCTAGGTTTATCATTCTATTTAGGGATCTAGCATTAGATTTTCAATTAAAGGTTTGAATTCACACTTTTCAAAGAAAGAAAGAAAAATTTATATATGTATTTCAAGGTGAGCCTTCTATCCTTCATTTTGATTCACAAATTTAGCATAAATTTATATCTTAATTGGGTTAATCATATATTCTTGACTTCTAGATTTACATTACTTAATCAATTAGTTATACACATGAGCAAAAGAGAGTATTTCATTATATTTTATTCTTTTGTACAATTCAAAATTAGCTTTGGCATCTCTTCTTTTTGGGCCTTGCTAATCTAAGTTGGATTCAAATATCAGTCATATTTTGAGATTCCCCCTTTCCCTAAACACATTCATTTTGAATGTTTTAGGGAGTAAAGTGGATGCATACTTCCTATTAAAGTGCTTTGATTTCACCCCTAGAAAATAATAATAATATTACTATTATAATTTAGTTATTTTTAATATCTTTTTTATTTTATTTTGATTTAAATATTTTTTTTTTCAATTTAATTCACATTAGCTACTTTTGTTTTTGCATTCGGAATTATATGAAGAATTATTTTATTTCTATCATCTTGAATCTTAATTTTTTTTTAAAAATATAATAGAATGAAAAAAACATAACAAAAATGTTTAACTTTATTATAAGATATTAAAATATTAATTAATTAGTTTAGTATATATTTGAATCTACTATACACCATATATTACATTATTTATATTTGAGTACATATCATATATATCTTTGTAACCATTTATTTTAACAAAATAAAAAATGTATTGCAAGAATTATATTAATCAAGTGTCCTGTAGTGACTTAGTACTTGCCTTTAATTATTAGTTTAAAATATTAATTTTCATAGGCAAAAGCATATAACACATCGATAGGCTTTGACTATTAAGTATAAAGAATAACATTAATGTTTACATAATTAAATATTCACAAGCTTGACTATCAATTAATATATAGCTTTTTTTTGAATCCTAATCTTAATTTTAATTAATTATAAATTAATATAAATATTTTAATAATATTTTAAAATAATTAAAATTGTAATAATGTAAAAAAAATACTAATTATAAGTTATTTCAAATTCAAAAATAAGAAAAATAATATTATATTCATTATTATTTGAAAATAATATTTTGGGATCATTACAATATTAATTATTAATTTACAATAGTTAGAAATGACCAAAAAAAATTCATTTAAAAAAAAATTCTCAAACTATTTTTATCTCACTGAGCATATATATTCCACACAAATGAAGTGAAAATTAATTTATTCACTCAACTTTATGGAAGCATTGAAAATGTAATTTGATTATTATATAGCAAGCCAAGTGAAATATTGTGTTAGTTTAGGCCTCATGCCTCATTGGGCTACCTCACAGGTTTGAACCCTCCATCAAAAAAAAAAAATGATTGTGTTAGTTTACACTATGCATAAATGTGCCTTTAAAATTTGCAAAATCATTTCTCAAATTTTGAAGAGGTGTAGAAATATTGAAATCTGTAAGGAGGATGGAAAGCTTTCCCCCACTAATGGCATCCTCTATGATGCTTAACATGCTTCTTTTATGTATTATGTATGCATCATGTTATTTTAACACATTTCAATGATTGTAATAGGAGTTATTGATTTGATTTTAACACTTATTAATTAAATTTTTGTTAGTATTAATTTAATGCCTATTTTTTGTTGACAACATTGTCTAAATAGTTGTGACTTCAATATTGTTTTTGAAATAAAAGGTGACCAAAAACAAGGGGGTTAGCCCTTACAATCAAAGGCTGGTAACCAACACATCACCAACAAAAGTGAATAGAGAACATTACTAAAGCAAAAACAAACTAAAAAGCAACTTAACCACTATATTTCTATCCAAGCTACTAACCGGCATACTACTATGAATAGAAACATCTAAACTATAGTAGAAGTCTATAATGTTTACCATACTACTTAAGTTCATAATAAAAATAGTGCCAACCCAAGTCTAAGAAACAACTGCATACTAGCAAACTACGTAACAACAAAATAACATAAAACAACTTGGATCCAATGATCCCTTAAAACTATAAACTTATTTCTCAATTTTTTCCTTTCCCTTCCTAGCTAGTAAAACCTAAGCCCAGTTATCAACAAGAAACTTAAAGAGGAGCTTATGATCCTTCCAATCCATCCTCGTTTCTTCTTTCTCCTATACCAGCAATTGGAAGGTGGTGGCAGCAACATGAGTGACCTCTAGGGAGAATTTAGAGAAGATGAAGAACCCTTCCTCTAGTGTTTTAACCCTTTGATCTAGTTTGGAAAACACCTCCAATTACTCCTCGATCTTCTCCTTATTTTTAGTTCCCACCTTTTTAACTTCCTCTTTAACTTTTTCCATCTAGCTATCATCCTACAGAACCTTGGGTTTGTAAAAACCTTGGATTTTTCTTTGATCGAGGAGGAAATCATAATGGGGGAGGTGTCCACTTTGCTACTATCTTCAAAGAAAGTAATGGGTTGTAGGGTGAAGTTGGTTGAAACATGGGGAGTCTGTATAGTAATAGTATTTCCAACTAACACCTAAGTGTTTCTGGTAGACATCTGGGCATTAATGGGTTGCAAGGTGAAGCTGGCCAAAAAATGAAGTACTATGAATTTTCAAGAAATTTAATTTTTTTTTGTAATAATGTCTACTGAAAAATATTTGTGTTTGAACTCTTTAAATTATATCTCAACAACAAATCTTTCTTTTATATTTCTTCAAATCGCATCACTTATACAATTTATTTGATGTAGTTGACAAAATGTAGTTTTAATGATACAATAAAATTTAAAAGTTACACATCCTATTGTATTTACAATTCAAAAGTGATACATACAATAGTATTAATGTAATATCATAACATTGTAATCATATATTTATAATTTAGTAATTATAAATTTTCTTTTCACTTACTTTTCAACAATACAATATATTTATATTAATAAGTAGGTGGCACTTGTTACACCTTTCTAGCCCAACATTATTCCACCAATTCCATCATTAATCAATCATAATCACAAGAAATAACATTAATCACTAACCATATTTCAGGCAAACATATGGTGTGGACAAGAATAATATGGGAAAATAAACTAAAGATGTAGGCCCCTCCATTGATTCCAGTTTTCTTTTCCACATGGTGGTGTCTTCTAAAGCAGCGCATTAGCTAGACGTGCCTTCTTTCTCCTCTTTTCCAACCTACTCTCACTATCTATGGAATATGTAGCTATCTTATTTTTTTGAAAGAGCCTAGAAACTACAAATGACATCTACATTAATATGTGGGCCCATTAAAACATGATTCACATTGGAATTTTAAAATATCAAATATTATTAAAAAATTGATAAAGGGTCTTGACTATTTCAATGGTTTAGTATAAAACTTTTGAATGAAACCAGTTTATGTAGTAAAAGTGTTTTTACTTAATAGTTTATACATAAAATGATGGGGTACGACATCAAAATATTTATGAAAAAGGTAAAGTAGATAAAATATTTTTGGTAAATAAATTATTTAGTTGAAAAATAAGTGTACAGATTTGTTTATTAATTTATTCCATTCTCTTTGTAATGTTGCATGTTTTAGTTTCAAAATTTTATAAATTATAATAAATATTTATCATCTAAGATAAAATTAATTCAAATTCATTATGAAAATAAAAGGATTTTTAATTTATCTTTAAATTAATTTGAGCTACTCATTTTTAATTATGTTAATAGTTATAAATGTTATAATTTGTGTAGTTAGGTTTGTATATTTTATTTTATTTGTAAATTGATTAATTATATATATTTATTATATATATAAATATGTATGGTTAGTGATGTTAGGGAGAAGAGTAGTAAGGGATATAATTTTACCATCATCCACCAAGGCCTAATTTTTTGACTATACCAATTCCATCTTGCCCTCTACCCCACTAGGGTTGTTGTGGTTTACAACCAGCACCAACATCAAAATTCCCCTTTGAGTAATAGTATTGGTACTAGAATCCATACCCCACAACCCTCCCCTAGTTGAGATAATAAGAAAAATAAAAACCCTAAATTGGCTATTAAATAAAAAGGTAGTAAAAAGATCAAGGTTGAGAAGCCACTCGAGGTGGAGGTGGAGGACTTGGAGGAGGAGGTAGGTGGAAAGAGTAGGAGAAGGTTGAAAGGGATTGCAAAATCCTAGGCTAGATATAAGCAAAAGTCCAATAGGTTCAGGGTTAAAGAGGAGCAAGAGGAGAGCTCTAGGAACAATGACAAGGAGTAGGAGGAAGAGAAACACTTTGATTCCAAGAGAGAAAAAGGAAAAGAAGAGAGAGAAATGTGAGAATTTTTTTGATAATGCTTAGATGTCTACTAGAAACACTTAGGCATCTGTTGGTAATACCATCACTACAGAGATTAAAACTACAAATTTATTTTAGCACAGATTTATTTTAATAGAATTATTTTAATAAATTTCAAATAAACTTTTAGTAATGGCATCTGTTGGTAATGCCATCACTACAGAGATTAGTATTTTGAAATTTGTGCTCAAATCCTTTAACCTATGGACAAAAGGAAGATAGTAGGAATAAAGCTTGATTAACTCTTTTAGTGCTAGTGGAGTGCATTCAACTTCTTTAAACAAAGTTCCTTTCAAATGCATCATATTTTGTAGAAGCATGTTCTCCACTTCCTTCTTTATACTACTCATTTTATGCTAGTATACTTTTTCATCGTTTGGTATTAGTTTTACTTACCCAACTCAAGAGCACTCACAAAATTTATGGATCTTTGTTGATACCCCTATATCAGATCTCAACATTGTAGAGATGTAGCTAGTTTCAAAATCCTTTGCCAGATATGTCTCTAGATCCAAAATTGTTTAGAGAAATGACAAATGTGAAATTTTTGGACATATGAGATGTAGTGCCTACCCCTAAGTTACATTTTTTCTATCAATTCCAAAATCTTTTAGGCCAATTTTATGTTTGACGATTAGTACTATTGTTTTGAGTTTATCAGATACTATTTTAGATTCAATTTATTATGTGATGAGATTACTCAGTACTCTATATTTGATGTATGCATGATGATTATTCAGATATTTCAGTTATTGATGATGACTAGTTAGATGGATTATTATGTGTCTTCTTATGGATACTTACCCCATACTACATGTGTATGGTGGGCATGTTTATTTTCTTTATGTATCGTGTTTCTGATGTGGTTAAGGAAGGGAGTCATAGTCACCTACTTGTCGAGATCTACACGATGCACCACTTCTTGCAATTTCATATTTAGTTTGGAATATTGTGTTTATACATGTGTGTATTTAATGTAGGTTATAGGTATCAAGTATCAACTTCCCTGAATTGCTAGGATGAGCATACTGTATTGCATTATCTCAATGGTAAGAGAGGGGAGATAAATTCTTGAGTTCCCAACCCTATAAGCCATTTTTCCTAATTGAAAATTAGGACAAGTATTTGAGTCAAGTATCCTTTGAATGCATCGGATGACATTAATTCGTGATTATAACCCTTTAGTTTTATTTTCTATGTATTTTTCTGTGATGGGTTTTTGTATTTTACTTTGGGAGTCCTTGGTGAATTTTCTATTAATTATGTATAATTAAAAGATTTAATTAATTATATAATTTAATGGAAAGTTCATATGATATTTTAATATTTAATTTTATTTAATCAATTCAAAAGTTAATTGAACAAAAATAATTAAAATTAAAAATAAAAGTTTTAAGAATAAATTTAGAACGTGATAATATTTATTTAATTTAATAATAATATATTTAGAGTTCATTTTTAAATAAATGCTAAATATTATTATTATTTAAGTTAATAAACATTTTATCAATTAATGTTCAAAGATAAATTTAGAATTGGAAATAGAAATTAATTTATTAAAAATCTCATGATTTCATGATAAGTGTACGAGACTTAAAATTAATAAATTAATTTAAAAAGAGTCAAGTTAAAATAAAATAAAATAATTTAATTAATTAATTAATGTGCATGGAAAAGATAAATGAAACTTAATAATGAGTTAGACTATTGGTGTAAATACATATTTTCTATTTACACTTACTTAAGTTTACTTAGGCTATTGCATTATTTTAATATTTATTTATTAGTCACCTAGGAGTATGTGCACCTCTTTATTCATGTGTTGCCTACAACACAGGAGCTAGCACACTAATTAAGCACATGGTGTCTACAACCTTCTCATTCTTATCCACTCATCTAGAATGTTGGAGAAGGCTTGTGCTTAGTTGTCAATGCTTTTCTTATCTCTTGCTTATTTCTAGAGATATTCTAGGTGCTTCCTAAGAGGTCTTTATATATTAGCACTACTAGAGTGTAAGGACATGCTTATGATAATAGTGACCATTCATATTGATCATACTCTTTGGTCTACTAGGACTGCGAATTTAAGAGAAAGAAGAAATTTTTGGAAAAGAGAAGGTTCTAAGAGGAGGGATTTTTCTCTACAATTTTTTGGGGTGTAGCGATTAGCATCAATGTTCAGGTAGACGCTTGTGATTTTCACATATCTTAATACATTCTTTCTCTTTCTGATCTTCATTGTGTGTATTAATGGTTGTCTAAATAATAATCTATGATAAATCTTTCAATCTTGTAATTTGGAATTTGGGCAGGCATGTTGTTTACATCTGATTATGGGAGATTAGAATATCATTGCAATCCTCTTTTAGTAGATTCATAATTTTTGAAATTAGAGTAGTATTTGGGTTTGAATTAATAGGGAATTAAGAAATTAAATCTTGGTAGGGTTTGAAAGAGAAGAAAAGTTTAGAAAAGAGAAATTTGAATAGTTGATAGTAATTCTTCTAACAGACTATGTGTGCAAATAATATTATATATATAATAATAATAATAATAATAAATATATATTATTAAAACTTAGTGATGAAAGAGGAATTTGTTTTAAATAAAAAAAATTATATTTAAAAACTATTGGGAAAGTTTGATTTGATTTAAGTATTATTTTTTAAAAATTAATAAAAAATAAATAAATTTGGGGAGGGGAGGATTTTACCCACCCCATGCCTCACTTACCTTTTTTTTTGCTGATGATCGCTATACATGTTGTTGCGGGTATTGCAACTACTAGACGTAGACCCTGTGATAGAGGGCAAGGTCGCACGACCTTCTTAATACAGGTGGCTTTAAAGCCTACTGTGATTTTAAATCACAAGACTGTAGTTACCTTTTCAAATATTTGGATTATTTTAATATATATATGAAATATTTGGATTATTTTAAATCACAAGAGTGTAGTTACAGTGAAGAAGATGAAATATCTAAGAACGAGAAGCCATTTTTTAAAGCTTTAAAGGCTATGGGAGGAAAATTTGTTGATTTACCGATGTTTACAAGAAAGATGGATGCTGAATTAGTATTGGAATGGATTGAAGCTCTAGAGAATCATTTTGAATGTGAGAAAGTTTCAAAATCACAGCAAGTTAAATTAGCTAAATCTAGAATGAAGGGAGCAGCCCTTACATGGTGGAATTTTATGCAAGAAGAAAGGGTAAAAGAGGATAAAAGGAAGATTTGTTCATGGGAGAAGATGGTGTCAATGATAAGAGAGACGTATCTCCCTGAAGACTATGAGGTACAATTGCACCAGAAGAGGCAGAATCTCAGAGAAAGGGATATGGATGTCTGTACTTATACAGAAGAATTTCAGAAGTTAAGTCTAAGGTAAAAATTTGCAGAACTTGAGAGTATCAAGGTAGCAAGATACCTAAATGGTTTGAGGATGAACATCCAAGAAGAGTTGTAGTTGCTAAGTCCTAACACCATAGATAAGTGCTATCAACTAGCTTTGAAGGTGGAAGAGAAAATCAAAATAAGACAAGAAAATAACAACAGAGGCAGAGGAAGGCAACCAGTCAGAGGAAGAGGTACATTTACAGGAAGAAGTCCAAATTTTCAACCACAAACAGAGCTGCATAATGAATCTAACAAGTTTGATAATTTTAGAGGAAGTTTCAGAGGTAGAAGGCCAAATTTCAGAGAAAGATCACCAGGAAGGATGAATGGACCAATAAGATGCTACAACTGTAATCAGGAAGGTCATATGACACACAAATGTCCAGCAAAAGCAAGCTCTAGTACTCATGGTGAAAAGAGAATACACCTGGCACAAGAAGCGGATTTACAAGAAGATTCAGAAACTTATGGTTATCCAGAAAAGGGGGAAGCACTTATGATGAGAAGAACACTATTGAAAATGCCTGTCACAGAAGAACCACCACAAAGGAAGTCCATTTTCAGAACTACCTATAAATCTGGAGGAAAAGTTTGTAAGGTACTAGTAGACTCTGGTTCTATAGAAAATTTTGTGTCTCTTGAAATGGTAGAAAAGTTAAAGCTACCAAGAATACAACACCCGTATCCTTACAAAGTATCTTGGTTAAATAAAGGACAACAGACTATAGTAGAAGAGCAAGCTTGGGTGGAATTTTAGATTGGAGCCTATAAAGATAGATTGTTGTTTGATATTGTTAATATGGATGCATGCCATTTACTTTTTGGCAGACCATGGCAATATGATCTCGAGGCACATCACGATGGAGTGAAGAATACGTATACCATTACAAAAAATGGAAAGGTCATTGAATTGATACCTTTAGTTGAGCCAAGTCAAGAAGAATCAAAAGCTACAGAAGCAAAAGTTATGGTGATGGGTAAGAAAGAATTTCTGAAAGAGGTGAAAGGAAAGAAGTGTCCACTCTTTGCACTGGTTCCTGTACTCAAAAATAAATTATAGAATGATGCTGAAAATCAGACTGAGGAAGAAAATTCAAAGATGGAGTCTTCAAACTTGAAGGTGGAAGTGACAGAAAAGAAGAAGGAAAAGGTGCCCAAAGAAGTGGAACCAATTCTGGACAAGTACAAAGAAATTATAGCTGATGGAATACCAAGAAGTCTCCCACCAGTGCGAGAAATTAGTCATTGTATTGATCTCATACCAGGATCAACATTACCCAACAAGGCAGCATATAAGCTAACACCACAACAAAATGAAGAAATGGAAAGACAAATTGAAAAATTTGCTGAAGCTATTAAAGAGGTCCAAGATCAAGTCAAGTTGCAGCTACAGAATTCAAATCAGAAGTACAAAGAAGTTTCTGATTAGAAAAGAAGAGAAGTACAATTCGAAGTTGGTGATTTAGTATAGGCATATTTGAAGAAAAAAAGGTTACCCCAAACAAAGAATACAAAGTTACTACCTAAGAAGGTTGGTCCTTGTCAAATTTTGGAAAAATATGGACATAATGCATACAAAATTCAGTTACCTACAAACATTGGTATTTCACCCATATTCAATGTTTGTGATCTCACACGATACAAAGGTTCTGAAACACAAGCCGTACATGAAGATTCAGTAACAAAAGATCTGCAACAAGTACCTAAACCAACACCACCTCAATTGGAGAAAATCCTAGATACAAAAATAAAGAAGACTCGCAGATGACAATACACTCAGTATTTAGTCAAATGGAAGAACAAACCAGTGACAAAGGCTATCTGGATGGATGAGAAACAAATCAACAAGTATGGTTCATCCGTTCAAGATCTCATCTCAAGTGGACTTGAGATTCTTTCTACAGGGGTGTATGCTGCAGTAGCAGAGCAGAAAATATGATAAGTAATGTTTTACGATTTGTGTGTGTTATAAATTTAAATTTTTTCAATAATGTCCTAAATGTGGTGGCATACCTAGAGTAGCAATTCGATGAGCTCTCCAGATATAGCCACCTAGGACTAGGTGTGTGGATTTTAAAATTAGAATAGTTGTTTTAATTCGTAGTTGTGCTAAATAATTAAAGAAAATTCCATCAAATATTGGTGACAGATAATAGGCAGTTACAACAATACCCATGATTGCTGCATGGTATTGATGGTAAAGCATCTTTCAGATTCCTATTCTTAGTAGTTACAAGAATACCCATGATTGCTACATGGTATTGATGGTAAAGCATCTTTCAGATTCCTGTTCTTAGCAGTTACAAGAATACCCATGATTACTACATGGTATTGATGGTAAAGCATCTTTCAAATTCCTATTCTTAGCAATTACAAGAATATCCATGATTGCTGCATGGTATTGATGGTAAAACGTCTTTCAGATTCGTATTCTTAGATGGAAAAGAAAATGTTTTTATTACTACTAGACAGCAAGGCCAGTCAGACTTTGGTTATTAAAAAGCCAATCTTTTATGTAAAAAAGGATTCGAACTTGGGGAGGAATGGGAAGTTTTATGTCTCCTTTGGTCTCCTATGTTTTTCTTTCAAGATTATGGTTCTACTGTTATGCTTCATATATTTCTCATGGCAATTAGTTTATGTAATAACAATTGCAGAAAAATGTACTCTAATGCGGGGTCAATATCTCGGGTTTGAACCGTTAGATTTCTTTCAAATTTTTATATGTTGTTTGAAACTTAGTTACACCAAATATCAATGGTTTGATTGAGTAAATATTTTTTGGTTTGAAAGTTATTCATGTTTGAGTGCGGGTCTATCTGAAGGCAGCAAGAAGATATTTTGGGTTGATCTAGCTTTGACCAATTTAAGTTGTTACCGGAGGCTCAGGGGTTGTGTGATTGTGATGCTATGTTGGTTGATCTCGATCTTATTAACCCAACCATGGTATTGTGATTAGTATGCTCTATGATTGGATGTATTTATTGTCTATTATTGCTTTCCAGTCTTCTTATGTGAAGCTAAGGTGTAGGTCTATCAGATACCTAACTTAACCATTTTTGAGTCATGATCAATTATATTTGATTTTCTTTCTAGTCCCTTTGAGAGGACTAAGGTCTTTTGAATGATTTTTTCTTGATGATGTCAGGTTTTTACTTGACCATTTTGGAGTCTTCAATCAATATTGTTTTGGGATACTTTCTAGTTGCTCATTAAGAACCGATGGATATTATGATTTATCATTTGATGCTTTTCAGTTGCTCGTAGAGAACTATTGCAATTAGTGTGGATTATCCTTATGATGCTTCCTAGTCACTTGTATAGGAATGTAGTGATTTTATATGATTCTTTGATTTTTGATTTAATGCACTTAGGGTAGGTAATCTATATGTAGCATCAGGAAGTGGCTTGAAATGGGGGCTGGTGCCCTCAGTGGCTACCAAGTTAACTCATGGTAAGTAGTTGAATAAGTGAAAACATTACACTAAATGGGAAATAAAATGAACCTAATAAGAGTCTTTGTATGTTCTTGCCCATGCTTCGTGTGCTCGTATAGACTAGGATGGGAGTAGAGAGAACATTTGGTTGTGACCTTGCATTCCATAGTATGCCTTGTCAGTATGAGAGGATACTAGTGGTCGGATAGGGATCACTAGGGGGCTAGGGTCTATTGAGATACTACCAAGATATCTCTACCATGATTCATCTGATGAAACTTGCTGCCTTACATAGTAGCTTTCCTACATGTCTTGTGTGCCCCTAAGCTAGATGTTGAATTAATTTGGAACCTTTGAGTTACTATACTTTTAGGATTTTCTAGACTTAGAGAGTATTTGGTTTATGTGATTTGATATCATGTTTGGGACTTGAGATTGTCTCCTCAGTGTGGTGGGAGTGGGCCATTTAGGTTCCATGAGGTCGGGTGGTAGTGCTTTTTCACTCTTACCATTGAGATCCATCCATAGTCACGATCACTAGAGCTTCTTGGTATGTTTTTTTATCATGTTTACATGATGTTATTTACTGACACATTTCCTTATATTAATGATTAGCTTCTGATAGGTGATGTTATCTACTTTGTAGGATCATCTTATGCTTTATTCTAGCATGTTAGATTTCTTTATGCGTATGTTGTAGTATGTTTTAGTAGTGATGTCCCTATTAGAATGGTACTGATGATCTAATTGCTGGCTTGGGATGTTATGTGAGGGGATGGATAGGGCCCAAAATGGTCTTATGATGCTATTGATAGTTGGGAAGAACTACATAGTTAGTTAGTTATGTTTTATGATGGATGGTTATCTTTTATGATGGTTGTTATTGTTAGGATAAAACCACAGACATAAATAAAATTTACATGCAAATATAACCAATAAAAAAATAATAGATCACACAAAAAATAACACAAGGCACCAAGATTTAACGTGGTTCACCCAATCCTTGGGCTACGTCCTCCAAACTGAAAGTCCAATATTATTAAAATCCAGTGATTACAACCTGATTACAATTTGTAATCCCTTACAACTCAATAGTGCTATAAGAAGAAATTTCGCATTTCACTATGAAGCAATCCCTAACCCTAAGCCCTTTTATACAAGTATTAAACCATTTTAGGGTTATAATATGCCAGCCATAAATTAGCCATAGCTTTAGTGGCAAATCTACAAATAGTATAGTATGGAGTATGTATACTACGAATAGTATAGTATAGTATGGAGAATCCTGAACCCCAAAAAAATTATGGAGTATGTATAGTACTTTCCTAATCAGTCACCACAATCTAACAATCTCCCACTTGGGGACTAATCAGGCTCTACACTAAACAACAATCTCCCACTTAGAGACTGATCCTTTAGTAATACCACTACCACATGGGGCTCCCACTAGATCAAACCACCTTGGATTCTATTGTTCTTGTATTTGTAATGCCCTGCCAAGGGATCCAAAGAATTAATCTAAAATTCCACTAAGTTTTCCAAACAATTATTATTTTTTAAACATGAAAGTAAAACCATTCATAACATTTGTGAAAGCAATAGTAACATCCAACTGAAAGTAAACATAACATATATAATAGGTTACATTCTTTAAAGATCCCTTAACGTTGTATCACATCTAAATTAACTATTCATCTAACATCACATCCTTAGCAATGTTATATCCAATGTTCTTAAACAATACATAAGTGTCCTTTTCAGTAATTACATTTTAGCTCAATCTTCAACTGTACATGTTACAACGTATGAAAGGCTTAAAAGAACATACATTTGTGTAAATAAAGAACATCATCATCCAATACTAATCCATGATGCAATAACATAAAGGAAACCACAAATCATACATCATCACATAAGATATAAACATCCATCATGTAAGATAACCATACATCACAAACATAAATAACTAAGTGCACAGTTCCTCCCAACCGTAAATAGCATCATTAGACCATCATGGATCCTAGCCATCCCTCTATGCATAACATTCCAAAGCACCGAAGAGATCATCGGTATTATCATAGTAGGAATGTCACTCCTAAAAACATCCTACTAACATGCAAAGTAAAGCATAAGATAACATCATCTAACATATGCAAATCATTAATATAAGAAACATACCAGTAAATACATCCATCGTAAGGTATATCATCAATCATAATGATCCAAAAACATAATGAAGATAAATACCAACCAAGAAAGCTCCAATCACGGTGTCTCAGACGACTCTCAAATGATAAGAGTGGAAAATACACTACCACCCGACCGCGTGGAACCTAAGTGGTCTACTCCCACCGTGCTGAGGAGATAATCTCAAGTCCCAAACAGGCTATCAAAACCACATAGCATAAATCTCTATAGTCCAAGAATCCTAAAAGTATACTAACTCAAAGGTTCCATCACACAAAACTAACATCTAATTCCCAGAGGCACACAATGACATTAGGAGACCTACTTTACAAGTGAGAAAGTGTCATCGCATTTATCATGTACAAGTTACCCTGGTGGTTAGCTAAACTCCACGGGTCCATACTGATCTCATCGGGCCACTAGTATCCTTCATATTGACGAGGCATACTAAGGATGCACGCTCACAACCATGCATTCTCTCTACTCCCATCATAGTCTGTACAAGCACTCAACGCATGGGCGCGAACATAAAAACAATTATCTTTTTAGGTTCATTTAATCCCCATTTAGTGTGTAAATGTTATCACTTATTAACAAAAATTACAATGAGTTACCCTGGCAGCCACTTAGGGCCCCGACCCCCATTGCAAGCCACTTCCCGACACTACAAGTAGATAACCTACCCTAAGCTCATGAAATCATAAAATCACCACTGTCCTGTACAAGTGACTGTAAAGAAAATCCAAAAGATAATTCATAAAATGAATCATCAAATATCCATGATAAAAGCATCAAATATCGATAATAAGAATCATCAAATCTCCAAGATAAGAATCATCAAATTTCCATGAGCATCTTAAAAAGAATCCATAGAAAATCATGACCACAACAGTTCTCTATTGGCAACTGAAGGCATCACTGATAATCATAATAATGATTGGTTCACAATAACCAAAATATATCTCAAAATATATCACAATATCCATTGGTTCTCAACAAGCAACCAAGAATATCTCAAAATCATACTGATCGAAGACTCCAAAATGGTTGAGACAAACATGTCACAACATGACATCATCAAGAAATAAACCAACATTTCAGTCCCATCATGACAACTAGAAAATAATCCAAGGATAACTAATCGATGACTCAAAAATGATTAGCTCAAGTGTCTCATACACATACATCTCAGCTTAACACATGAAGATTGATGGACAATAACAATTAGCAAATACAAACAATTCATAGAGCATATGATCACATTACCATGGTTGATTTTAGAAAGATCGAGACCCAATAAGATCATCATGTCATCACATCTCATAACCCCTGAGCCTCTGGTAACAACCTAGGAATGGTCAACATTAGTCAACCCAAAACCCAAAACAAGAAGCATACAAAATACATGATGCAAACACATGTTTTGGTTTTGCTAAAATCTCATAGTTGTATAATGTGTGGAGTTTCAGTTTACTGTTTGCAAGTATACTTCAAGTGTCTTAAGTTTCATCATTTGACTTACAAGTCAACCCATCTATTCCCCGATAGCATTATCCTTCCATTATTAAGAATTACATTCTAAAAATAACTTAAGTATAAATATTCACTAAACTGATCATCATTGACCTTTAATTAAATTGTTCTCTTTATTTAACTAAGATCCATATTCTAATTAATTAACTCTCCTTTAATGTTACTACAACTTTTCAAGATAATCAAATGATCATTATTCATTTATAAAAGAACCAATTATCAATCTTCGAATAAGAAGATTATAACTTTATTAAAATGATCAATTAAATCAATCAATTAACATAGGTACACCATCCATGACCTATTAACATCTAATAGTTTCCAATTCAATATTACTAAGTCTCACCATTAAAACATCTAAGGTTATTATTCAAGTCATGAGAGTATGACTTATCAACTTCGATGTAAATACTTCACAACTTTGCTAGAGGAATCAATATTAGCATATCAATTAAAACACTATTACATAACTTGATTATTAATTAAATCTAATTAACTCTAATTAATTTAATTAATAATTACATATCCAAGGCAACGTTCCAATTAATATCAGTTAACTAATAACTAACTATAACTTGTAAGTTAAAAGTCAACTATAACTCAAATCCCCAATATTCATATTAATAGTTCAATAACGGCTTGTTATTATTTAATAGCAAGTTATAAGAAATCTCTAATGACCACATACGTCATTCTTTCAAAGAAAACTAACATTCCCTTGACAAATTTGTATTATCAATAATTATTTCAAATAAGGCTCTATCGCACAACTTAATTATTAATATCATAGTTATAATATCAACTTGATATCAATTTTTGACAATCTCGCTAAAAGAATTATATCAATTAAATCTCTATTACATGATTATTAATTAAATCCAATCAACTCTAGTTAATTGATTTAATTAATAATTGCACAACCATACCATCAACCTAAAGAATATCAGTTGACCTACAGTAGTTTGTACTTAGCAAGTCAACTTCAATACAAATATTAATATTTCAATAATACTAATAGTAATAATGAAATCTTATCCATAATGACCACAATCATCATACCAATATCTTCTTAACATACTCGTATCAATGATAATCATCTATACTCTATTTCATTAACATTTGAGTTGATAATAATTTAATAGCTAATAACAATCTATGATGGTAGATTCTTCATTACTTTACTAACAACAATGTCACTAGTAGTTTGAATATGACTTCCTTAAGATAGAATCCCAATATACAAGTCATTAAGATAAATACTCAAATAAATAATCTATAATTTCCTTCATGCACTTCATAGGCAATTCATTTATCTAAAATAATCTTTAATATTTCTAAATATAATAATTGCCAACTTAATTTCGTTCATGAATTCATCTCCATTATATTTTCTTAGTAACCTTGATTAGAATCATTTCTAATTAAATATTTAGATTAATTTAAAACTATATTATTTATTTAAAATCTTACATATTTAAAATTTCATTCACATTATATATATATATATATATATATATATATAGACACACACGCACACACATATATATAAATATTACTAACATTTAACATCATAGAAGAGAATCGAATTAAAATTTAATTTTTTTTTCAAATATTATTTACAAAATGTAACAACCAATTTATTAAATTTATCACAATACTCCTTAAAAAAAATTCAATATATTGAAATCACATTCATTCATGCCCTGCAAAGGTTTAAAGCAATTATTAAATTGCTGGCAGTATAATATATGTCGTGCGGCCCGCAGGTCGCAGGTACCCTGCATACTCGCGGGTACTCTGAGACCTACGCAGGTACTCCACCGCTGAGAGAATGGAGTACAGGTGGCTAATCCGCCCTCCCCAATAATATATATGTATATTTTAAAATGGTTCAAATAACGTTTTCATTAAATTTTTCACCATATGAGTTATCAAATTTTATACAAAGAGTTTCCACACACACACACACACACATATATATATATGTGTGTGTGTGTGTGTGTGTGTGTGTGTGTGTATATATATATATATATATATATATATATATATATACATGAATGGGTGCAGATTTGTAAAATATATCTATATAGAAAGGGCTTTTCCATACAAGAATTTTTTCCTTTAAATAATTGTTTTTCTAAACATATCCATTAATCCATCCAATAGGTTTAACTATAAATTTAAAATCATCTTTCCCAATTTGATTCAAATTCGAACTCAAACCCATTTAGATATAATTTCTTCCTTAATTGGATCTAGGGTTTTTCTATTATTTCTCCTCAACCAAATAGGATATCTAGATTTCAATTTTCAAATTATAGATTCAATCACAGAGAGTATTCAAACACATATAACAAACATGATGAAGACAGGAAGAGAAATAGTGCAAAGAGAATATGCAAATATCACGAATGCACCTAGACACTGATGCTAATCTGCCATGCTTCAAAAGTCCATAGAAAACCTCTTCCTTCTCCATCATTCGCAATTCTTCCAAGAACTAAGCCAATCGAATTCTCCAAGTGACTAGAAGTGCCAGAAGAAGCATAGAAGCAAGTAGAAAATATATAAGCATATGAATCTTCTCCAATTCATGTAAGCTTTGAAGCTTCCATTTAAGCTTGTAGCTTGTAGCTTCCATTAAGCTTGTAGCTTCCATTAAGCTTCCATTCAGCTTGCCAAAACACACTAGGAGAGCCTCTATTTAAAGGCCTCTAAGATGCTTCTAGAGTGTCTCTAGAAACAACTAGAAGATAAGCATGACAACCAAGCATGAGTCTCCTCCAACCTTCTAGATGAGTCTTAAGGTTGTAGACACCATGTGCTCAAATAAAATGCTAACTTCTAAGTGTAGACAAATTGTGCATTCTTAGAGTGCAAACTCCTGTGTTGTCTACATGACAACTCTCAAAAATTCACAAACTCCTATGTGAGCAAATATTAAAATAATGCACAATCATTAATATAATATTTACTTTACTCTTTCTAATTTTATTTATTTATTTATTAAATCTCATGCACTAACTTTAATAATTCCACTTTTCCATCTTAATATATTTATATTTTAAGCACATGAAATCTAAAATCTTTTAATAATTTTAATATATTTTTTCACTTTTAAATTTATTTTTCCAAAACTTAATTGCTAAAATATTTGTTAGCTTTAATAATATTATTTAGTCATTTATTTAAAAATGAACTCCAAATATATTATTATTAAAATAAAATATTGTCACATTCCAAATTTAAACTTTTACCTTTTATCTTCACATTTAATTATTTTATTTAATTAATTTTCTAATTAATTAAATAAAATAAATATTAAAATACCATATTAATTTTCCATTTAATTAAACCATTAATTAAATCTTTTAATTAGGCTTAATTAATAGAAAATACTCCAAAAACTCACAAAGGTAAAAATATGAAAAACCCATCAGAGCCAAAATACATACAAAATCAAACCAAGGGTTAATATCATGAATTATGTCATCTGATGCATTTGGAGGGTACTCAACTTAGATACTTGTCCTAATTTTTCAATTAGAACAAATGGCTTAAAGGGTTGGGATTTGGACTTGAGAATTTATTACTGTAGTGGCAGAGCGGAAAATATGATAAGTAATGTTTTACGATTTGTGTGTGTTTTAAATTTAAATGTTTTCAATAATGTCCTACATGTGGTGGCATACCTAGAGTAGCAATTCAATGAGCTCTCCAGATATAGCCACCTAGGGCCAGGTGTGTGGATTTAAAAATTAGAATAGTTGTTTTAATTCGTAGTTGTGCTAAATAATTAAAGAGAATTCCATCAAATACTGGTGACAGATAATAGGCAGTTAAAAGAATACCCATGATTGCTACATGGTATTGATGGTAAAGGTTCTTTCAGATTCCTATTCTTAGTAGTTACAAGAATACCCATGATTGCTGCATGGTATTGATGGTAAAGCATCTTTCAGATTCCTATTCTTAGCAGTTACAAGAATACCCATGATTGCTGCATGGTATTGATGGTAAATCATCTTTCAAAATCTTATTCTTAGCAGTTACAAGAATATCCATGATTGTTGCATGGTATTGATGGTAAAACGTCTTTCAGATTCCTATTCTTAGATGGAAAAGAAAACGTTTTTATTACTACTGGACAGCAAGGCCAGTCAGACTTTGGTTATTAAAAAGCCAATCTTTTATGTAAAAAAGAATTCAAACTTGGGGAGGAATGGGAAGTTTTATGTCTCCTTTGGTCTCCTATGTTTTTCTTTCAAGATTATGGTTCTACTGTTATGCTTCACATATTTCTCATGGTAATCAGTTTACTGAATAACAATTACAAAAAAATGTACTCTGATGTGGGGTCAATATCTTAGGTTTGATCTGTTGGATTTCTCTCAAATTTTTATATGTTGTTTGAAACCTAGTTACGCCAAATATCAATGATTCAATTGAGTAAATCTTTTTTGGTTCAAAATTTATTCATGTCTGAGTCTGGGTCTATCCGAAGGTAGCAAGAAGATATTTTGGGGGATTTTATTTTCAAAGTTTTGTTTATTGAATCTGATTTTAGAGTGTGATCCTGAAGGTTGTAGATGCCCCTTGAAGCAACTCAGTTGAGTGACTGATTCCTGCTGAGTTTTCCAAGGTGTGGCTCTGCATCATTTTTGGTATCAGAGCTTGAGAGTTGCAGGTTGTGAAGTTATATGTTGAACGCCCCTAATCAAGATTCTTCAATAGGGTCAAACAAGATGGTGACCAATGCAGAGTTAGCAAAGAAAGTTGAGGAGCAAGAAGAACTTCTCCAGAAAGAGAATAGAGAGTTGAAGGGGGTAGTGGCAAAATTAGCTAGTAAGTTGGAATATATGCAGAATGTAGTTGAGAAGAAAGACATGAAAGAAGAAATGGAAGAAGAGGAAGACGTACTCGACAGTGAAGAAGATGAAATATCTGAGAACGAGAAGCCATTTTTTAAAGCTTTAAAGGCTTTGGGAGGAAAATCTGTTGAGTTATCGATGTTTACAGGAAAGATGGATGCTGAATTAGTATTGGAATAGATTGAAGCTCTAGAGAATCATTTTGAATGTGAGAAAGTTTCAGAATCATAGCAAGTTAAATTAGCTAAATCTAGAATGAAGGGAGCAGCCCTTACATGGTGGAATTTTGTGCAAGAAGAAAGGGTAAAAGAGGATAAAAGGAAGATTTGTTCATAGAATAAGATGGTGTCAATGATAAGAGAGACATATCTCCCTGAAGACTATGAGGTACAATTGCATCAGAAGAGGCAGAATCTCAGAAAAAGGGATATGGATGTATGTACTTATATAGAAGAATTTCAGAAGTTAAGTCTAAGGTCAAAATTTGCAAAACTTGAGAGTATCAAGGTAGCAAGATAACTAAATGGTTTAAGGATGAACATACAAGAAGAGTTGCAGTTGCTGAGTCCTAACACCGTAGCTAAGTGCTATCAGCTAGCTTTGAAGGTGGAAGAGAAAATAAAAATGAGACAAGAAAATAACAACAGAGGCAGAGGAAGGCAACCATTCAGAGGAAGAGGTAAATTTATAGGAAGTAGTCCAAAGTTTCAACCACAAATAGAGCTGCATAATGAAGTTAACAAGTTTGATAATTTCAGAGGAAGTTTCACAGGTAGAAGGCCAAATTTCAGAGAAAGATCACCAAGAAGGACGAATGGACCAATAAGATGCTACAACTGTAATCAGGAAGGTCATATGGCACACAAATGTCCATCAAAAGCAAGCTCTAGTACTCATGGCGAAAAGAGAATACACCTAGCACAAGAAGCGGATTTACAAGAAGATTCAGAAACTTATGGTTATCCAGAAAAGGGGGAAGCACTTATGATGAGAAGAACATTGTTGAAAATTCCTGTCACAGAAGAACCACCACAAAGGAAGTCCATTTTCAGAACTACCTGTAAATCTAGAAGAAAAGTTTGTAAGGTACTAGTAGACTCTGGTTCTATAGAAAATTTTGTGTCTCTTGAAATGGTAGAAAAGTTAAAGCTACCAAGAATACAACACCCGATTCCTTACAAAGTATCTTGGTTAAATAAAGGACAACAGACTATAGTAGAAGAGCAAGCTTGGGTGGAATTTTAGATTGGAGCCTATAAAGATAGATTATTGTTTGATATTGTTAATATGGATGCATGCCATTTACTTTTTGGCAGACCATGACAATATGATCTCAAGGCACATCACGATGGAGTGAAGAATACGTATACCATTAAAAAAAATAGAAAGGTCATTGAATTGATACCTTTAGTTGAGCCAAGTCAAGAAGAATCAAAAGCTGCAGAAGCCAAAGTTATGGTGATGGGTAAGAAAGAATTTTTGAAAGAGGTGAAAGGAAAGAAGTGTCCACTCTTTGCACTGGTTCCTGTACTCAAAAATAAATTATAGAATGATGCTGAAGATCAGACTGAGGAAGAAAATTCAAAGATGGAGTCTTCAAACTTGAAGGTGGAAGTGACAAAAAAGAAGAAGGAAAATGTGCCTGAAGAAGTGGAACCAATTCTAGACAAGTACAAAGAAATTATAGCTAATGGAATACCAAGAAGTCTCCCACCAGTGCAAGAAATCAATCATTGTATTGATCTCATACCAGGATCAACATTACCCAACAAGGAAGCATATAAGCTAACACCACAACAAAATGAAGAAATGGAAAGACAAATTGAAGAATTTGCTGAAGCTATTAAAGAGGTCCAAGATCAAGTCAAGTTGTAGCTACAGAATTCAAATCAAAAGTACAAGAAGCTGCTGATTAGAAAAGAAGCGAAGTGCAATTTGAAGTTGGTGATTTAGTATGGGCATATTTGAAGAAAGAAAGGTTACCCCAAATGAAGAATACAAAGTTACTACCTAAGAAGGTTGGTCCTTGTCAAATTTTGGAAAAATATGGACATAATGCATACAAAATTCAGTTACCTACATACATTGGTATTTTACCCATATTCAAAGTTTGTGATCTCACACGATACAAAGGTTCTGAAACACAAGCTATACATGAAGATTCAGTAGCAGAAGATCTGCAACAAGTACTTAAACCAGCACCACCTCAATTGGAGAAAATCCTAGATACAAAAATAAAGAAGACTCGCAGATGACAATACACTCAGTATTTAGTCAAATGGAAGAACAAACCAGTGACAGAGGCTATCTGGATGGATGAGAAACAAATCAAAAAGTATGGTTCATCCGTTCAAGATATCATCTCAAGTGGACTTGAGATTCTTTCTATAGAGGAGTATGCTGCAGTAGAAGAGCAGAAAATATGAAAAGTAATGTTTTACGATTTGTGTGTGTTTTAAATTTAAATGTTTTCAATAATGTCCTAAATGTGGTGGCATACCTAGAGTAGCAATTCGATGAGCTCTCCAGATATAGCCACCTAGGACCAGGTGTGTGGATTTTAAAATTAGAATAGTTGTTTTGATTCATAGTTGTGCTAAATAATTAAAGAGAATTCCATCAAATACTGGTGACAGATAATAGGCAGTTACAAGAATACCCATGATTCCTGCATGGTATTGATGGTAAAGCATCTTTTAGATTCCTATTCTTAGCAGTTACAAGAATACCCATGATTGCTTCATGGTATTGATGGTAAAGTATCTTTCAGATTCCTATTCTTAGCAGTTACAAGAATACCCATGATTGCTGCATGGTATTGATGGTAAAGTATCTTTCAGATTCCTATTCTTAGCAATTACAAGAATATCCATGATTGCTGCATGGTATTGATGGTAAAACATCTTTCAGATTCCTATTCTTAGATGGAAAAGAAAATTTTTTTATTACTACTGGACAGCAAGGCGAGTCAAACTTTGGTTATTAATAAGCCAATCTTTTATGTAAAAAAGGATTCGAACTTGGGGAGGAATGGAAAGTTTTATGTCTCCTTTGGTCTCCTGTGTTTTTCTTTCAAGATTATGGTTCTACCATTATGCTTCATATATTTCTCATGGCAATTAGTTTAGGGAATAACAATTGCAGAAAGATGTACTCTAATGCGGGGTCAATATCTCGGGTTTGAACCGTTAGATTTCTCTCAAATTTTTATATGTTTTTTGAAACTTAGTTACACCAAATATCAATGGTTGGATAGAGTAAATCTTTTTGGTTCGAAAGTTATTCATGTCTGAGTGCGGGTCTATTCGAAGGCAACAAGAAAATATTTTGGGGGATTTATTTTCAAAAAAAATGTACTCTGATGCGGGGTCAACATTTCGGGTTTGAACAGTTGGATTTCTCTCAAAATTTTATATGTTGTTTGAAACCTAGTAATCCCAAATATCAATGGTTGGATTGAGTAAATCTTTACTGGTTCAAAATTCATTCATGTCTGAGTGCGGGTCTATCCAAAGGTAGCAAGAAGATATTTTGGGGGATTTTATTTTCAAAGTTTTGTTTATTGAATCTGATTTTAGTGTGTGATCCTGAAGGTTGTAGATGCCCCTTGAAGCAGCTCAGTTGAGTGACTAATTCCTCCTGATTTTTCAAAGGTGTGGTTCTGCATCATTTATCTCCCCTCTCTTATCATTGAGATAATATGATAGGGTATGCTCATCCTGGAAAATTCAGGGAAGTCGATACCCGGTACCTGCAACTTGCATAAAAACCATGCATGTACAAGCACAATATATAGTAAACTAAACAAGCAATTGCAGGAAGTGGTGCATTGTGTAGGTCCCGACTAGTAGGTGACTACGAATCCCTTCCTTAACCACATTAGACACACCATACAAATGCAAACACGCAAAGAAAACACGCACACCATACACATGCAAGTATGGGGTGAGTATCCATAAGAAAACACATATGATAATAAATCATCTTACTAATCATCATTAATAACTGAAAGAAATGTAATAATCATCATCAATAATTGCAAACACTAAAAATAATCATCATACATACATGAAATGTAGAGTCTAAGTAATCTCATCACATAATAAACTGAATCCATAGCACAATATCTGATAGTCTCAAAACAATGTTGCTAACCATCAACATAAAACTAGCTCTAAAAGAGTTCAAGAATGATAACAAAATGCAAACTAGGGGTAGGCACTACATCCACCCCCCCTGGGATTAGGCTTACTCCTAGAAGTCTACAAGAATGAGAAACTAAGATACTCACTATGTGGGTCCCGTTGATCCCTTTCTCTCTGTAGGAAAACATGATTCCACTAAAGATATTACAACACCCTTAGAGCAATATGATTCTAGTTTAATGGTAAACCAAAAACCACATTGATCCAACATTCATTCTTTTAACAACTACTAAAATAGATCCCTTAATACATTCTAAACAAGAGCAACTTAATGCTTGCAAAGATAAACAAAGGTTTACTACCTTACAACATAGATAAAAGATACATGTTTTGCAACTAGAATGAGTTTTAATTTTCAGTTTTGCCTTCGTTTAGGTTTTTAGTAGAATTTTCAGTTTTGAAAGCTAAGTGTTGAAGCATGAAAAATATGGAAGTAACAATTTTAAGTTCTATTTCAGTTCACCTAGTTTCAAGTTTTCAGTTTGAAAGAGATACACATGATAGTTCAAATTTTTCGTTTTGTTCAACTAGTTAATAACTAGTAGCAGTCCAATATACCCAGAGCTCCCAATGTTGAAACTCGGGCTCTGATACCAAATGTAATGCCCTACCAAGGGATCCAAAGAATTAATCTAAAATTTTACTAAGTTTTCCAAACAATTATTATTTTTTAAACATGAAAGTAAAACCATTCATAACATTTGCGAAAGGAATAGTAACATCCAACTGAAAGTAAACATAACATATATAATAGGTTACATTCTTTAAAGATCCCTTAACGTTGTATCACATTTAAATTAACTATTCATCTAACATCACATCCTTAGCAATGTTATATCCAATGTTCTTAAACAATACATAAGTGTCCTTTTCAGTAATTACATTTTAGCTCAATCATCCACTGTACATGTTACAACGTATGAAAGGCTTAAAAGAACATACATTTTTGTAAATAAAGAACATCATCATCCAATACTAATCCATGATGCAATAACATAAAGGAAACCACAAATCATACATCATCACATAAGATATAAACATCCATCATGTAAGATAACCATACATCACAAACATAAATAACTAAGTGCACGGTTCCTTCCAACCGTAAATAGCATCATTAGACCATTGTGGATCCTAGCCATCCCTCTGTGCGTAACATTCCAAAGCACCAAAGAGATCATCGGTATTATCATAGTAGGAATGTCACTCCTAAAAACATCCTACTAACATGCAAAGTAAAGCATAAGATAACATCATCTAACATATGCAAATCATCAATATAAGAAACATACCAGTAAATACATCCATCGTAAGGTATATCATCAATCATAATGATCCAAGAACATAATAAAGATAAATACCAACCAAGAAAGCTCCAGTCACGGTGTCTCAAACGGCTCTCAAATGATAAGAGTGGAAAATACACTACCACTCGACTTCGTGGAACCTAAGTGGTCTACTCCCACTGTGCTGAGGAGATAATCTCAAGTCCCAAACAGGCTATCAAAACCACATAGCATAAATCTCTATAGTCCAGGAATCCTAAAAGTATACTAACTCAAAGGTTCCATCAAACAAAACTGACATCTAATTCCCAGAGGCACACAATGACATGTAGGAAACCTACTCTGCAAGCAAGAAAGTGTCATCGCATTTATCACGTACAAGTTACCCTGGTAGTTAGCTAAACTCCACGGGTCCATACTGATCTCATGTGGCCACTAGTATCCTCTCATACTGACGAGGCATACAACAGAATGCACGGTCACAACCATGCGTTCTCTGTACTCCCATCCTAGTCTGTACAAGCACTCAACGCATGGGTGAGAACATCAAAACAATTATCTTTTTAAGTTCACATAATCTCCATTTAGTGTGTAAAGGTTATCACTTATTAACAAAATTTACAACGAGTTATCCTTGCAGCCACTTAGGGACCCGACCCCCATTGCAAGCCACTTCCTGACACTACAAGTAGATAATCTACCCTAAGCTCATGAAATCATAAAATCACCATAGTCCTGTATAAGTGACTGTAAAGAAAATCCAAAAAATAATTCATAAAAAGAATCATCAAATATCCATGATAAAAGCATCAAATATCGATAATAAGAATGATCAAATCTCCAAGTTAAGAATCATCAAATCTCCATGAGCATCTAGAAAAGCATGCATAGAAAATCATGACCACAACAGTTCTCTATTAACAATTGAAGGCATCACTGATAATCATAATAATCATTGGTTCACAATAACCAAAATATATCTCAAAATATATCACAATATCTATTGGTTCTCAGCAAGCAACCAAGAATATCTCAAAATCATATTGATCGAAGACTCCGAAATGGTTGAGCCAAACATGTCACAACATGACATCATAAAGAAATAAACCAACATTTCAGTCCCATCAAGGTGACTAGAAAATAATCCAAGGATAACTAATCGATGACTCAAAAATGATTAGCTCAAGTGTCTCATACACATACATCTCAGCTTCATAGATTAAGACTGATGAACAGTAACAATCAGCAAATACAAACATTTCATAGAGCATACGATCACATTACCATGGTTGAGTTTAAAAAGATTGAGACCGAATAAGATCATCAATGTCATCATATCTCATAACCCCCAAGCCTCTGGTAACAACCTAGGACTGGTCAACATTAGTCAACCCAAAACCCAAAACAAGAAGCATACAAAATACATGATGAAAACACATGTTTTGGTTTTGTTAAAATCTCATAGTTGAATAATGTGTGGAGTTTCAGTGTACTGTTTGGAAGTATACTTCAAGTGTCTTAAGTTTCATCATTTGACCTATAAGTCAACCCATCTGTTCCTCGATAGCATTATCCTTCCATTATTAAGAATTACATTCTAAGAATAACTTAAGTATAAATATTCACTAAACTAATCATCATTGACCTTTAATTAAATTGTTCTCTTTATTTAACTAAGATCCATATTCTAATTAATTAACTCTCCTTTAATGTTACTACAACTTTTCAAGATAATCAAATGATCATTATTCATTTATAAAAGAACCAATTATCAATCTTCGAATAAGAAGATTATAACTTTATTAAAATGATCAATTAAATCAATCAATTAACATAGGTACATCATCCATGACCTATTAACATCTAATAGTTTCCAATTGAATATTACTAAGTCTCACCATTAAAACATCTAAGGTTATTATTCAAGTCATGAGAGTATGAATTATCAACTTTGATGTAAATACTTCACAACTTTGCTACAGGAATCGATATTAGCATATCAATTAAAACACTATTACATAACTTGATTATTAATTAAATCTAGTTATCTATAATTAACTTAATTAATAATTACATATCAAGGGCAACCTTCCAATTAATATCAGTTGACTAATAACTAACTATAACTTGTAAGTTAAAAGTCAACTATAACTCAAATCCCCAATAGTCATATTAATAGTTCAATAAACGGATTGTGATTATTTAATAGCAAGTTATAGGAAATCTCTAATGACCACATACATCATTCTTTCAAAGAAAACTAACATTCCCTTGATAAATTGGTATTATCAATAATTATTTCAAATAAGACTCTATCGCACAACTTAATTATTAATATCATAGTTATAATATCAACTTGATATCAATTTTTGACAATCTCGCTAAAAGAATTATATCAATTAAATCTCTATTTCATGATTATTAATTAAATCCAATCAACTCTAGTTAATTGATTTAATTAATAATTGCACAACCATACCATCAACCTAAAGAATATCAGTTGACCTACAGTAGTTTGTATGTAGAAAGTCAACTTCAATACAAATATTAATATTTCAATAATACTAATAGTAATAATGAAATCTTATCAAGAATGACCACAATCATCATACCAATATCTTCTTAACATACTCGTATCAATGATAATCATCTATACTTTATTTCATTAACATTTGAGTTGATAATAATTTAATAGCTATTAACAATCTATGATGGCAGATTCTTCATTACTTTACGAACAACAATGTCACTAGTAGTTTGAATATAACTTCCTTAAGATACAATCCCAATATATGAGTCATTAAGATAAATACTCAAATAAATAATCTATAATTTCCTTCATGCACCTCATAGGCAATTCATTTATCTAAAATAATCTTTAATAATTCTAAATATAATAATTGCCAACTTAATTTCATTCATGAATTCATCTCCACTATATTTTCTTAGTAACCTTAGTTAGAATAAATTCTAATTAAATATTTAGATTAATTTTATATATATATATATATATATATATATATATATATATATATATATAGACACACACACACACACACACACACACACACACACACACATATATATATATACATATATACATATACATATATGAATACACATGCACATATATATATATATATGTGTGTGTGTGTGTGTATGTGTGTGTGTGTGGAAACTCTGTGTATAAAATTTGATAATGCATATGGTGAAACATTTAATAAAAATATTATTTGAACCGTTTTAAAATATACATATATATTATTGGGGAGGGCGGATTACCCACCCGTACTCCATTCTCTCAGCGGCAGAGTACCTGCGTAGGTCATAGAGTACCCGCGAGTACGTAGGGTAGCTGCGACCTGCGGGCCGCACGACATATATTATACTGCCAGCGATTTAATAATCGCTTTAAACGTTTGTAGGGCATGAATGAATGCGATTTCAATATATTGAATTTTTTTTAAGGAGTATTGTGATAAATTTAATATATTGGTTGTTACGTTTTGTAAATAATATTTGAAAAAAAAAAAACAAATTTTAATTCAATTCTCTTCTATGATGTTAAATGTTGGTAATATATATATGTGTGTGTGTGTGTGTGTGTGTGTGTGTGTCTATATATATATATATATTAATAATGGTTGTATATTAATTATTAGTATATATATATATATATATATATATATATATATATATATATATATATATATATCTGTATATATATATATATATATATATACATGAATTTGTGCAGATTTGTAAAATATATCTATATAGAAAGGGCTTTTCCATACAAGAATTTTTCCCTTTAAATAATTGTTTTTCTAAACATATCCATTAATCCATCCAATAGGTTTAAGTATAAATTTAAAATCATCTTTCTCAATTTGATTCAAATTTGAACCCAAACCTGTTTAGATCTAATTTCTTCCTTAATTGGATCTAGGGTTTTTCTATTTTTTTCTCCTCAACCAAATAGGATATCTAGATTCTAATTTTCAAATTATAGATTCAATCATGGAGAGTATTCAGACACATATAACAAACATGATGAAGACAGGAAGAGAAATAGTGCAAAGAGAATATGCGAATATCACGAATGCACCTGGACATTGATGGTAATCTGCCATGCTTCAAATGTCCATAGAAAACCCCTTCCTTCTCCATCATTTGCAATTCCTCCAAGAACCAAGCCAATCGAATTCTCCAAGTGACTAGAAGTGCTAGAAGAAGCATAGAAGCAAGTAGAAAATATATAAGCATATGAATCTTCTCCAATGCATGTAAGCTTTGAAGCTTCCATTTAAGCTTGTAGCTTGTAGCTTGTAGCTTCCATTTAGCTTGCCAAAACACACTAGGAGAGCCTCTATTTAAAGGCCTCTAAGATGCATCTAGAGTGTCTCTAGAAACAACTAGAAGATAAGCATGAGAACCAAGCATGAGTCTCCTCCAACCTTCTAGATGAGTCTTAAGGTTGTAGACACCATGTGCTTAAATAAAATGCTAACTTCTAAGTGTAGACAACTTGTTCATTTTTAGAGTGCAAACTCCTGTGTTGTCTACATGACAAGTCTCGAGAATTCATAAACTCCTATGTGAGCAAATATTAAAATAATGCACAATCATTAATATAATATTTACTTTACTCTTTCCAATTTAATTTATTTATTTATTAAATCTCATGCACTAACTTTAATAATTCCACTTTTCCATCTTAATATATTTATATTTTAAGCACATGAAATCTAGAATCTTTTAATAATTTTAATATATTTTTCTACTTTTAAATTTCTTTTTCCAAAACTTAATTGCTAAAATATTTGTTAGCTTTAATAATATTATTTAGTCATTTATTTAAAAATGAACTCCAAATATATTTTTATTAAAATAAATATTGTCACATTCCAAATTTAAACTTTTAACTTTTATCTTCACATTTAATTATTTTATTTAATTAATTTTTCAATTAATTAAATAAAATAAATATTAAAATACCATATTAATTTTCCATTTAATTAAACCATTAATTAAAACTTTTAATTAGGCTTAATTAATAGAAAATACTCTGAAGACTCACAAAGGTAAAAATGTGAAAAACCCATCATAGGCAAAATACATACAAAATCAAACCAAGGGTTAATATCATGAATTACATCATCTGATGCATTCAGAGGGTACTCAACTCAGATACTTGTCCTAATTTTCCAATTAGAACAAATGGCTTAAAGGGTTGGGATTTGGACTTGAGAATTTATCTCCCTTCTCTTATCATTGAGATAATATGATAGGGTATGCTCATCCTGGAAAATTCAGGGAAGTCAATACCCGGTACCTGCAACCTGTATAAAAACCATGCATGTACAAGCACAATATATACTGGACTAAACAGGGAATGGCAAGAAATGGTGCATCGTGTAGATCCTGACTAGTAGGTGACTACGACTCCCTTCCTTAACCACATCAGACACGCCATACAAAAGAAAACACACAAAGCAAACACGCACACCATACACATGCAAGTATGGGGTAAGTATCCATAAAAAAACACATATGATAATAAATCATCTTACTAATCATCATTAATAACTGAAAGCAATGTAATAATCATCAATAATAATTGCGAACACTAAAAATAATCATCATACATACATGAAATGTAGAGTCTAAGTAATCTCATCACATAATAAACTGAATCCATAGCACAATATCTGATAGTCTCAAAAAAATGCTACTAACCATCAACATAAAACTAGTTCTAAAAGAATTTAGCAATAATAACAAAATGCAAACCAGGGGCAGGCACTACAATATTCATGTTCAGTCTAGAAGACCAACCAAAGCTAAGGAGGAGTTTAGCTTCTCCCTTGTTACAACCTTTTTCAACATATCTGCTGGATTGTCATTTGAATGTATCTTCTCCAGCTTTAACTATCCATCCTCCAAAACTAAAAAAATGAAATGATACTACAACTGTATGTGTTTGGTCTTAGAATGCAGAGCTGAATTCTTGGTAAGATCAATGGCACTTTGACTGTCTGTGAACAAATAATTATCTATCTCAGGATGTCCCAATTCATCCAAGAAGAACTAAAGCCATATAATCTCCTTGGATGCCTCTATAGTAGCAACATACTCTATCTTTGTAGTGGATAGAGTATTAATCTTCTGTAACCTAGAAACCTAGCTCACGGCTACCCCACCAATAGTAAAGACATAACCTATTGTACTCTGCCTGGTATCAATATCCCCTACCAAATTTGAGTCAATATAGCCTTGTAAATTAGTAGTAGAGCCCCCAAAGTGTAAATACTTATTGGATGTTCCTCTTAAATATCTAAGAATCCACTTGACAATATTCTAATGCTCAAATCTTGGATGACTCATAAACCTACTAACGACTTCCACTACATGGGCAATATCTGGCCTAGTGCATACCATAGCATACATCAAGGTTCCTATTGCTGAAGCATAGGGTACCTCAAACATCTTATCCTCCTCTTCCTGTGTCTTAGGACATATCTCCTTAGTAAATTTTAAATGACCAGGTAAAGGTGTGATAACAACTTTAGCATTCTCCATAGAGAAACTTTGCAACACCTTCTCAACATAATCAGCTTGAGATAGTGTCAGTGTTTTATTCTTCCTATCTCTACAAATATTCATACCAAGGATTTGTTTTGCTGCCTTTAAATCCTTCATAGAAAATGCATCTGCTAACTGGCATTTCAACCCCTTAATATGATCCATGTTAGGCCTAGCTACAAGCATATCATCAACATATAAACATAAAATAATGTAGCTATCATCATCCAACCTCTTAAAATAAACACAATAATCTAAATGACACCTGTTATAGCCATGCTCATGCATAAACATATCAAATTTTAGATACCATTGCTGAGGTACTTGCTTCAAGCCATATAAACTTTTCTTCAATTTCCACACTAAGTTCTCCTTACCTTTGACCTCAAATCCCCGTGGTTGAGCCATATATATTTCTTCATCCAAATCATCATGAAGGAAGGTTGGTTTGACATCTAGCTGCTCTAAATGCAAATCTTCACTAGCCACAAGACTTAAAACTATACAGATAGAAGTCATTTTAACAACAAGAGAAAATATCTCATCAAAATTAATTCCCTTTTTTCTGTGCAAACCCTTTTACAACTAACCTGGCCTTAAATCTTTTCTTACCTCCTTCCTCTTCTTTCAACCTGTAAACCCACTTATTCTGTAAAGCCTTTTTACCTATAGGAAAATTGCACAAATCCCATGTCTTATTCTTTAGCAAGTAGTCATTTCATATTTCATTGTAGACTCTCACTGAATCTTAGTATCCACCTGCATACCTTCATCGTAACTTTTAGGTTCACCAACATCAGTAAGTAAAATAGAATACAAAGAGGGAGAAAATCTTTGTAGATTTCTAATTTTCTTCGTTCATCATCTAACATTCACTGGTGTGTGTGGTATTTTTTGTTGTGGTTGTTGCACATCATGAGGAATGGCTGGAACATCAACTTTTCAATTATCATCTAGTACTACATAATCATCTTCTTTCTTCTCATGTTGCTACAAAAAATCTTTGTACAACACTTTCTCATTGAATATGACATTAATACTTTTTACAATTTTCTAATTTTCAAAATCCCAAAGCCTATAACCAAATTCATTAATGCCATATCCAACAAAGACACATTTCTTTGATTTAGCTTCTAGCTTGGTTCTATTTTTAGAGTCTATATGAGCAAAAGCTTCACAACCGAAGGTCTTGAGAAAAGAATAACTCACCTTCTTATAGGTCAATGGTTCCTCTAGAATACCACAACCCAAAGGAGTAGAGCCTCTATTAATCAAATATATAGTAGTATTGATAACTTCCACCCACATGTATAAGCGCAACCTAGCATGCAACCTCATGCTCCTTGTGCACTCCATTATAGTTTTGTTCATGCGTTTAGCCACTCCATTTTCCTATGGAGTCCTTGGAATAGTTCACTGTTAAGGAATAGTTCACTGTTAATGAATACCATTAGTGGAGCAATAATCTTCAAATTCATGACTGCAATACTCACCACCATTATCAGATCTAAGACATTTAAATTTCTTACCAATCTCATTTTCAACCAAGCATTTCCATTTCTTAAAAGTTTGAAATAAATCTAATTTATGTTTAAGGAAATAAACCCATACTTTTTTAGTTGCATCATCAATAAATATAACATAATAATAAGAGCCACCAAGGGAAGATACCTAAGCTGGTCCCCATACATTTGTATGCACAAGCTCTAATTTCTCCTTTTTGTTTTCCTTCCCAGTCTTTACAAAACTCACTCTCTTTTGTTTTCCATACACACAACTTTCACAAAAATCCATATTAACAAATTTCAAACTTGGTAAAACTTTCTTTGAATGAATTACTTTCATACCTTTCTCACTCATGTGCCCAAGTCTATTGTGCCACAACACTATATTAGAATCTACAGTAGGTATTTGTTCTCCTTGCTCAATTGTAACAATTGTTCCTAAACATTTATTTTTCTTTGAAACACTTAAAGTAGAAGCAACAATATGACTTCTACAATGATATAAGGTGCCTACTTTCAAACCTTTTTCTACTACAGTGGAACCTTTTGAAACCTTCCAATTTTTATCATTAAAAGTAACTACAAAACCCTCATCAACAAGTTTCCCTGCTGAAATTAAATTCCTACTTAGCCTTGGAACATGTCTTACCTCAAGTAGTAGCCAATGATTCCCATTCTACAACTTAATCTTAATTTTTTCCTTTCCAACAATCAGACAAGGTTCATTATCCCCCAAATAAACAAGACAAAAATCCCCTTTGACATAATCCATGAAATAACCTCTATGAGGTGTAGCATGAAATGAGGCACTAGAATCTAAAACCCATGAATCATCAACACTTTCTAAAGACAAAAGAAAAGCATCCTCTTCTGATTTTTTACTTACCACATTTGCCTCCTTGTCTCCATTTGATTTATCTCCTTCATTTTTCTTTCAATTCTAGCAATCTTTTTTTTTATGACATAGTTTCATATAGTACCAATAGTCGTTCAATCCTCTTGATTGAGACATCTTCACCTTTGACTTTCCTCTTGATTTCCCATGATTTCTAGAGTTACTTCCTCTCTCAGTTGTTCTACCCTTGCTTTGTGCATTCAAAGCACTTCCTATTGTAGATCCACCTAAGGATTTCCTATAGGTTTCCTCAATCAAAAAAACACCGATCACATCATCATATTTTAGGGTACTAGATCTAGGAACAGAATTACTCACTACCATTACCAAGCCATTCCAGCTTTCAGGCAAAGAAAAAAAAATCAAGAGAACCCTAATTTCTTCATCAAAATTGATATCCATAGAAGATAACTAACTATTAATAGTATTAAACTCATTTAAATGATCTGCAAGAGATAACTTCTGCCATTTTCATATTAAATAAATGCTTCATGAGAAATACCTTGTTTGAAGTGAAGAGCTTTTGATATAGTGTCGCTAGGGTTTTCATCAATTCTTCTCTTGTCTTCACTTTTGTAATATTAAATAAAAACTAATGGTGCTAGGCATAATCAAATGCTTCCAAGTGCCTTTCTATCCAAAAGATCCCATTCATCATTTGACATAG